>BMAU01004458.1:0-405287 GCA_019973935.1 Trichonephila clavipes
TTTTAAAGATGAACTTTCAATTTAAAAAAGAGTTACCGGAATTTCGCAAAACGGAGACCAGATTTAGATTTCTGGTAAAATTTCGGGTTAAATGGGTCATTTTGGTAAGTTTCTAAGGTTAAAAAAAAAAGTGATTGGCTTGGTCACCGAATCAGACTATTGAAATAAAAAGGGACGAATTTCAAACAAACGGTCTTGAATAACTTTTGAACGAATTGGAATTTCATCAAGCGCCATACATATTCGTGATCAGCGTTGAATTCTACACAAGAAAAACTAAAATTGGTAAGAATTGGAGGACAAAAAAACGACCCAAAATCACGGAAATCAGAAATGCGTTACAATTAAGCCCATTTGAAAGAAGAGCGTTAAAAAAGGGTTCCTACAATAGTGAAAAATTTTTTATTAACCAATACTAATTGACTACCAATAACCACTACCAATACTAATTGAATAACATTACTAAGATCTTTCCAACACTTGGTCATTTTTAAGTTTTTTAATGAAATGATTAGTCGAAAATGATCTCTTTGATTCTTTGTATTCTCTGTAACAGAATATATATTGTTTGGATCTTTATTTTGAAAATAACTCATTTCATGTAAAAGGGTATAATCAATAAAATTATTACTTATCGATTTTGGCCCCAAACCCACGTCAAAATATTTCTCAAACTCAAACCCAATTTTTTTTCACTTTAAATCGGGGCATTACTGATGTCCTCTGGTTGAACAATATTTTTTTTGGAAGATTACTGGTCATCTTGATCTTGCATATTTTCATCATTAATATTTGCTTGCGTTTCTCAGTTTTCTTTGGCTAAGTTCCTTTCCCTTACACTTGCTAATGCATCGGCATTTGTTATATTCTTGTTACTTTGTTCCATTGTAAAAAAAGTCAAAATTTTGACACATTTAGTTTTTTCTTTTTCTCGATTTAACAATAATTTTCGTTTCTCCGTTCCACTTTTACATTTTTTATCAGACATATTTATATTGTAAACTAAAAACTTGATTTTCTTGAAAATAAATTTAAAAGTTTAGGTCATAAAATTATGATAACACAACCGACTATTCTTAATAAACTTAAAATATTCTAATACATTTTTACAAAACAATGTAGTATATTTCTGAGATAATAAAAAAAAGTACCTAGTTCATTTTAAAAAATTAAAAAAATATCTTTGTCTATACTCGCTAAAACCTAAAACGCTAATTATTATTATTTATTGGTCCATCTATTTAAAGGGTCTTTTATAAAAATAAACTTAAGATTTATATGCCCCACTTTAAATAAATATTGTTTTTCCGTTGTCCTCTATTATTTGCTGTTGCTACCTATACTTAAAAAACCCAATTTATTACGAAAATCAAGACCACTTTACTTTTATCCTTAATATTCTCGGAAAATGTCTATAATTCACATAAAATGATTGCTATTTTTTTCCATGCTATAGAAATAATTAAGTTACTCTCCTTCAAAATTTTAAGATAAAATACATATTTATGGGAAATCCTGATAGTTCCAATCTTTGAAAAATTGAAAATACTTAATCATAACTTCAATATCTTTCTACTTAAATAATTTAGAAATGTGAATTTTGGTACTTAATTTTTACTTGAATAAACAGGTACCTTTTAATTTCAGTATTATGTACAGGTCACACCAATAAATCAATATATTATTGTAACTTAGAATTATTATTGCACAAAAATAAATGGCTGCAGAAATAGTGTCACTACGTTTTTATAAATGCTCGATGTTCGTCGGCACCGCTCTATGATAGAGCCTATGTGTATTATTTATTAATTTCCGCGTATTCGGTGGTAGAGCGGAAGGACAAAAGTAATTTGATCTTGTAATCGAAAATAAAAATAACTTTCATATAGTATTTTATTTTTGATTTGTATTGTATACTGGTTTGTTATTTTATTACTATTTTGAATGCAAACATCTTTTTCTGTTTCTTATTTTCGACGGGGAACGGGGGCCCCTGGGTTGAAGCCCATTTAGCCCATACGTAGATCCGGCCTTGTACACACTTATGTTACAATATTAAAAATATATATAAGGCAGCTTTTAATAGCTTGGTTAAATTTTGAAAATTTTAAGGCTACCAGCATATTATATACTTTCAAGAAACCAATTTCTTAATTTTGCATTTATTGAAGATATGAAACTTTATATGAAGATTAACTAAAACAGAGCAATAAAAAAATAGATAAAACAAAAGCAAAAATTCTTTTTTATGATTTCGTTACATATTTTCATGAGGCGAAGTATTTACATACATATTTACATTGCCTAACTAGCAATAGTTTTTAAAAGAGTTGATGTTCAGGTATCTGAAACTTGGCACAACACACGATTCTCAATTTTGGAAGTTTGTAAGAAAAGAATGTGAAAACTGATTCACTTTATCCTGATGATTCAAGAGGTATTTAATAAATATTAATTATTCATTTTAGTGATTAACAAAATATAATGTGTCTATTATATAAAAAAAATTTAAGGAATATAGAATAAAAAAACAGAGTATAACTTATTTTAGAAGACGTATTAGCAGTAATTTTCAAGTGCAAACTCAAAGAATGCATTGCACTTCCAAAGAATTGAGCAAATGTAAATAGTTTCTTGAATACGCTATGGATTCTTAGAAAACTAGCCCCATTTAGAAAAGAAGGAGGAAAAAAAACTGTTACACAGTTCCCACTGAAGAGTCAAAAATTACCATTCATCAATGGAACATACGGGGAAATTTCATGTATCCTTCCACAAGAAGGCGGAATTACAAGTTTACTTTCCCCCTCTTACCAAATGTGCAATGATGATTTAATCGCAAAAAAAATTAATTTAAAAAGTTTAAAACATGCGCGTTTGAAAGAGCATAAAAAAAGGAATTTTTTTCTGTTTTTACTTTTTTTATCCTATAATTTAAAATATTTTTATGTGTGATCGTTTTAATGCATTACATATGAATTTTCAGATCTTTAAATATTACTTAAAAATACTTAGAATTTGTTTTAAAAAAATCGTAATAATGGAAGAATTTAATTTTTTTATCGCTTTTTTAGATGCATTTTATTCCATGCAATTGAAAGCAATATCCCCTAGATGTAAATATACAAGAAAAAAACTCCATAGGATTAATATTACGCTCGATATTTCGTGGTGGCGTATCAACGGGGCTCTTAAGTGACCTTGAGATCAGCTGACTGTTAGTTTTTTCTTTAATTTTAGAATGGCCGGAAAAAGGACACAGCTGTGGAATGGGGGGAGAGGGGGAACTCTATTTTTAGCACTGATAGTGGGATTTATTCTGCAAAAGTGGTCTTCAAACTTTTTCTACTCACAGAACCCCGAGAACACGGGTGGTCAACCTTTTTCGAAAGAGTGCCACAATTTGATAAAAAATAATTTTGAGTGCCGCTTCCAACATTTCCATCAAACAAATATGGAAATGTAAAAAAAAAAAAAAAAAAAATGTTACTTATAGGCTTATTGTGGAATTTCCACTCAAATAGCACATTTTTTTTTAATGCAAGAAATTTAAAAATAAGATGAGGTGCAAATTCAGGTTTTTTTGTTAATAAACTTTTTACAGGTTCAATTCAACTAAGTAAGGTACAAAATAAAAATGAGTAACTTCAAACATTTAATTTTAAGTAATTATTGAACAGTTAGTATTTACTTAATGTGGTTTTTGAATTACTCTTTTTTTTTTACCAAGTCATTTATATTAGGATTAACTTTTGCAGATAACAAAATTAGTTTATTATAGGTGCACATCAGCTAGTTATATGAGTAATATTTATTTTATTATGTTCATTGCATGCCTATCATCTTTTAATTTTTTAGTTTGTGCTGCCATTTCCAGTAATATGTACTATAAAAATTGGGAGTAGAAATTTCTATGTTTATTTTCTGCATCTACAAAGATGGGAAATTCTACAAAAGCATTTAAGCATTACTCTAAGACAATCTTGTGATATCCGTTGGGAAGCTAAAATAGATTCGGTTAAAGCAGTTTGAACAAACTCGTAACAACATAGAAGAATTCATTAATGTAAATGATTATACAGCGATATCTGAAACTAAAAATTTATTGGATTCGATACAAGAAATGCCAATCATTTTGTTTAATAGTATGGTTAGCAATATTGTTCAAAATTGGCACTATCAATTAACTATTTCAAGTAAATACATTTGTTCCCGATATTTGTCCAAAAACAGGTGGGGGGATTAACATGCATTTGACGAAACAAAAGTTCAAGAATAATTTCTATATTTCAGAATATTTTTTCCTCTTGAAAATGGTCATTTAAAGCATTTCATCGCAAATACTTGTAATCTCGGTTCATTATACCTGATTTTCGTTTATTTTTGTGACTGAGAGAAAGACCGGCTTTTTTAGTATTATAGACAAGTTGGATCCAACTTTAGGCAAACTCTCTTTTTTTATTCCTTTGATTTTACTACAGTGATATAGCTGCTGTAAAGATGTAGTGTCTTTTATTAACTTTACCTTAAGCAGAAGTAAATTTATTACAGCATCAAGAAAAACTTTTTTTATAAAGAGAGATATTTGTGAGAATAATCGGTTCTTTTAAGGAAATGGCCATTTACTCATACTTTTACTATTGAAGCCTGTTAGAAAAATTATTTTTATGGGAGCAAAGCAATTTTATTTATTTTGTTCTCCCAAGCAATCAGCTTCGGTCACTTCATATTTTTTAATTCCAATCATTTGAATTGATTTATATAAGAGTTACGATGTTAATTAAATATCTTTTTCAATCACCACACAATTATTACAAATTTTGCACAATTATTAATAACATAAAAATGCAACTTTTAATAAGAGTTGAGTGAGTGAATATTAACGTCGTACATTTTCGTTAATCGAGGACTTTTGGCTACCGATCTCCTAATTATGAAACATAATCAAGCGACGAGAAGGATACCTGAGCTAGCCTCCCCTCTCTACTAACTTCCACACCACACTAACTCGAGGAGGTTTCAACATAGACATGTGGCAGCGGTAGCCGAGTGGTTAAAGTATTGGATCGTGGCTGGCCTTGTCACGAGTTCCAGCCCAGTACCACTAAAGACCCGACATGTATGGGAGCGATGCACGTTATATTTGTCGAGAGCTCAAAGGTCCTCCTGTTGGTGTGGTGAGGTAGTTAGGTGAGAGGGTTGGTGCGCCTGCTCAGGCGTCATCCACGTCAATTTACCATGGTTCAAAATTACGTGGTCCTTCGCCAAAAGCCCTCGTGTAGCTGTACAGTGCGACGTTAATATTCACTCACTCACTATTCATTGCTCCTATGTACACCGAGATTCGAATAGTTAGGCATTCCTCGAATTTTGAATTACAGTGGTGATAAAAGTGTCGCATAACAATACACCTGACATATTCTATGTTGTACATGTAAATGAAAATTCCAGTTTTAACCCTCCAAGCATTCCACACGGAAAATTCCGTCATTGTAAAGATGCTTCGAAAATGCACCGCACGTATAAATTTGTCTTCAAGTAACACTCTCAAAAGCGGTTGAGCCGTACTTTTCTGAAATTCTTTCCCCCTTTTAAAGGTTTAACATCTTGAAAGATAATTAGGGACCGTGGAAGCCACACAGCAGGACACAGATAGTAAGTTTTATGGCTCGCAGGGAACCCCGTGTTTTGACCTTGGAGCAATCGTAAAAAATCGGGGAAGAATTTCTTTAGACACCAGGAAGTGTTTGTTTGTTAGCTTGCATTTTAAAAGTTTTGAAAAGTCCCAATGCATAAGTAAAATATGTTACAATTCCCTTTTGGTTTCATATTAATTTGAAACTGTAACAAGTTGGGGCGTGTCAGAGCAATCTGCTATTTTATATAGTTAGACAAATTACCTTTTTAAGTATATTCTTTCGCTTTATTTTTCTTATCTTAATCAATGCTTTCAGAAGGTTTTTGAAACATGATTTCATTATAAGATGTCAAAAAAAAATTAATAAAACACCAAACACTTTAAAATTTGAAACCTTTGAAACTTTCCAACCACTAAAAATGAATAAATTTAAACTTCATCAAATAATTTGAAACATTTTCTTACACTTTGATAAAAATAACAACGAGAAAAAAAACAAATTCAGATCTATTAGTTTTTTCTTTTTTTAGATTTCAAAACCCAAGTGTTCAGGGAAGTTTACGTACAGTGTGCCTAGTTATATATTGTTAAAATACACCGAATTATATTTGAATTTTAAGTGCTTGAACTTTAGTTTACATGAAAGACATGAATGAAGATTTTCCCACATTTTTTTTATAATTTGAATGTTTGAATAAATGGCAATCAACAATATACGGAAACATTTACAGTAGACATTTATGCATATAAATAAACATAAAAATCAATCTTAAATTCGAGCTATTCAAAAACATTCGAATTATTATTCAAAAATATTTATTTATGCAAAATACCTCAACATTTACCTTTTTTTAAAGGCTAACCGAATAAATAATTAAAATCTGGATATTTTTTGAAATCTCGACCGTATAAAGCTAGAAATTTTATGTTAGAAATTCCATTTGAAATTTCGAAAAAAATGTATCGCGCAGTTAAAAATTATTTACCATAAGTTCTAGCAATTCTTTGAGTATAATATAAATTTCAAATTTTATTACACTGGTGTGCAAAAATTAATGACGAAGTCGAAAAATCAGCATATCAGCTGAACGAAGAGGCAGAGCGGACAGAAAGACCAATCAGGAGATTAAGTAAGGTGATGTACGGTAGCACATGCGCAGATATGCAGGTAGATGTAACGGGGGAGTGTCTGAGTAGTATAAAGCATGTTGTCGGTGTAAGATCAGTATTTCTGGCAAAGAGATTGCACGCCGTATAGCAGTTAAAATCACACCGAGTTGCTGCCTCAGCGAGAAATGGCGAATAATCAATCTGTTAGACGACATCTGGATGCTTTTACCCAAGGTCGAATCATTGGGAAGTTGGAGGAAGGCCGCAGTGTGACAAGTGTGGCTGCAGAGTTCGGAATTACTCACAACATCGTTTCACGACTTTGGAGACAATTTCAAACTACAGGAACAGCTATCCGGGGGTTCAGTAGTGGTCGTCCACGAGGAACCACACCCGCAGATGACCGGTACATTGTCTTACAGGTCAGAAGAAACAGGCGGCAGACAGCGGGAGAAATCGCTAGACACACGACACAGGCACCTGGATGACCGATATCGCGTTTTACCGTGGCCAGAAGACTGCACGGTGGTGGTCTGTTTGCACGACGCCCTGTACGGTGTGTACCTTTAACGCCTGCCCATCGGAGAAGGCGTTCTCTGTGGTGCCGGGAACACCGGAATTGGAGATACAATGAATGGGGACGAGTACTCTTTACAGATGAGAGCAGATTCAGTTTGAGTAGCGATTCTCATCGCATACTCATCTGGAGAGAGCGGGGAAGCCGCAATCATCCCTCGAACATCATTGAGAGGGACAGGTATGGAGGTCGCGGTGTTCTCGTTTGGGGAGGCATCATGCTTGGTAGTCGTACAGACCTTCACATCTTCGACGCAGATTCAGTCAACGGGACCCGTTATTGTAACGAGATTCTTCTTCCATATGTGCGTCTTTTTAGAGGCGCTATGGGTCTGCAGTTCCTTTTCATGGACGACAATGCACCATGTCATCGCACAGTAGCTGTCGAACAGCTCTTAGAGAGTGAGGATATTGAACGTATGGATTGGCCAGCACGATCTCCGGATCTCAATCCCATCGAGCATGTATGGGATTTTCTAGGCAGACGCTTGGCAGCTCGTACCTTACCACCAGTAACGATTTGGGAGCTTCGATTGGCGCTGCAAGACGAATGGGCAGCAATGCCTCAACTCATTGACACCCTTATTCTCAGCATGGGCAGACGCTGTGAAACCTGCCTAGCAGTCTGGGGAGATCATATCCCCTACTAAAGACCGGATGTTTCTTGCTGGACACCCATCACAGGGATGTTTCGGCCTTCAGTCGCATTGCGCTCCATGCTACTTTTTCAATCAAGCTTCTTTTTATCCCTCTGATTTTTCTTTTAGTAAGTGTTGCTTACATATTACACATGTCCTTACGTTTTGGGGATCTTACGGTATTAAATGTGTTGATTTGGAAAGCTTTTGTACAAAGTTATATTGAAAAAACTGTCTCGTCCTTAATTTTTGCACACCAGTGTATATAGCTTCTTTAGTATTTTTTAATATATTTCGAAAAATTCATACAATTCGGTTGAAAACTGCATGTTAAGAGCAAAAAATATACTAAAAAAATTGATGAATATAGAACTAAAATAAACTATTACATAGAAATAAAACTGAGAAGCTAAACCGTAGGAATGAAAAATTATGAATATATCAGAAGTAGTTTTCAAAATATTTATTTTAAAGTTCAGAAAATTTGTGTGCGTTATGTTATACTTAATATTAATTAAATGGTTAAAATAATTTGTTAATAATAGTCATGTAATCGTTTGACGACGCATTCATATACTAATAAAAATTATAATGGCCATTGATGCGAATGTCAAGAATTTTATGTAATTTTAAATTCAGACATTAAGATATTGATGTAGAAAATATAAAACGACCATCTAAAATACATGAAAAATGCAGTCTGCTATAAAATGATCTTGGCAAACAAAATACGGCATTTTCACTTACTATGGCAGAGCCGGCTTAGTCAAGTGCGATCTGGAAAAACAGAGAGGGACCCGCGGTTTTGATGGATGCCGTTCTAGTTTTTAACCTTCTGACTGGATGATCCGCTAATTGAATTTCACTTCGAAAGCGATCTACTTTTTTAAAGCTAGCTACTCCGAAAATGCTCCGATAAATTTCGCGAACTGCTTCAAAAACGATTGGCAGTTTAGTGTTTTCCCCTGTTAACGCCGCAGGAGGTTCCGATTGGTTTTGCAGGGAAGGATTTTATTGCTTTTCGGTCTGTGTTCTTCGAAACGGGAGGTTTCTCATTCACAGCTGTGGCCTAGGGCGAGGATTGTGAAATGGACATTTTCTACACTTCACGGCCAACAGAGAGTTCACCCAATTTATTGCAAATATATATTTCATATATTTGGAAAACTTGCTCAATTTCTGATCTAAAAACCAATTAGGTTTTAAGAAATTTTAATTTTCTGAGTTTTGATTTTAAATTCGGTTTCATTTTAAAGCATTTTTGCATTCCTAGATTGAATCAATTAAAAATATTTTTTAACACAATCCAATATTTCGTGTGAAACGGCAATTAACTACAATTTTAGTTTCTAAAATCATTTCTGTTTGCTCATGTTTTTAAGTTTTCTCACATTTACTTAATTAAGATTGATTTAAAGACCAATATATTTTTTGACACATAGTTTATATAATTTATAAAAGCTCTTTACTTTGCTTTCATTATTTTTTTTTCCTTTTGAAAAATGCCATGACCAAAATGTACGCAGGCTACTGTGATAAATAATACTTGAAAGGGATGGAATATGACTGAAAATGGTAAATCTAAAATGCAGCATTTTCAGGTAATATTACAATTAGACTACAGAATACAAATGTTGCAGAATGAACTAAATATTTCCCTGATGTACCACAAACTACATTGTAATAAATCTATTGTAGTACTACACTGCAGTATTTTAAAGTCATGCAACAAAAACTTAAACTTGCTTAACTGCCACGATGGGGAACTGAGAAAAAAATAGATATTGTTTACAAACTTGGTGATTTCTGGATTACGTTTGTATAACTACTAATTTCTATATAAATATTTTGCATTTAAAACTCTTGTGAATATATAAGGTTCTGATAAAAGTGAATAATTGATCAAATTAACAGTTGTTATCAATGTTATGTCTTAGAATATTTTGAATTAAAAGATATTTCAGTCATATTTATTTCAAGTAGAATTTTCATGTAGAGCATAAGTTGGATAGTAACAGATTGAAAAATTAAATCTTTACAGGCAATGGAATTTTTTTTATGCCATTACAAATTTTAAATGTTTTTCTCAGATTTTTAATTTTGAAGATGAGAGTGTTTTCTAATCCCTAAGGCGTTTTTCCTGTTCAAGATAGTCTTGAAATATCTTGTAAATGTTCCCTTACATATGTTCTATAACAGTTCATATGGATTTAGGTCTGAGAGCTCTAGTTATTTTTTAAAAATATCTTAATGTTAATATTTTAAAAAAAGTTGGGTTTTTTCCAGGTTTAGCCATAAAAATAATTATTAAAATTCAACAAAGAGATATATTTTAAATTTTATACTTTTTGTTTCCAATAATCTAAGAAATATTAATCACTTACAATAATTAAATATTTTTAATAATTTAACATTTTAGAAAAGTTTAAAAACTTTCAAAACTGTTCAATGCTTTAAAATTGGGAAATAATGGCTTGTCAAACTAACCTATTATTTTCAGAATCAATATAATAGTATAATTTGAATATAAAACAAAAATTAATTTTACTGTGACACACTGTTTACGACTTCTACTCATATTGTAAAAAGAATGAAAGATAAATATATAACATAGTGGCAGTAAAAAACACATTCATAATATGTTAAAATCCTGTCCCAATACAAATTTCAATGCATTTTCCAAACTGTAGCTAAAAACAATTATATGTTTATTAGGACAGAAATTATTTATATTTAGATATATTCGTGACAATGAATTGGAAATTAAGTTCACAATTCATTGTTATTAAAATATTTAAAATTTTACATGACTTATTTATATATTTGTTATTTTTATATTCCTTACTGAAAGCAACAAATGGGAGTTCATTACCTGCCAAAATTGCAGAGGCCTGGTTGTTTACTCCACAAGCTCCTACCTTATGCTTACTCTGCCCTACTAAGTAAAAATGCCGTCTTCTGCTCGTCAAGATCATGGAATTGCAGATATTGTTTCCCATATATTTTAAATAGTTTTCTAACTTCTACATCAGCCTTTTAATAGTCTACACTCCTGCAAATAAGTCTGAATTCAAAACTATAAAAACTTATTATTCCCAACAATGTCATTTATACCTTTATTTTTTATAATCTATGAATGCGTTAAACTATTAATTTGTTATCGCGACTATTTTATATTAAATGCGAAAAAAAAACGAATAAGTTTCAGACTGAAACTTAAATTGAATTTTTCAAAAATTGTCATCGATATTCTCATAACTGTTACATATTGTCATTTTAGCATATCACACATCTATCTTCTATGCAAAAATCTATCGTAAGTTCATCAAATGTTTCAGCATATTTTTACTCATAACATGCAGTTTTCAACCACATTGTGAGGCCACGGTAGCCTAATGGTCAAAGTAACGGACTCGTAGCTGACGTGTCATGAGTTCGACCCCAGCACCACTGAAGATCCGCCGTGTAAGGGAGCGATGCTCAAGCGTCATCCTCGTCACTTGACCATGGTTTAAAATTACGAGGTCCGTCGCCAAGTGAGTGAATATTAACGTCGCACTGTTCAGCTACACGAGGGCTTTTAGTGATGGACCTCGTAATTTTGAAAAATGGTCAAATGACGAGGGCGACACCTGAGCTGGCACCCCCTCTCCTAACTACCACACCACACCAACGAGAGGACATTTCAGCTCTCGATAGATTTAACGTGCATCGCTGCCCAACACGGCGGGTCTTTTGTGGCACTGGGCTCGAACTCGAGACATGCCAACCATGATTCGATACCTTGACCACCTGATACCCCGGCCACAGGACCGTCGCCAAAAGCCCTCAAGAAGTTGAGTAGAGAAGAGAGAGAGTGCGACTTTAATATCCCCTCACTTAATTAAATTATATGAAATTTAAGGAATACTTGAAAAAATATTCGAAGTCGAATATATATATATATATATATATATACTAGCTGTACCCTGCCACGCGTTGCTGTGGCTCAGTCATGTTTGACAGAAAGGACATATTTTCAGTATGTTAAATAATTTGCATTGCACGTATGATCTTTTATAAAAAAAATGTAAAATATATATACGAAAAACTTTCCTATAAACTGATATTTATAATTTGTTAACCAAATACTTGAAGTTATTACAGCTTATTTTCGTCCTTATGTCATGTTATGAACCTAAATTTATTTACATTGTCTTTAAAGTGGCGACCTCAAGTTTGAAGATAATTTTTAAATGGCTCCACTCTGGATTTATTGAGGGAATTGGGTTAGTTTTACAATGCTTATGTATATTTTTATTAAATCAGAGGTGTGTTCACAAATGCATATTTATCCAAACAATGTCACTTGGAAACATGAATTGTATTTCCAGATGTCATATAGGAAATGTTTTGATTCTGCAGTATATCTAGCAAGTAAAATTTGTAATGGCTCTGTTCTCCGAGTTGAGGCAGTTTAATTTTTTCAGTGGTACAAAACATTCCTTTGGTTTCCCCCTCAAAGTCTAGAACATTGCAATAAGGATACACATCTATCATTGTGTAAATGAGAACATGCTGCCTGAACCTAGAATCTTCCACTGGGTTGTACCGGGATGCAAGTTGACTGTTATTGTGTGATTGCTCACCACAAAATCATGTTTGATGCAGATGTGCTATTTCTGGTTAACATCTTTCTGATGTTGTAAAACACAAATGATGTGCTCGCAAATGTGCATCCTCAAGTCTGTCTGCATGTTGCTCAGCTACACCCTCAGCCTGTGTTTGTGACATTCATTGTCTGCTTTTCTTGTTTGCTGATATCCATTCTTTCTCAGTTTGATGTGCAATTACACTCATTGTAGTACTTTTGCCTTGCAAGTATGACAACCTAAGCTTGATTTCCCGCAAGGCATTATTTTTATCTAGTGAAGCCAATTGACTGCACTTAAAAAGAAAAACAATTCAAACAAAGCATATAAAATTTCTTAAAAACTTAAAACTACACTTGAAAAGAAAATTAAAACAAAAACATATAAAATTTCAAAACATGAAAAAAAAAGAAAAATCAGAAACAAAAAAGAAAAGGAAAAAATAAAAAATGCTAATGAAATATTTAACTTTAAACGGGCATCAATTGACACAGCTGAAATTCAACGCAATGAGAGGCTGAAGGTATTTTTAATCAAATACGCCAGGAAAATTCCAATATAAACACGGATTTTGCAGCAGAAAACTATGACAAAGTGTTGATAATGATGGGAGTATTTTTGCAATTCACAATTCAATTAGTATTAGCAATTGTTATCAACAAAGTTAAGGGCCTATCTTAAAAACAGAGTGGTTTATATCTAGACACAGACAGCTTTTCACATGGACAATTATTTGTTATCTGTGTACTTAAATATTAGCATCACCACAGCCAAATTACCGCCATGCAAATCGCAACATTTTCCCTCCATTTCTTTTTTTCATAAAAAAAATGCTAGAATCTTTAATGTTTAGATATTAAGGTACGATATACATGGCACCAATTTTGTTACAGTCATGCTAATACATAATTACTGATGTGTGTTACAGAGCAGCAGTCACCAATTGGTGATGTGTGAAAATTTTGGATGGTATGCAGAAAAATTGGGAAATTATTTATACTTTTATGAAGAGATTAAGTTTAAAAAAAGATGAACAACAAAACAACATATTACGGAACACGAATTATTCTTTACTAAAAGCTTTTAGTTACTGAAATAACTAAACAAAAAAAACATAATTCCTGAGGTTAGCGATTTTGGGGTTCACTCCTAGAAGAGCCCACACCCTTGGGGCGAATTACTTTGGTTGGCGATAATTGCGCCATCTTGGTAACCCTACTTTTAAACACTACATACGAACACCCTAACTATTTCTAGCATTTTTGTATTTTGTGGGTGCGCATTTCGAATTTCATTTTGTTGTTGGTCTCCGGGCTGGTTGCGTGTGTGAGGGAATCTACTTTAGAATTTTTTACTTTGTTGATTGCGAAAGAATTGACTGAATGGTGTATGAAGGAAGGATTGATTGCTTCGAGTTATGAATGTCCTAAATGTAATGATCAGTATGATGTAACATGCCAGCCACGCCGAATGTATGTTCGACCATTACCTCGCAGAATAAATATGGCGGCGTTCACACGATCATTCGCTTAGCGATGAGACCTTTAAGACTTTTTTAAAATCTGTTGTTACGCTGTCCCCTCCAGCAGTAAGAAAGTGCTGTTTTTATATTTTTTATCTCAAATGTTTAATTTCTGTATTGCTTACATATATTTTCATTATGCATCCACCTTATCCCGCTATATTTCCTTGCCACCATTGTCGCTTTCGCTTGGCACCATCTTGTTCTGGCTTGGCGCCTTTTTTGGTTTGTCGCCAAGGGTGTGGGCTCTCCTAGGATTTTACCGCTTATTTTCAGGGCATAGAAGATTAAATAAAGACTTAAATATAGCTATAGTGCTCCACCACATAGAGGTCAATCCTATTAATGAAACGCTAATTATAAAGTTATACATTAAGTGGTTCATGAAGTGTTGAAAAATGGCAACTACTGCTTTAAAGCAGGCACAGCAGACAATTTCTGTATATATACAAACAATAAAGCAACACAAAATGTCTACTCATAAGCATTGTAAAATTAACCCTTTCACCTCAAGAAGAGTCATTTAATTTGTTTTCAAACTTGGCACCTCTTCTATGGAGACAATGCAAATAATTTTAGATTCATACCATGACAAAAAAAAAAAACCCATAATAACTTGGGAGTATTCTGTTAACAAATTACAAATGAAATCAATCTGTTTAGAAAAGTTTTGTTAATGTATATTTCCACATTTTTTTATAAAAAAAAAAATCATACCTCAAGTGCAAGCAGTTAAAGATATTAGAAATGTGTGCTTTCTCTTTTCTTTCTTTTCCATCAGACTGGGCCACAGGAAAACATGATTGGGTACAGCTAGCTAGCTATAACAAACTTAAATGATAAAAAGCTATCAAAAACCAATTATTAACAACAAATTATCATTTTGATAAAATCACCAAAAAAAAGTTGCAAACAAAGGTTCTTGGGTACTGTTGCAATTATACCAACCCTGATTTTGTTCGCATCATACACAGTGAATTGGCAATTAAGTGCTAATGTGTCCAATATGGTTGCGATAATACATAAATATCAAAACAAACACAAAATATACATCAGAAAATTCTTAATTTTTCCATTTATATTTCACAGTAACACCAAATAAAATTTTGAAATTACACAAAATAGATATTTCGTGAGTCTAATGTTATTGCCCCAACTATTAAAAACTACAATAACTATTTCGTGGAAAAATTCACTACCAAGTGCAAAAAGTATTAATATTGTGCACAAACTGGCTTAGAATGTTCTTCCCTTATTGAATGCATATTGCAGTATTTGGCGATGTCTTTTGATTTTAGGTAAATGGCCGACTAAAGAAAAAAATATAAGTACCATAAAAATTATATATTTATTTAATTTAGATTCATTGGAGAAAGATAAAATACCGTAAAGTCCGGCATATAACGCACACCCATACTTTCAAGCTGCAATTTTTAAATTTTAGGTATATTCGCTATATAATGTGCACCCCTTTTTTACGAAGAAACCTGAAATGTACAAATGCAATGCTGTTACGTTTAGAAGCGATTTATTCAAGGTGTTTATCTAAGCAATTGCAAAAATAGTATACTTTTAGAACTACCACCTTTTAAGTTCAATAAGAATGTCATGTCTTTTAAATAAATAGTATTTCGAAATATTTAGAAGTATAACTTTTTTATGCTCATTTATTTTTAATTTTTAAAGCCCTCATTTTTATACCCAGCGTATAACTCGCACCTGTAAATTTTGATCTTATTTTTTTGTGTTCAAAGTGCGCGTTATAAGCCGGATTTTACGGTAGGTGGAAGATTTTAACCGGTATACTACTCGCTAAACACATACATAGTGTACAGAATTAAATTTAGTATTTTATATATAAAAATTATCCAAAGTAAATATTCTGTGCTTAAAAATAAATTGAAAAATGATATACAATACGAACAGTAATTGACATAAAAAGAGCTGAACTATCTTTATCAACGCGAAAGTAAAATTTGAAAAACTAATTACAATCTTATGACAACCTGCTTCCTCAACATGTATTTGAGCCCTCTGTCTGTTTTGCTCATTCACTGATGCTTACTCTAATTTGATCAGCATTTATTCCTCGCACTGCGTTTGCTTGGCCAGTATGATGACCTAAGTTCGAGTTTCTGCAATACAATTTTATGTACTCAAGACGATTGACTGCAGTTAAAGTGAAGGTTTAAAGAAAAACATGAAATTACAAAACAGCTCTGAGTGGGCCTTGTATCCGAATTCCTTTGAGGCCCTTTTTCAGATATGAGCACCATGTAAGAGGAATTGTAATAACATTCGTTGGGGCTCTTGCATCATTGATACAGCGGTGGCTCTACGTACCGTACAAAAACAAACCATAATAACTTCCAGTATTTTTTTTTAACAAATTACTAATGGAATCTGTTTAAGAAGGTAATAATCTTATAAAGCAATGAAAAACAAAATAAGGTGCAATATTTTGATGACTCAAAATCAGAAAATATTAATTTTAACATTTGTATTTCAATACTAACATCAAATGAAAGGTACTTACGTATTATCGCAACCTATTAGCGATATTGTATAAGACGAAGCACGATTGCCAATTCCGCGCGTACAACATCTGCGAAAATGGAATGGCCAACTTTGCGAGTTATCATTAAAGTTGGCGATTGTTGCGATAATACGTAAGAATCAAATGAAGTTTAAAAAGTTGTCTAAAAAAGAAAAAAACATTCCTATTAAAAACTCCGTTGATTAATTTGGTCACATTAAAATATCTCCAAGTGGGAAAAAATTATTGTTTCCAAACATTGAATGTTATATCGCGGCATTTGGCTATGTCTGTTTATTTCAGGTAAATGGTTGACGGAAACTATTTGGTAGAAAAATAAGTAACGAACAGAAGTCAATTATGTTAGTTTCATTTTCGCTTAATTAAGAGAAATAAATTTAGCTTAAAATTACAGAAAAAACACGATGTAGATTTTAATGAGTCGTCATAAACATCCCGCCATAATGCTATCAAACTGTTGCCAAACCTACAAAACAAAATTTGAGTTCTTGAAAGAATAATTTTTAAAAAAAGATTTATTCGAAAAACAATCCCAATTACGTATGAAAATGCAATAAATAGATAAATATGACAACGTATAAACATAACCATAGAAGAGTTATACAATAATTTGGAAAAATCTAAGCGTAAAGTTTAAATTTTCGCGTTCAGAGCGAATCGTGACGTCATATGACGTCATAACACCAAAAAATCACTTAAAAATTAAATTTTAAAAAATTTAGAGAGAATTTCGAAATAAAAAGTACATAAGATCCTGACCAGAGACAAATGCAACGTTGTGTCAATATTTCAGATTAATCCATGCAGAACTTTTTGAGTTATGCGCGCATACACAAACCAACACAACATTTTTATATATATAGATATGTATACATATATATATGTATATATATATTAAAAAATTAATCATATGATAATTTTAAATATCCAAAGAATTATTAGTACTTATGGAAAATATTTGTTTTTCAACTGAGTATGTGAGACACGCATAAATACCTTTTTCGAAATTCCAATGCAGAGCTTTAGTGGAGTTAATACAAAAAATTCCTAGTTTTGCATGGTTAAGATTATAAAAATGTCCAAATTTTAATAACCTTTTCTTCAGTCAATCACTAATGGAACATGAATGATGAGGGATTATGCATAAATATATATTTTTTTAACTTCAATTTAAAAAGGATCTTAATATTTATTTATATGCGCAAATGTTAACTCTAAATTTGTCCAGAGACGCTTTTAAATACTCTTTATTTGAAGATTCAAGTTAAAAAATATAAACTTGAAATTAAAATTCTCTTTGAATGAAATTAATGTTCAGACATTCAAAATTCAAATATAATTTGTTATTTGAACAATACAAAACAAGGGATTCTATGTAAGATGCCCTGAATATCTGGCTTTAAAATTATGAAAAACTAAAAGATTTAAATAGGGTTTTTTTTAACAATACATATAAATTTTTGCAAATAATGTAATACAGAAGCTTAAAATTATTCATGTTTAGAAGTGTCCGAAATTTTAAAAGATTTTAAATTTTGAACCTTTTTTTTATTTTTTTGACACATAACAAAATAATCATTTTTAAAAAAAATCCCTGAAAGTATTGATTAAAGTAAGAAAAATGAAACAGTAAATTATCCTCAATGTTTTAATATATAATTTGAATTTAAATACTACAGATATTTTTTTAAAGCTTAGACATACATTATAAAAACTTAATTCCATTTGAGAATTTTAAGGTAAACAAAAAAATGAGAATTCTCAAATCGTTGACTCGCTATTTGTGTACACTTTAGGTTGAAGATTTTACGATTGCCACAGGAAACGGTCTCCCCGTGACCATAAAAGTTTCCCCTCAATGCCCATTGTGTCTCCCCGACCGTCTCTAATTATCTTTCAAGATCGTAAACCTTTGCAGCGACCTTACAGCTCAACATAACGACTCCAAAACTGAACTGAATTGATCTGTTATTATTGTAGCGTGCCTGGTTCCATGTGTTGTAGTTTTTAGAAGTTTACCTCTTAATTGCTCGTTTAATCTTTAAAGTTAATAAATGTTTATTGTTATTTAATTCAACCGTGTTGTAGTGAAGAATGCCTAACCACGCAACGCGGCAGTGGTGACCCCTTTTGGACTTAAAAACACGTAAGCTATTCTGTTCTACTGGCGAATGCAATACAAATTCTTCTACTACGGATGATCAGTACGTAGCGAAAGATTTTTTTTCTCCTTCTCCTCAAGGCCACTTGAAGCATCTGCTCGGAATTCGTTTCGCTTCGTACTTATTCAACAATATGACTAGTGAAACCGTTGAAGTCGCTCGTATTGCGCGTTGCGGCTGCCGCCGTTTTGGAAATCCAACGTTCGTCTATGGATTGCGCAATGCGACCATGCATTCACATTCAGTGGTATCTCCAGTGATGATACTAAGTATTCTGCTTTGGTTGCGAACCTGGATGCTGAAACTCTCTCCTACGTGTCGGACATTGTGTTAAGCCCTCCGAACAGTGACAAATACCACACTCTCTCGCAGCGGCTCATCACCCAATTTAGCGACTCGGAGACTCAAAAAATTAAGAAACTGCTTACTGACCTTCAGCTAGGAGATGAGAAGCCCAGCCACCTGTTGCGAAAAATGAAAGAGCTGTCTAATGGCCAACTCCAGGATGACTTTCTGCAAAGTTTGTGGCTTCAAAGAATGCCACCACATATCCAGACTGTTTTATCTGCATCCTCAGAGCCTTTGGATAAACTGGCTGTCATCGCTGATAAGGTTTCTGAGGTTGTTGGTGCGTCCTCGACTATCTGTGCTGCCACAACTGTTCCTCCACCATCCCAGTCATCTTCATGCAATGTTCAGCCAACCATGGACTCTCTCGTCAGGCAGATCCAAGAGCTCTCTCTACAAGTTGCTGAACTGACAAGAGAGCGCAATTCCTCTCGCCACCAACGATATAGTTCTGACCGCCGGAAATCACATTCACGCTCTAGGAGTGTCAATAGAGGAAGTGGCATCTGCTACTATCATCGCCGTTATAAAGAGCAGGCCCGCAAGTGTGTTTCACCTTGTGCATTTGTGCAAAAAAAACGAGTAAGCTCTGTCATAGCTGGAATGGCAGAGCCATCGAAACATACCAGCCGGTTATTTGTATTAGACCGCAAGTCTGGCCAGAAATTCCTCATAGACTCTGGAAGTGAAATCTGTGTCATCCCACCTTCTCCAACTATGAATAAATCACCTCAGTCTAACTTCTCCTTATTTGCTGCTAATAATACCAAAATTCCAGCCTATGGTATGGTCCGTAAAGAACTGAACCTGGGTCTGAGGCGACCTTTTATCTGGACTTTCATAATTGCTGATGTATCATCTCCTATAATTGGTGCTGATTTTCTAAAGCACTTCAACCTTTTAATCGACCTTAAGAAAAAGGTTGGTGGATGTGGAAACTTCTCTTTTCACTTCTTGTGTTTTTTCAAATATTGTACAGCCCTCAATCCTCACTGTAGATGCAAACATTAGTTTTAAAAACATCTTATCGGAATATCCAGACCTCAGCAACACTTCTTTAATTTCCAAATCAGCATCACATGGCACAGTCCACCATATTATTACTACTGGCCCACCAGTCACTGCCAGGCCTAGAAGGCTACACCTAAACTGTATGATGCAGTGAAGGTAGAATTTGAATTTCTTCTTGCTCAAGGCATTATCAGACCTTCCAAAAGTCCCTGGAGTTCTCCTCTTCATGTTGTGCCCAAATCTGACTCTACAATTAGACCTGTTGGGGATTACAGGCAGCTGAATTCTGTTTACTGAGTTCGACAGCTACCCCATGCCTTATTTGAATGACTTTGCTCATGCACTACATGGCAAGAGGATATTTTCCAAAATAGAGATTTTTAAGGCATTCCACCAAATCCCTATAGCTGAGTGTGATATTCCTAAGACAGCTGTAACAACTCCATGGGGTCTTTACGAATATACCCATTTGTGTTTCGGCCTTGTGAATGCACCACAAACCTTTATGCGATTCATGCATGAAGTACTAAGAGGACTTCCTTTTGTTTTGTCTACTTGGATGATATTTTGTGTTACTCAGAAAATGCTGAGGAGCATCGTTCTCACTTAAGAACTATATTCCAAAGACTGAGCTCATATGGTTTAAAACTAAATATCTCTAAATGTGTATTTGGTGTGACTGAACTCATTTTCCTTGGCCACCTTATCACTCCTGATGGCATTAAGCCATTGCCTGACAAAGTTCAAGCAGTTCTTGATTATAAACAACCAGAGACTGTTGGCTCTCTGAGAAAATTTTTAGGACTGTTAAATTTTTATAGACGTTTCTTGCCCAAAGCAGCTGAACAACAGTATCTTTTAGTGAATTTTTAAAAGGTTCTAAAGGTAAGAAGGACTCAAAGCCTTTAAACTGGTCTTCTGAGGCAATTACAGCATTTCAGAGGTGTAAACAAGCTCTTGCTGATGCTGCACTTCTTGCTCATCCTTCACCTTCTGCCCCGCTTGCTCTTCACGTGGACGCCTCTGATTATGCCATAGGAGGTGCACTTCACCAAGTTGTGGACTCTGAGCTACAGCCATTGGCTTTCTTTTCCAGAAAACTTACTTCATCTGAAAAGTCTTACAGTGCCTACGACCGTGAACTCCTTGCTATCTACTCGGCTATCCGACACTTTCGGTATATGCTGGAAGCTAGAGATTTCACAGTGTTTACTGACCACAAGCCCCTCACTTATGCTTTTAGGCAAAAAAGTGACAAGTGTTCTCCACGGCAGATCCGTCAGCTGGATTTCATCTCTCAGTTCACCACAAATATTGTACACATTCCAGGATCTGACAATATTGCTGCTGATGTTCTCTCGTGTTTCTGCAATCACCTTCCCAAGTCAAATTGACTATGACTGTATTGCTGAGACACAACAGACTGATGAGGAGCTTCACACCCTAATACAGTGTTTCTCAAACTGTGGGGCGCGAGCATATTGAAAATAAAAGGTTTAAAAAATAATTTTTTGGAATGAAGTAAAACAAGACGCTTTCTGACATAATAAAAAATACACATTTACACTGATAAAATTTATTTTTATCATCTGGTGATCATCAAAAATAAAAGATTCCACTTTAAACGCTCATTAGCCATCTTTGATTCTATAACCAAATTAAACAAATATTTTGTTTGCTTTGCAGTCAATATGAGAACGATGAGAGATTTTTTTACGTTTTTTTAACGATATCAAACGATGAGAGATTTTTATTACGTTTCTTTTAACCTAAAATATTACTTTAGCTGACCTTCGAACTTACTGGTATGTTTATCTCCGTCTTTTTTTTAGGAAGTTGTAAATATATATAATATATTTCGGTTTCATCTTTTTCCATGTGAAAGAGTTTTATGATATATGGATAAGCATGAGTATTCTGAAACATATAATGCATAATGAAAAACGTTTTACAGAATTATTTTTTAGAACAAGCTACACTTTCCCCATGAACAATTTTGTAGTTTTGATTGCTGTGTTGTACGACTTATTATGGTTTATAAATGTAAATAAGCAGAATATTAAAAAATGGGCATCTGTGATCCCTATTAAAGGAAGTTGAAACTGATCAAGCAATTGAAGAACCTACTGAAATAATGCATATTAATCAAGATATATATATATATATATATATATATATATATATATATATAGCGAAGGTAAATATAAAAAAAGCGTGAGACATGAAACGTTTGAGTTGATTTGAGTTTAGCTGGAAAATAACGTTCCTGTGTTGTTAGCGAAAAGTGTCTGTGATTTATGTCCTTTATTAAGGGCATTATTTATTTGGAACATCTTCTTTAGTTTTATTGGATTTTTCTCAAATTTTCTACGAAAAATTGAAAAGTCCTTGAAAGTAGGTAAGTATATTTTCTCTTAATTAAATTATTCACGGAATTGTGATTTTTATAGTGTATAGTAAAAATAACTATAAAATAAATTATAGTCTTAAAAACAAACTAAAAAACACGCTTTTATAGTGAATCGAACTAAAAAGCAAAAAAGAAAATATTACTTAAAAGTAAGATATACAAAATTTAATACTTATCTTGTTAATTTGTACGGTTTATAATTATGATCGTATTGTAGCTTTAGCGTCAAAGTGCATTATTATTGCATTCAGTACATTATTAATGTATAGGGGGGGTGCGATAAAAATTGTGATTGAAAAGGGGGGCGCCAGTAGTGAAAGTTTGAGAACCACTGCCCTAATAGCATCTGGAACTTCCTTGGAACTCAAAAAGGTAACTTTTCCCAATTCGTCTACTGAAATTATGTGTGATCTATCAACGGGCACAGCCAGACCCTACATCCCAAAACAGCATCGCCAAGATGTTTTCTCTGCTATGCATAATTTATCCCATCCTGGCATACGTCGATCAGTGCATTTGATGAAGCAGCGTTTTGTTTGGCCATCAATCTCATCAGATGTAGCTAAGTGGGCAAGACACTGCCTAGCTTGCCAAAAATCCAAAATTCATCGTCATACTAGATCACCTCTTTCATCATTTCAAGAACCTTCCCAACGTTTTGATCATGTTCATCTGGATCTCATTGGGCCTCTACCTCCTTCAAATGGCTACACCTATTGCCTGACAATGATTGACCGTTTCGAAATGGCCAGAGGCCCAACCTCTCAAAGACATAACTGCTGAGACTGTGGCTGAGGCCTTCTTTTTCCTCTTGGGTGTCTCGCTTTGGAACTCCTGCAATTCTCACAACCGACAGGGGCAGGCAGTTTGAGTCCTCGCTCTTCAAAGCTCTTAGCAAACTACTTGGTGTTCAGAAGTGTCGTACAACTGGATACCACCCCTCAAGCTAATGGGATGATCGAAGAATTGCACCGCCCATTGAAAAGTGCAATCAAATGCCATGCTACTGAGCGTTGGACAGAAGTACTCCCTATCATCTTACTAGGTCTACGAGCTTCTCTTAAAGAAGATATTCTGTGTACCCCAGCTGAATTAGTTTTTGGGACCACTATTCGACTGCCAGGGGAGATGTTTGACTCTTCCAAGCCAGACGATGATGTTGTGAATTTTGTTTCGAAACTTAAGTCTCACATGCAATCACTTCACCCTAAACCACCAAAACACCATGGAAAACATCCAGTTTTTATCCATCCAGGACTGTTGGAAGCAACACATGTTTTTCTTCGCCGAGCTATGTTACGTCGTCCACTTCAACAACCCTATGATGGCCCTTTCAAAGTCTTACAAAGGAAGGATAAAGTGTTTTTCCTTCACATCAATGGTAAACGGGTATCTGTATCTATTGATAGATGCAAACCTGCCTTCTTTTTTAACACTGAGGACTTGCAACTACCTCAAACCAAGAATGAAACACCTGCTACTGTGGAACCTAATGCAACAGCTTCAACACCTGCTACTGTGGAATCTGATCCAACAGCTTCAACGCCTACCCAGCCATCTACACGTTCTGGTCGCAAAGTTCATCTTCCAACTAGGTATCGTTGACACTGGAAGGGGAGTATGCAGCGACCTTACAGCTCAACATAACGACTCCAAAACTGAACTGAATTGATCTGTTATTATTGTAGCGTGCCTGGTTCCATGTGTTGTAGATTTTAGAAGTTTACCTCTTAATTGCTCGTTTAATCTTTAAAGTTAATAAATGTTTATTGTTATTTAATTCAACCGTGTTGTAGTGAAGAATGCCTAACCACGCAACGCGGCACCTTTAAAGGGGGAAAAGAATTCGGAAAAATACCACCTTACCGGTTTTGAACACATTACTTGAAGGGGAAAAAATCTGTTTGGTTCATTTTTGGTGAGTCCCCGGCCTTAGGAAAAATTCAGTGTGGTCCGTTTTCGAAGCCTCTCTAGTAGGGTGGAAAAAGCCGTGCTGTCCAATTGGAGGGTTAAAGTTCTCAGGGAAAAAAATATAATGCAAAAATAAGTCTCGTAATTTTCCATACATCTTTATAACAATGAATTGTGGAATTGGCCTCCAATACATTGTTGTGTTTGACAATATCTAAGGTAACCAACCCTACTTTAGATAGATTTGTACTACTTTTTCGTAACCGTATTCCTTTTAAAATTAATTCGTGCAGCCAAAATACACTTTTTGCACTCTTAAAAATTTATGTAAACTATAACGGTTAATTTTAATTTATACAACTTGTGAAATGCTCATAATTAACCATTTTCGTCTAAACAGTTTACATGAATAAAAAAAGTTTGGACTCCCTCATACATTAGGGAATTATATAAGATTCCAACATTAAGTTTTATTTTTCACCAAATAGGGTAGAGTGGTAGTGTATCTCCTTCCACACCACAGGTCTTGGGTTCTATTAACGGGTTGGGCAAGGTCGACTCTGCCTTTCATCCCCGCTACATTGGGTCGATAAATGAGTACCAAGCTTGCTTCGGGTCTTAAACACTGAAGGTCTCTCTTCAGACCGACCACCAAATCGGGACATCTATTCATGCACCTCAGCGCCCAATGGTCACGTATATTGGGATGGGCATAGTAGTTCCTGGCCCTCATGGATTGTTGTGCCACTAAGTTTGAGTTTTAGGTTTGAGGATTGCTTCACTTTGGGGATACCCCTTACATAAACATGTATTTCCACTCATTTGCAATTAAACATTTTTCTTTCAATTACGTTTATTTCAGAAGAAACTTTGCTTTTTCAAATGTATTTGCTTAATAACATGTATATTTGTGCATTATATTAAATTTTGATCTATCCAAAATTATATGTTTTTTGCTCCTCTAAAAGCTTTTAGGATTTTAGAACTGATCTTACAATCCATATACGTTTTATAGTAGTATATTTAAAAATGATAAAGACATTTTTATATCTGTGTGAGCTTTTATGCCTCATTTATAAATATAAAAAAATGCTTTCAGTTACAGTTTTTAAAATATACTGAAATAAGTGGAGGAATAGGATATTTACATATTATAAATATTTTTGACTGCAGTAAGATATATTTATATTTCAGTTTCTTTACAATTTGAATAGAAGTTGTAAGCCATTTTGCGAATATTTTAATATTGAATATAAACTCATAGGTTGTTTAATAGTAAAGTGTTTTATTTTGATACCAGCACACATTAAAATAAGGCTCATTTGCAGTTATATGATCAGCTTCAGTGATATTTAAATTTTCAAAAATAGTCTACACGTACGAAAACATTCTTTCAAAACCACACACTACATCTCATACTATGTCTTCCCTACAGCAGGAAATATTTGTGTATACTCAAAAAATTTAATACAGGATACATTTCAAAATGTTAAAATTGTTTTTAAAATTTGGTACGGATACATTGTGGAACTGTCGGTTAACTTCACTGAACAAAATTGTTTTAAGTGTACTGTTTTGAAAGACAAAATTAATTAGGGAGAACTTTTCTCACAATAGAATTTGTAATGACTGAATTGTGTGAAAATGTAGTTATCATTGTGTGACATTTTTCCTTGTAATAAAGTAAACAGAAAGATAAGAAATTAAACTTGAGTAGAAAATGGTGAGAAGTACTGCATTTGAAGAAGTGTATCCCCATTTAAAATTAAAAATTATTGACTGAATGTGTGTTATGTCCATCACAAATGCCGATGTAGAAAAGAAATTTTTCTTTAATATAAGTTCGAAAAGGAGAGCACTAGGAATGAAAATTTAGATTTTTTCCGAAAAATATTCATTTAACATAAAAATATCATTTATATGATTTAAATTTAAATAAATTAAAAATACACTGAAATCCTTTTTTATGTTATTTTAAATAAAAAATATAATTGAATAAAGAAAGATTGGTTTTTTTCATAAATATAATCATCCTATGTATATCACCGTATGCACCATTTATTGTCTTATTGTTTAAAAAAAGAGATAGGGCCTTTACTCTTTTTACCTCATTACTTTTTTAAAAAACAGGAAAGTGAGCGCATTTTCTTACTCTCGTATTCAAAAATGAATAGAGGATGCTTTTTACTGGTTGAAATCGCAATATCAAAATAAATATTTTCAACTTTTTTTTTAATTTTTAAAAATGACAGAAAAATAAATTTTGTTTGAAGAAAATATAATTATTTTTCAACTTCTAACACACCATTTATTTCATTTTTTCCTTTCTTTTTACCCTTCATTTTGTTTTAATTTTACTGTGACTGAACCTATCGGGAAAGCGACCGAGTAGAACTACAATTTCCATACAAGATTGCCCAAGGCAACTTAACAGCTAGCTGTAAACGATTGATCTCTTGACAAAGAGACCGAACTAAGTCATAAGATTGTCCCCGTTCTACCTCCCAAGTTTTAAAAGGGGGAAAGGAAAGAAGTCTGTTGCATTTTAAAGCGAACGGCAAAATAAGAGTAAACGCTTTCGGAATAACTTTTCAGGAGGAAGCGAACCACCCGGAGGGTCACGTCCCATACGGTGGTATTCTCAATCGCGAGTTATTGAAAAGAAAACTCGCGGATTGGGTAACCCCCTCTTGACGATAACTCCCGAGTAATTCCTTTTTCTTATTCTCGAACTGATGATTACCGGATGCCAGAGTTATGCATTAGCGAGATGTTAAACTCGTTGTGATTGGACACTGATAATCACGTGGTATATTGTTTACATGTATCTCGGCGCAAGACTTTCGATGCACAGCTATATTTTTCTTCTCATGGCTAGTACGTCAAATAAAAATAAATGTTCTCTAGCGGAATCTTATTGAAAAATACAAGGAGATGTTATTCATTGCAAGATAACCAGCGCAGTTTACAATAAGAAAAAAGAAAAAGCACGGGATTGCTTGACTTCTGATTTCAATCCAGGCAGCCTTTCCAAACGAAGTCGACAAGAGCTGCAAAATAAAAAATCGCAAAAGAAGCTTTAAAATGTTTAAACTTTCAAAACTGGTGGAGGAACCAAAAAGTTACAGACCACATCGTTAGATGAACTGCTGGCCGCTATGGGTCCCCTCATTGAACCATTGCCGTATAGATACGATTGCAACGACGATTATGATACTGCTGTTTCATCAGGAACTCAGGGTAAGTGTACATGGATTTTTTTGCCTTTATTTAGTTTTTAATTAAAATTTTCCGTATTATTCTGAATAGAGTTTTCTAGTGGAGGAAAAGTTACTTTTTTGGTGAAATTGAGCGCATGCGCAGTAGATTTCTTTAATTTTAAGTTTTAACGATATCGCGGCAAGTTAGCGCATTCGTAATTGGTTCTTTTTAAAACAGTTTAATGCTTAAACGGTCTTCCTCGCGCATGAGCAGAAAGCTTTTTTTTCTTTAAAAAAATCTGTTACACAGAAAACGTTTATTTCTTTTGCTCCGGTTGGGTCAACTGTTCGGCTTCGTTTTGGGAATTACCTTTTGCAGGTAATATTTTTATTTCTTTCTCCACATAAATTTCAAAAGAATGCCATGATGTCCAGCGATGCTGTTAGGATTAATTTGAATGAATGCATGAAAAATTACGATTACTATTGTTAAAGGTTTCTTTGCCATGTTGCCTGTGCTTGGAAAGAAAGCTGCTTTAGAATGGTGAGTGAAAGAAGGTTTGATTGGATCATCGTATGTATGTCCAAAATGTGGAAAAAGTATGGAATTTTGAGAGAAAGAACGGATAAGAAAGTGAATGATGGTTTTTGAATGGTACTGCAAAATTCAGTCCAGTGTGAAAGAGGATACCCATCATGTGTTTAGGAGTGTAAAGAAAGGGTTTTGGTTTGAATTGAGTAATATGGATTCGTGCACCGTTTTGTTAGTGATGCAAAAATAAAAATGTTTTGGAAGGTGTTCTCAGAAATATGCAGTAGCACACTGGTATAATTTCAGTAGGCAACTCATCGTCATCATAAATGTCGGGAAAAGCAGCATTTTTTAAAGGTAAGTGAAATTATTTCCATTTTTAAAAGCCTGATTTTTAAAGCAATTTTCAGTTTCTAAACTTTAAAATGCTATTTTTTTTAATGATTTTCCTTCCACCATCTTGAATTTCGCTCCAGCGTTGCGTATTGTGGTAGGGTCGCAACTCCGAAACACAACACGCGCCAAATTGGCGATTTTCAAAATTTGGCGGAGAAGTGCCGGATTCAACTATTTCACCTGTGAGGTCTATTTGCAATGAACTTCATCATTTGAACATCTGTCAAATATGAAGGACAACACACCTGAATTAGTAACTCATTCTAAATTGCCACAGCACATCAACCTGTGGACTTTTAACGATGACAGATTTTCAGAGGCACCAAACTCGATGGCTATGAATTTGTGACCACGGCCCTTGTCTATTGTGCTCACAAATATTTGATTAGAATTATGTAAAAAATAACTCAGGTTGTGTAAAATGTATGTGTATTTTTCATTAAAAGAAATAAAGATGACATCCACATCTTTGCACAAGAGAAGATGTAAATTATTACACCTAATTAAAAAGAACTTGCAAAATCGTGGATTTATGTATTAAAGTAATTATCATTGTTTAATGTGTACAGTGAATCAAACTTGAAAATGTACTGTGATTTCTCATTAAATTATAAACTGTGCACAATCCCCTTTATAGTATGAACATTTATGTATAATGAAAGACTTACAGAAAAGTAATTTAATAAAAGTAGGCAATAGCTTACAAAATTTCTTTTCAATGAATAAGATTTATTTTAGTGGAATAATTTGTAGGGTGGTAAAAAATTAATGTATCAAAAACTGTAGTGGCATATTTAATATTAAATTAACAATACTATATATATATAATGTATGCATTTTAAATTATACTAAATATAATTTGTAATTTTTCTAAATTCTATCATTTATTGCAGCAGAAACTAATTGAAGAAACATCCGACTTCTCTATTTTTCATGCTTTCTTGTGGAAAAGTAACTAATTTTTGAAGAAAATGAACTTTCATTGTCATTTAAATAGTCAGATTTCGTTTTTATCACTATTTATTATTATAGCTGAAATTTATTCTATTGTTTGCTTGATTTTTAAAAGTACGAAGATGTCATATTTTTATAATTAATTTTAATTTCAATAAAATTTATATTATACCTATTTTCAAAATGTACAAAATATGTTCACAAGTTTTCAGAATATAATTTCAATATTTTAAAAAAATTATATTTATTTTAATTTACTTACTATAATAACTAATTGAATAAGGTTTTTTTGTATAGTGAAATGTTAAAAAATGTCATTAGGAATAGTTAGTTTTGAATTTTCTGCTACCAAAATATTCTTTTCTGAAAAATTGTAAATATTTTGTTTATGTAAAATTTGTGTGTGTTTTCTGTTCTATATTGTAAAACATTGATAAATGTGTGTGTATATATAGTGTTTTGTGACAAATAAAATCAGATTAATACCAATAGTATAATTACTTTTGTTAGATGGATTTGGAAAAGATTTAGTAACATGTTCTGTTTTAGATAAATGTGACTTTAGATTCGAATTAACAAATTTATTCTTCACAAAAAAAAAAAACTGGATTTTCATTCTAAGATTTTATAGAAATTGTTACACTTATTGGTAAACTAATTTAAATTTTGCAAAGCTAGCAGTGAAATTTATGTGTCGAGGAGGCATGAAGACGAAAAACAGTTTCTTAAAAATTGGCCTTTAATAATCAATCATAAAGTCACTCTGCTCGTTACTGGAGCGATAAAAACAATAAGTTCAAAAAGTAACATTACCAGCGACATCCGATTCGAACCGTCTTCTAATATTGTAAAATTAATTTCTAATCTAAAATGGTGATGCAACCTGCAGTTGCATTGCCAACCAGCCTTTCTCTCCCTCTAGGAGTTAAACCACTCACATACTTCTTATATTTCCGTTTCTCCTTCCTTTTTTTGAAAAACTAACATGAGCCGAGTTTAAATACTCGCTCGATTTGCATGGTAGTTGCTGCCAACCACAAATCACGAAACTCAAAAAATCGGGTTCGAATCGGTGTGCTTACTTTCATTGAGATCATGGAACGGGATTGGAAAAACAACACAAGGAGATCATAAAAATTTGGATCCGATTTTTTTAAATGTCTAACAATCGGCCCCCTTTTTCCAATCTCGCACCATTATCTCTTACAAATCAGTAAATTTTAATCTATAATCACATGTTATACAATTTAACACAAAAAATACATTTTATTCACAATCTTTATTGTAATAAACAAACTAATATTTTAATCTTAAAGAAACAAAGTCTCTCTCTCTCTCTCTCTTATTCTCTAAAAAGAAATAATTTTCTACAAAATTCTAACAATTTTTCCTTTACCATGGGTTTGGTAAAAATGTCCGCCAAATTATTTTTGGTACCTATATATTTAATTTGGAAAACCTTGTCGTATATCAAATTCCTTAGAAAATGATAACGAACATCGATATGTTTTGTTCTATAATTTTCTACCGGTGACTTTGAAAACTTATAGCAGCTTGATTATCACAAAACATTACATTTTCACTTAAATCCAAATTTAAACTTTTATTATTAATTACATTCTTTAGCCAAATGAATTCCTTAGCTGCTTCTGTTAAACTAACATACTCAGCTTCCATGGTCGACAGACTAACGGATTTTTTGCTTGAAAGTTCGCCATGAAATTGGCGTTTCGTCTATAAAGTTATGAACCCTCCCATCGACACTCGATCATCCCTATTTGTAGCAAAATCCGAGTCTGAATAACATCTTAGCTTTAATGATTTAACTTTTGAATGTTCTAATTTATATTCTTGAGTGTGTCGGAGGGAAGATTCGATCTGAGTACCTTCCGTTCGAACGTACGAATGAAGCAAGTACGCTAACCATCACGCCAAAACGATCGTCATCGCGGGATGTTGGTACAAGTTCATATAGATATCACACCGCCACATACCCCCCTGCCAGTGTTTCGGCGAATAGGCGAACGAACGATACCATATTTGTGGCGAGCATGTAAGCAGTTGCGTCACTTTGTGGGTTGCGTCATCGTGCGTGACGGCTTGAGAATTGCGTCATTTGTGTTAGACGGCTTTGAGAAGTAACGGCTTATTTGCGTCAATGTTTGACGGCTTGGTTGCTTTTGCGATGGATAGATGGCGCCACGACTGCGGCGCGCGAAGGGTGTGGATTATATCACGGCCAGGGTCACCAATGTCGGAGGGAAGATTCGATCTGAGTACCTTCCGTTCCGAACGTACGAATGAAGCAAGTACGCTAACCATCACGCCAAAACGATCGTCATCGCGGGATGTTGGTACAAGTTCATATAGATATCACACCGCCACAAGTGTATTTTAAATAACCTAATAATCTCAATAAGCAATTCCAATGTTTTATTCCCGGGTTTGCTTGGAATTGAGATAATACATTTACTGCATACATAATATCGGGTCTCTTGTATCTAACAATTTTATTATTTTTCATCATATTTAATGGTATAAACCCAACGGTTTTCTAAAATTTTTATATTATCCGGATGATCAACTAAATCCCAAACTTTACGTTCCTTCATTACGTTAATTTCTTTATCCATTGCATCATGACATTTAGATGCGTCTCTGGATCTTATCGCCTGTTTGTAACAGTTAGGAATAGTTACTTCAACCATAAGAGCTTCTTGTTGCTCTGACAAATCTGAAAATCCCTGGGATTCGGTATTATCTTTTCTAAAATTAAATAAACTAGGATCATACTCAATATTATGCCTCTTACAGTATCTCTCTATTTCGTTAAAAGATTTCAATCGGGTTGCTTCCCCTTCTATACTATAATATACGTTAGATCCAGTTACTTTCCTACCTATATTTCGAATCCACTTAACCTCTGTACATGGGATCAAGCTATGATTATCAGAAGATACATCTGGTTTTTCAGATGTTGAGGGCATTTCCGTACTCGTCTTTGAAACTAAACGACTCGTTAATGAATCTTTTACTCTATCAAAATCATCCTCATAATAATCATAATAATCAGGAAGGTTTAAATTATATCCAAGGTTACTATTAACTTTTTGTCTAAAATTAATTCCCCTCTTATTTTCATCGAATCTTACATTAATAGTCTCGACTAATTTATTTTCATCTATCAACCATATTCTATAACCCTTAGTACGTTGTGCGTATCCCATCATAATTCCCATTTTCGCACGCATATCGAATTTTTTTCTAATTTATTTTGGCACACCAGCATATGCCAAACATCCAAAAGGTTTTAGATGCAATACCGATGGTTTTCTACCTGAATATTTTTCGAAAGGCGTTTTGTTACCGTCTTTGTGACAAATTCGATTCCACGCATAAGTGAAACAAAGTAATGCTTCTCCCCAAAACTTATGCGGAACTTCACTAGACTTAAGCAATGTTTTGATGCCATCTAGAGCGGTTAAATTGAATCTCTCCGCGACCCCATTCATTTTTGGCGTATATGAATTTGTTACCTCATGCTTTATACCCAGTTCTGTCAAGAAATTATCCATATCCTTATTACAAAATTCTAGTCCGCCATCAGTTCTAACTGCTATTACCTTTTGACTTAGAAAACGTTCTGCTCGTTTCTGAAATCTTATAAACGTATGAAATACGTCAGATTTATTTCGGATGGGAAATACAGTCACCTTTCTTGAATAATCGTCAATTATACTCAAGAAATATTTATTACCGCCTTGGCTTTCAGTTGGCATTGGACCACAGAGGTCCATATGCAACAATTCCAATGGACGTTTTGATCTTACGGCCCCCATCTTTTGAATGAAACTCTCTTGGACTTTGCTAATTTACACGGTATACAACGAGTCTTACCATTATCAGTTAAGCGTGGGAGACCTTTTACACTATCATTTTTACTAGTTTTTACCAAATAATCGTTATTAACATGACAAAAGCGTTGATGCCATATTTCTATTGATCCGTTTTTTGTTTTTTAGCGGTTACATTACTAAAAAAAAATTAATTTCTTTACTCTTTGGTATAATATAATGATCCGGCTTAAAAATACAAATTTTCATGACGTGTCGCCGAGAACAATTTTATCCAGTCTTTATTAAAAACATTAATTTTACCTTCGGTACCCACAAAATGCGCACCTTTACTTTCTAATCTGGAACCGGATAACAAATTTCTCCTCAACTTAGGATTAAATAAAACATCAGACAAAGTTATTTCATGAAAACTCCCCTTATATTTTACCAGAAATCTAAGTGTACCGATTCCTTCTACGGGACAACTTTTATCCTCCGTTGCTAACGACATTTTCATGTTAGATATCGGTTTAAGATCTAAAAATAAACTCTTGTCATTACAAAAATGACTCGTGGCAGCAGTATCTATTACCCAAACACCTTTATCAGAGTTTTCCTCAAATAAGATACAACTAGTTACGAGTTGTTTATCTAGTTCTAAAAGACTACATTCAGCTTCACAAAATCTTAAATTTATATTAAACTCTGTGTTAAAAGTTTCATTTACAGTTGAAGGAGATTTTTGTAGAGACTTTTCTCTTTACAGTTTACTTTAAGATGCCTGTACTTATTACATACATAACACGGACCTATAGTCTTAATAGATTGTTTAACATTTTTAATAGTTTTACAGTTAAATACCTTACCACCTTTCTTTTGGTAATCATTCTTGCCATTTGGATCTCCATGAGCTGCAGCCGTAGCACCAGGTAACGTCTTCGACTTCTTCGAAGTGAAACTGCTCAAGTAAGCATTCTCCGCTTTCTCCAAATCTTGTTTCATCAACTGAAGACGATTGTCTTCTAATATCAGCTCTGCTTCAATTTTGACAACTCTGAAGTCCTCTTCTTTCCATCTGTAGATTTGTTGCACGGTAGACTGGAATTCCTGAGGAAGCCACCTTATTAATTGAAATCCTATGTACAGGTCGTCCAATTTATGACCCGCTTCTTGTAGTCTGGTTGCCGCTGTCTTTACACGAGATATGAAGATTCCAACATCTTCCCCTGGTTGGTATTTTGTTCCAAAAAAATTGATCTAATAGTTGAATTACTTTTGCTTTTGTGACTGGTTCGAAGTGATCTTTTAATATCTTCCATGCCGCTACTCCGTCAGTTGTTTCCGTTATCAGATTTTTCAAATCTGAACTGATGTTAGTATAGATCAACGTATAACATCTATCCTTACGAAGTTGTAGATCTAATTTTTCCTTATATGTTGCCTCTTCATCAGTTTGCTCTGGCTTGGTCTGTATTATAAACTGCCAGCAACCATAATGCATTAAGAGTACTTGCATATCATGCTTCCACGTGTTCCAGTTATTTGGAGTCAACACTGATATCTGGTTGTTAAACTCCATACCTGTTACTCGATTTAGCGTACTAGCAACAGAGTTCATAAAAAATAGTTCTAGACTGGAACAGTATTTAAATAGACAAAGTTCATCGCCTGGTTCAACTGTTTAGCCTGCCTCGACACAGTACATGGACTGGGCCCATAACCAAATTTGTTACACTTATTGGTAAACTAATTTAAATTTTGCAAAGCTAGCAGTGAAATTTATGTGTCGAGGAGGCATGAAGACGAAAAACAGTTTCTTAAAAAAATTGGCCTTTAATAATCAATCATAAAGTCACTCTGCTCGTTACTGGAGCGATAAAAACAATAAGTTCAAAAAGTAACATTACCAGCGACATCCGATTCGAACCGTCTTCTAATATTGTAAAATTAATTTCTAATCTAAAATGGTGATGCAACCTGCAGTTGCATTGCCAACCAGCCTTTTCTCTCCCTCTAGGAGTTAAACCACTCACATACTTCTTATATTTCCGTTTCTCCTTCCTTTTTTGAAAAACTAACATGAGCCGAGTTTAAATACTCGCTCGATTTGCATGGCAGTTGCTGCCAACCACAAATCACGAAACTCAAAAAAATCGGGTTCGAATCGGTGTGCTTACTTTCATTGAGATCATGGAACGGGATTGAAAAACAACACAAGGAGATCATAAAAATTTGGATCCGATTTTTTTTTTAATGTCTAACAATCGGCCCCCTTTTTCCAATCTCGCACCATTATCTCTTACAAATCAGTAAATTTTAATCTATAATCACATGTTATACAATTTAACACAAAAAATACATTTTATTCACAATCTTTATTGTAATAAACAAACTAATATTTTAATCTTAAAGAAACAAAGTCTCTCTCTCTCTCTCTCTTATTCTCTAAAAAGAAATAATTTTCTACAAAATTCTAACAATTTTTCCTTTACCATGGGTTTGGTAAAAATGTCCGCCAAATTATTTTTTTGGTACCTATATATTTAATTTGGAAAACCTTGTCGTATATCAAATTCCTTAGAAAATGATAACGAACATCGATATGTTTTGTTCTATAATTTTCTACCGGTGACTTTGAAAAACTTATAGCAGCTTGATTATCACAAAACATTACATTTTCACTTAAATCCAAATTTAAACTTTTATTATTAATTACATTCTTTAGCCAAATGAATTCCTTTAGCTGCTTCTGTTAAACTAACATACTCAGCTTCCATGGTCGACAGACTAACGGATTTTTTTTGAAAGTTCGCCATGAAATTGGCGTTTCGTCTATAAAAGTTATGAACCCTCCCATCGACACTCGATCATCCCTATTTGTAGCAAAATCCGAGTCTGAATAACATCTTAGCTTTAATGATTTAACTTTTGAATGTTCTAATTTATATTCTTGAGTGTGTCGGAGGGAAGATTCGATCTGAGTACCTTCCGTTCCGAACGTACGAATGAAGCAAGTACGCTAACCATCACGCCAAAACGATCGTCATCGCGGGATGTTGGTACAAGTTCATATAGATATCACACCGCCACATACCCCCTGCCAGTGTTTCGGCGAATAGGCGAACGAACGATACCATATTTGTGGCGAGCATGTAAGCAGTTGCGTCACTTTGTGGGTTGCGTCATCGTGCGTGACGGCTTGAGAATTGCGTCATTTGTGTTAGACGGCTTTGAGAAGTAACGGCTTATTTGCGTCAATGTTTGACGGCTTGGTTGCTTTTGCGATGGATAGATGGCGCCACGACTGCGGCGCGCGAAGGGTGTGGATTATATCACGGCCAGGGTCACCAATGTCGGAGGGAAGATTCGATCTGAGTACCTTCCGTTCCGAACGTACGAATGAAGCAAGTACGCTAACCATCACGCCAAAACGATCGTCATCGCGGGATGTTGGTACAAGTTCATATAGATATCACACCGCCACAAGTGTATTTTAAATAACCTAATAATCTCAATAAGCAATTCCAATGTTTTATTCCCGGGTTTGCTTGGAATTGAGATAATACATTTACTGCATACATAATATCGGGTCTCTTGTATCTAACAATTTTATTATTTTTCATCATATTTAATGGTATAAACCCAACGGTTTTCTAAAATTTTTATATTATCCGGATGATCAACTAAATCCCAAACTTTACGTTCCTTCATTACGTTAATTTCTTTATCCATTGCATCATGACATTTAGATGCGTCTCTGGATCTTATCGCCTGTTTGTAACAGTTAGAATAGTTACTTCAACCATAAGAGCTTCTTGTTGCTCTGACAAATCTGAAAATCCCTGGGATTCGGTATTATCTTTTCTAAAATTAAATAAACTAGGATCATACTCAATATTATGCCTCTTACAGTATCTCTCTATTTCGTTAAAAGATTTCAATCGGGTTGCTTCCCCTTCTATACTATAATATACGTTAGATCCAGTTACTTTCCTACCTATATTTCGAATCCACTTAACCTCTGTACATGGGATCAAGCTATGATTATCAGAAGATACATCTGGTTTTCAGATGTTGAGGGCATTTCCGTACTCGTCTTTGAAACTAAACGACTCGTTAATGAATCTTTTACTCTATCAAAATCATCCTCATAATAATCATAATAATCAGGAAGGTTTAAATTATATCCAAGGTTACTATTAACTTTTTGTCTAAAATTAATTCCCCTCTTATTTTCATCGAATCTTACATTAATAGTCTCGACTAATTTATTTTCATCTATCAACCATATTCTATAACCCTTAGTACGTTGTGCGTATCCCATCATAATTCCCATTTTCGCACGCATATCGAATTTTTTTCTAATTTATTTTGGCACACCAGCATATGCCAAACATCCAAAAGGTTTTAGATGCAATACCGATGGTTTTCTACCTGAATATTTTTCGAAAGGCGTTTTGTTACCGTCTTTGTGACAAATTCGATTCCACGCATAAGTGAAACAAAGTAATGCTTCTCCCCAAAACTTATGCGGAACTTCACTAGACTTAAGCAATGTTTTGATGCCATCTAGAGCGGTTAAATTGAATCTCTCCGCGACCCCATTCATTTTTGGCGTATATGAATTTGTTACCTCATGCTTTATACCCAGTTCTGTCAAGAAATTATCCATATCCTTATTACAAAATTCTAGTCCGCCATCAGTTCTAACTGCTATTACCTTTTGACTTAGAAAACGTTCTGCTCGTTTCTGAAATCTTATAAACGTATGAAATACGTCAGATTTATTTCGGATGGGAAATACAGTCACCTTTCTTGAATAATCGTCAATTATACTCAAGAAATATTTATTACCGCCTTGGCTTTCAGTTGGCATTGGACCACAGAGGTCCATATGCAACAATTCCAATGGACGTTTTGATCTTACGGCCCCCATCTTTTTGAATGAAACTCTCTTGGACTTTGCTAATTTACACGGTATACAACGAGTCTTACCATTATCAGTTAAGCGTGGGAGACCTTTTACACTATCATTTTTACTAGTTTTTACCAAATAATCGTTATTAACATGACAAAAGCGTTGATGCCATATTTCTATTGATCCGTTTTTTGTTTTAGCGGTTACATTACTAAAAAAATTAATTTCTTTACTCTTTGGTATAATATAATGATCCGGCTTAAAAAAATACAAATTTTCATGACGTGTCGCCGAGAACAATTTTATCCAGTCTTTATTAAAAACATTAATTTTACCTTCGGTACCCACAAAATGCGCACCTTTACTTTCTAATCTGGAACCGGATAACAAATTTCTCCTCAACTTAGGATTAAATAAAACATCAGACAAAGTTATTTCATGAAAACTCCCCTTATATTTTACCAGAAATCTAAGTGTACCGATTCCTTCTACGGGACAACTTTTATCCTCCGTTGCTAACGACATTTTCATGTTAGATATCGGTTTAAGATCTAAAAATAAACTCTTGTCATTACAAAAATGACTCGTGGCAGCAGTATCTATTACCCAAACACCTTTATCAGAGTTTTCCTCAAATAAGATACAACTAGTTACGAGTTGTTTATCTAGTTCTAAAAGACTACATTCAGCTTCACAAAATCTTAAATTTATATTAAACTCTGTGTTAAAAGTTTCATTTACAGTTGAAGGAGATTTTTGTAGAGACTTTTTCTCTTTACAGTTTACTTTAAGATGCCTGTACTTATTACATACATAACACGGACCTATAGTCTTAATAGATTGTTTAACATTTTTAATAGTTTTACAGTTAAATACCTTACCACCTTTCTTTTGGTAATCATTCTTGCCATTTGGATCTCCATGAGCTGCAGCCGTAGCACCAGGTAACGTCTTCGACTTCTTCGAAGTGAAACTGCTCAAGTAAGCATTCTCCGCTTTCTCCAAATCTTGTTTCATCAACTGAAGACGATTGTCTTCTAATATCAGCTCTGCTTCAATTTTGACAACTCTGAAGTCCTCTTCTTTCCATCTGTAGATTTGTTGCACGGTAGACTGGAATTCCTGAGGAAGCCACCTTATTAATTGAAATCCTATGTACAGGTCGTCCAATTTATGACCCGCTTCTTGTAGTCTGGTTGCCGCTGTCTTTACACGAGATATGAAGATTCCAACATCTTCCCCTGGTTGGTATTTTGTTCCAAAAATTGATCAAATAGTTGAATTACTTTTGCTTTTGTGACTGGTTCGAAGTGATCTTTTAATATCTTCCATGCCGCTACTCCGTCAGTTGTTTCCGTTATCAGATTTTTCAAATCTGAACTGATGTTAGTATAGATCAACGTATAACATCTATCCTTACGAAGTTGTAGATCTAATTTTTCCTTATATGTTGCCTCTTCATCAGTTTGCTCTGGCTTGGTCTGTATTATAAACTGCCAGCAACCATAATGCATTAAGAGTACTTGCATATCATGCTTCCACGTGTTCCAGTTATTTGGAGTCAACACTGATATCTGGTTGTTAAACTCCATACCTGTTACTCGATTTAGCGTACTAGCAACAGAGTTCATAAAAAATAGTTCTAGACTGGAACAGTATTTAAATAGACAAAGTTCATCGCCTGGTTCAACTGTTTAGCCTGCCTCGACACAGTACATGGACTGGGCCCATAACCAAATTTGTTACACTTATTGGTAAACTAATTTAAATTTTGCAAAGCTAGCAGTGAAATTTATGTGTCGAGGAGGCATGAAGACGAAAAACAGTTTCTTAAAAATTGGCCTTTAATAATCAATCATAAAGTCACTCTGCTCGTTACTGGAGCGATAAAAACAATAAGTTCAAAAAGTAACATTACCAGCGACATCCGATTCGAACCGTCTTCTAATATTGTAAAATTAATTTCTAATCTAAAATGGTGATGCAACCTGCAGTTGCATTGCCAACCAGCCTTTCTCTCCCTCTAGGAGTTAAACCACTCACATACTTCTTATATTTCCGTTTCTCCTTCCTTTTTTTGAAAAACTAACATGAGCCGAGTTTAAATACTCGCTCGATTTGCATGGTAGTTGCTGCCAACCACAAATCACGAAACTCAAAAAAATCGGGTTCGAATCGGTGTGCTTACTTTCATTGAGATCATGGAACGGGATTGGAAAAACAACACAAGGAGATCATAAAAATTTGGATCCGATTTTTTTTTAATGTCTAACAGAAATTATGAATTAAGAATAATTATTAGACATTAGAAGTTATTTAAATTAATGATTATATACATTCTATTTTAACGATATATATACTTGTATACAATCAAAATATAAATTGAAATTTTAAAATATATATAATACGATTTTTGAATTCTCATTGTATAACATTAAAAATCACAACATCAAATGTAATTTTTAGCTGAATCACGAAAAAAAAGTTATTGAATTGCTAACATTGTTCCTATGTTAAGGAATGAAAACTGGCCTTCTTTCAATACTTTCCAATGCTTCTAAATCCTCAAGCAGAAAAAAATCGAAGCGGTCGTCCATATTTGTTTACAAATCCGCGAGTTACCCTCCGAAATCAGCGGGTAGAATCCGCGGTTTATCTTTGGATGAATAATCCGTGGATTTGGCGCGATCCGCAGTTGAGAATAACGATGTTTCGCCAATCTGCGAGTTACCTCCGGTTCGGGGATAACCCGCGAATACGACCGATACTGTCATTGATTTTAGTAACAATAATAATAATTTGATCTAAATGTCATTAATTAGCTTCTATATAATATATAATTGTAGGTTAAAACGTAGGTTATTTACACTATTTTTAGCGTTTATTACACAAAATTTGTAACACTTGTGTTACTTTTGCTGAGCAGGTAGGTGTTTTCAAAAATCGGCCCACAAGAAAGTTATGGGGCATCATAAATAATAATAACAATAATAAAAAAAATCAGCAATTATATCTAAAGACATAAAATTTAGCAAACATGGTTTTTTCGTTCAGCTGAGTTATGTAAAAAGCTTTTTTTTTCTTTAATTTCTACAATTCATGTAAAATTAACTCATTAAAAACTTTTTTATCCTTCAGTCTGTATTTTTTAATTTTTAAATTCACCCGTGTGGAGAATGGGTATACCAGCTAGTCATATATATAAATAAAATAACTTTACATTGCTCTGCATTGAATAGGTTTCCTAAGATGGATGGACCAGAATATTTCTTTTCCATTATTTATTTAGGAATTAATTTTAATTTGTTAATTTTTAATACAAATAAGAAAATTTTCAGCAATTTCTCCTCCATACGAATAGAGGAAACACAGCCATAATGCCAGTCTGGCATTATGGCTTCTGGAAAGCCTGATATTAACCAAAAATTTTATGTCATGTATGTTATATAGTCCCTCTGTTTGAATGTGAGGCCCAAAGTAGGTGTCATAAATCTCTGAAAAAAATTAGTGATAACTGGAAATACACATATTTATTAAGTTCTTGATATTTTCATTTATTTACAGTTGATGATTTTAAAAAAAAATTGCAACACTAAAAAACTTTATCTGTGGAAAAATATTGACAGACTTTGTTGAAACAACTGCATATAATAAATTTACAGAAATTATATGATCAACTATTTCCAAATTTTAATCAATACATCTACAGCAGATAAAATGAAAATGTATAGTTAACAAGGAGATTTATTATCACAGTAGCTTTGACACATACAAAAAACAATTCCAAAACACATGACATTTATTTTATAGTAAATATATTTTTATAAATGTAAGTATCAATGTATAAATATTACCTTTACTAACTCATGACATCTTTAATAAATAAAATTAAAAAAAATGTTATTCATTACCAATCAAGTTTTAATGACTGTACTTGAATTTCAAAAATTTTCTTCAAAATTAGATTACTTTTTCCTGTTATTTTCATTTGCTTAAATACCTTACACTTAATATTATGAAAAAAAATTAAGAAATTGATTGCAATAATAGTATTTAACAGTGCCACTTTAAAATTTTGGATTTATAAAAATAATCATATTTGAGTTTTATACTATACATTCACACATATTCTAAAAAAACATTCAAATTCTCAATGATAACATATCCCAGTGTGTGATTCAGTTAACATTTAATATTAATTATAAAAAAATTTTAAAAACCAGAGAGCAAATAATCTTAAGTACCAGACAAATGTTTGACCAGACAATAAATACAATACAAGAAATTAATATTATGTTATATCCTCAAAGCAAATGCCTTCCAAATAAAAGGGTTTTTATAATCAAGTAAGGCAATATTTTTTTACATTTCATAATTAAATACTCTTTACTTTAAAAGACATTTTTTTTTATGCAGTAAGTTTTTTTTCATTAAAAAATTATAATGAATCTCCACAGGACTTTAAGTAGCACCTTACCTCAAAGTGGAAAAACATACATACATATTTTAATTTTATTAATTGAACAATAAAAACATTGATTAGCTGAGAGGAAATAAAGTAATAAATAAGCTTCCATTTATGTGGAAAATATTATTTAAGTGTGAATTAATGGTTTTGTAATCTCACAGCAAAGGCTACTGACAAAGTTTTGAAATAAAAACATATAGAAATATTTCTGTACATTATTCAGACACATGCCATTTGATTTAGAATCAAATGGAGTTCAAAAAATAATTCAAAATTTAATAAATAAAAAAAAATTAACATGTAATAACAATATCAAATTTTTTTTGGCTGACTTGATTAGTAATAACACCAGAAATTAATAATATAAATCCAAAATTATTACAAGAAATTTTTTCTGGAATGTTTAAATACAAAATCTGTACTAAACTGATACAACCCCAAAAGAATCTTTTAAATATAAAATATAATCCTTAATATAAATTTATCCTTAAAAGAGTATAATTTGAAAAAAAAAAACTGAAATTTTAAAGCAGTAACACAGTTTATAAAATAAAACCAATCTTTCTTAAACTTCAAGAATTAAAGCTAGAAATTTTTGTCTTTCCCCTTTAAAAAATGATTAATATGTGAATAGAGAACAAATGAAAATGCAAATAAACTGAAAAAAGAAGTTTTAAAACAGAATATTAGGTATTCCTAATTTAAACAACCCATTCAAATTAAATAACAAGCAAAATAGCTGATTTAAATTTCTAAAACAAGCCATTCACATATTTGTCTAACAAAGTACATAAAAATATATTCTTTTAAAAAAAATAATTGGAGTAAATAAAAACTTTTAGAAACAATCTTCATTTCCTTCATTGCACAGCAATAAATTAAAATTTTTATTACATAGAGTAGCTTTCAATATTACAGAAAATAAAAACGTCCTCAAATGCACACAATTCATCCAAGTAAGTCTTCTAGTTCATTCTTAGCTGAGTTACTTGGGGGCCGTGGAGGTACATATGTGTGGATGCTACCACTCAGCTGGGCCAATGTGGGAGTATTTCTGTTAGGGCCCATGTTGGGCAGAAGACTGTCCAATGAGCGGAAATCCATACTTCCTGAAGAGAAGTTAATTGGTTGCTGGGGAGGGCTGGATGTATAGCCTCCAACCAAGGAATGGGGTTGCTGAAAGCCTAAGGAAAGTGGCGGTAGAGTAGGAGATGATCCAAAGCTTGGTGACCAATTATTTGGAATGTAATTTGTGTTGGTGGTCAAGCTGATAGAAGAGAAAGAGTCTGAGGATTTATTAGAGCCAAGTCCTCGAAGATTGGACTCGATGAGAGAAGTTGTGGGATCACGGGTGGGAATAAGGGGTTCACCTTGTTCTCTGGAGTTCCACTTACGTTGTTGTTCCTGATTCCAGGCAAGAGACTTCTTCTCTTCAAAAGACATAGAAGAAGGCTAATAACAAAAAAGAAACAGAAAATTAGGAAGAATACTTTAATTTAAATTACATAAAAAGAATATATACTTGATTTAAACAAACTTAAAAACTCAAGCTCAGTATTTTAGTATTCAATCACATTTATATAAAAAAATTACTTAAATCTAATATTGTATGTATATAGTTATAGGATTTTCTTTCCTCTCCTTAAATAATTCAATTTTTAGTACACTCATGACAAATTTGGCTAAGAGAATGCTATTATTGAAGTAATTGTGTTAACAGTAACTCTTATTCATACTTAGATTTAGACCAAGCAATTTACAAACATATATTTGCATCCTCAAACAGTTTGCTTCAAATTTCCAAGCAAATGCAAATTTTTTTTTACTTATATGAATTTTTATTTTTATTTCTGATAAACATGAAAACTTTATGGGTTTACATTTTGAAGGTATTTTTGTCACTATATTTGCGAATAAGAATTGGCGTGAAACTAAAAAATTAAGTTACAATAAATGATCATAATAAAGTAAAATAGATAAGTACTTTTATAAAAGACTTTTCACTCGGCTGTTGATTTTTCAAGACATCATTTGAAGTAGTTTTGATACTTTTGTTTGCATTTTCAAAAGAAGGCAATCCAAGATTTTTAAACATATTATCAACCTGTAAGGAGAGAAAAGCATTTAAATTGAAATGATTTTTAAATTATTAAAAAAAATTCCTATTTCAGACAAACAAAACTAACAAGATAATTTACACCTAAAAAGGACAAATTGACTTACAGGTGGTTTGCTTGCTTCCATATTGAAATCAGGCACGAGGCTTTGATTTCCTGGTACCATCTGTGTCATTTCAAGAGTAGAACTGAAATAAAATATCAGTTTAAAAACATCACACACATCTAATATATATAATAAACATGAAAGTTTGTGAAAAAAATCTTTGTTAGTCTTTCAAGCAAAAACTACTGAATGGATTTTAATGAAACTTTACAGTAATATAGCTTATACATCAGAATAGCACATAGGCTATAATTTATAGCATAGACTATAATTTATAAAGATTTGGGGAAAGTGTCAAAAATATAACAATATTTGTCAAGTAGGAAAAAATTCTGTCTTCTGCTAGCAATTCTGGCATGCGCTGCAAAAAAAACCCATGTCTGCATATATCTATCTTTTGTTTGTGAAAAACCTTTTTTGTTTTGGCTACGCAAGGTGCTCACTTCTAATTAATTCCTCTGATATAATGCCTATTTTTTTATTTCAGAATCAAACTAAGTTTTGAAGGGAGAGGTTGTTATAAATCTCTCTTTACTTTAATGTTTTTTTTATAACATCTTATTATGCATATTTGGTAGTAAGAAATTGATCTTTTTTCCAAATAAATGCTTTTATCAGTTCTGATACTTAAAGTAAATAAGCTTTCTTTTTCACATTGCATCATTTGGACAAATTTTCAAAATTTATTTGTGGTTAGTAGTTAATTATAACGTTATAATTTTAATTGAATAGGCAGATATAATTTTTTTTACACTTAAAAACGCAATAACTATTGTTCTGTATTTCTTGGAGTGTGAGAGTGAGTGAATATTAATGTTGCACTGTTCAGCTACACGAGGGCTTTTGACAACAGATCACGTAATTTTGAACCATAGTCAAGTAACGTGGACGACATCTGAGCTGGCACCCCTCTCCTAACTACCACACCACACCAACTTAGAAGGAATATTCTACCAATAATTAGCATGAATATTCTTTGAAATCCACTCTTCCAAGATATATGGTAGCACGGGTTCCATGATGAGTATTTTAGCAGAAAAAATAGTTTGTCAAAATTTAAGTGTCTTATGTTTTTGTATGTTAATGAAGACCTTAGAAAATGATTTGACTATTTATTTTAAGTGAACGGTATATATAATTAATTTTACAGTGGAATATCTTTATTTAATTTATTAGCTCTAATGGATTATTTATGTATATCCCTTAATTTTCAATGTAGTGATCCAAAAAAATATTGTATGAAAAAAACTGCAGTAAATCATTATGCGGTGGATAAAGTATTAACGTGCATCGCTCCCCTACAGGGTGGATCTTACAAAGCTCTAATAAAGCTAGAGTTATGAAAGTAGCTAGGCATTTGCCAACTTGACTCCATCGGTAACATTTCGCTATGTTTTTCATTGGATCGTCATTATAATTTAAGAAACGGCGTTGCTTGCGAATATTACAATTTTAACATAAAATAAATACTACAGAAAGTAATATTAATGTATTATACTTTCAGATAAAAATTATTTACACTATTTTAAGCGTTCATTACACAAAACTTTTAACAATGTGTTACTTTTGCTGAGCAGAGATCAGCTTAGGAAGGTATTTTCAAAAATCAACCCTCAAGAGTGTTACGGGGAGTAATAAATAAAAAAAAAATCCTTTTTATCAGCTATTAGACCAACATACTTAAAATTTAACAAAGGTGTTTTATTTCTCTTTTTTTTTTGTTACCTGAGTTATGCCAAAAGCTTTTTTTGTTTAATTTGCAATTCACATAAAATTAACTCATTAAAAACTTCTTTATCCTTCAATCTGTGTTGTTTAATTTTTCAGTTCACCCGTGCGAAGAACGGGTATACCAGCTAGTATTATATAATCCCATAAATTAATTGTAAATGAAAAATCAAATGCAATTTAATTATGAACAACAATTACTATTACTCAATCTAAAACAAAAAGTAATGATTAATCATGATTTTTTAAATTTAACTCCCAACTAAGGTTTCTGATTTCCCAGTTTCTTCCATTCCTGGGCATACATCCAAAATTTAGAAAAATTTAAAAACAAGTTATTTTTAACTGATATCAATAATAATTATAGAAAATAAGGATACATATAAATTCCAAAATTTGTACTCATTTATACATTTAGCTAAAAATACAAAAAATGTAAAATACACTAAATATTCCTTTTTGAAGAGTGGTTTAAGGCCAACATCCATATTTTCAAAAACTACCTTTATCCAACTGATGGCATTGTTTGCAACTCGGATGACGTCAAAGCGATAATGTTTGTAAAAAGATCACCCTTCGTTACTATAGCAACGGGGTGTGGTTAAGAAATGATCGACATATATAGTCTGTTTCAGAACGCATGCACAGTTGCAGTAAAATAAACAAATTATTCAAAACCACAATCAAATGGTGAGGTTGTAGAGATATCTTTTTTATTTGTCTTAACGTATTTAATTCAATTTTTTTTATATGATAGGTATGTAATAAATTGCTATGTAAGAATACTCATCAGGGAAATAATCATTTTCAATTTGAGTCTTTCACAAGAAAATATTACTTTTCTAAGAAAATAACCTAGAGCAATTTTTTCACAAATAGTTTGTATAATTCTGTTTTCAAACACATCTATTTCTTGTTTTACAAATTAATGTTACTATTTCCAATATGCATGAAAATATGACAAAAATTTCACTGAATTACAGTCGTCACTAAACCTGAAAAAAAGTTCGTTATTTGGAAAATTTCGTGAAATGGTGATTTATCTTTCAATGTAGCTTAAAAACCACAGAAATGCTCAGTATTTCCAACTTTAAAAAAGTACTTTAATATTATGATTAACAAATTTTAATAACATTTTCCAATTTTAAGCTACAAGTAATTTTAAACATGCATATTTTATGACCAGTAATTTTAAGAATGTGTGTTTTTCAATTTAACTACTGGTTAAGTCTATTAATTTTGTTTGAGTATTTTGGTTTAAAAAAAAATGTTTTCTTTCATTCCTCGCATCGTTGCAGTGCATGAAATACTTCATCAGGCGTATTTTTTTCGTACAATTCAAGTCTAATAGTTTCAAATGATTTTACTTGCACATTTCATCACACGAAGGTCCAGAAATATTTCAAAAACAGAGAGTAAAAAAATCGAATCCCAAGAGAAAAAGTTCCATAAATGGAAAATGCACTTAGCTATTTGGAGGTTATGTGACGAAGAAAATCATAAAATGTTCTTGGTTCCAGGAAAAAGTTCGCGAAATAGAGAAATTCGCAAGATAGAGGTTCGTAAAATGGTGGGCCAACTATATTATATTCATCAAATTAATTTCCAAATTAAGCTTCCTTTTTATTACACTTCCTTAAGTTGGTATGGAATTGGAAACCTGTTTCCCTGTTGAATTTTAATAATTGTTCTTATAGATAATCCGAGAAAAAGCATGAATATTGTTAAATTTGGAAACATGGAACAAATATGAACATTTTTAAAATATTAATTTAAATGTTTTAAGAAAACTAGCTAGAGTTCTCCGATCTAAATTTATATAAAACTTTTATAGAACAGATATATATGTAGGGGTGTATTTTATTTATACAAGTGGCTTTTCTTTTGCTGTCTAGGGGTAAGTCATTATGTCCAGGATCTTGATATTCAAAGAAATAAGCTGATTAGAATAAAATTACTGTTTAATGAAACATTAGATTATTTACAATTAAATACTGATTAACAAATTTTGAGTTATTTCACGGAGCATACTCTGAATTGTCGCTAAGCCTATTGACCACAACGTTGATTGAAAACACGACCTCTCGCCTGTAAACCGGAGTCTGTCTCTCATCCCCTCGCTATCGTTTCTCCCTAAAACCCACCATTCCGGGCGGGGGGATACATATATTTGCTGGTGGCGTCATCTATTGGTGAGGTTGTAACCTCACTGATCAGAGAATATATTTATATTCCCTGTTGCCGTTGTTTGAGTTCGAATAACAGCCAGAGATGGAGATAGTACTTATGTTTATATTACAAGAAAATAAATATTTACAGTTAAAGTTTACACTAAAAGGTAATAATGCGGTTAAATGAAAATTACACCCTTGAAGGTGCTGCGGATTGATGCGGACAAGACCTTGCGTCTGTCCGTTGCGTTTCAGTTTTCAGAATGTCCCGGTACGGGGTTCCATAAAGTTTCCGTTGGGGTAGGAAGGCGGGAAAGTATGGCGCACTCAGTTACAGTTAAGAGAGGAGTGTAGGAAACATTCCCTAATACTTTAAATCCTACATATGTATATAAGTATCTTCAAAAAATTTCAAAAACAGAAAACATTTCTTGAACAGAAATTTTTTTTTTTATTGAATAGAATACCCTTTCATATCTTCCAAAATGAAAATCTGAGAAAAACACATTTAAAATATGTAAAGGCATAAAACAGAAACTAATAATGTCTGTAAATGTCTAATTTTTTAATGTTTTCTTCCAACTGAAGAAGGTTGTAAAATAGCTTGTAATTTTCTATGGGACACAAAAATCGTTTTAACCTATAATTATATCATATAAGAGCTAATCTCTGACTGCAATATAATGGTATTAATAATAAATAATTAATATTGTTACTAAAATCAACAACTGTATGAATAAAATTGAATATAAATTTACATATGCAGCATAGAATAAGTCTGTCATACATCACTTTGACACTATCGGTAGTGCAATTCATGGTTAGCTGTTCTGTGATTAAGGTTTAATTTTTTTTTATAAGTATGTAATTATCTTTTTATGGATCATGTCTAAGAAAAAGGATTTAAATTAATTATTTATAAAGTTTCATTTTTAAAATTGGTCTTTTAAATAAAATAACATAGTATATGTATACATATAAATTACATACTTTCAATAAATGTATATTAATCACTTGAATTAATGGAAATTATATACTGATGCATAAAACAACACTTTGTTATAAGCACACACACACAGATTTCAGCCTTTATTAGTATATGTATTTTTATGTTACTAATAATTTTTGTGAATTGTGCGTTCATTGAAGATATTTAATTAACATAGTAACTGTTTTATAAATCAATACAAATTATTGAATTTTAAAAATATAAAGAAGTCAATGAGCTGATTCTTTGGGATGACAAAAAAGAAGGAAAAAAAATTCTTTGGGAGGAGTAGAAATTACTTTCAAACAGCTAAAGGAAACACATTAACAGCTAGAATGCACACGTTTTTTCTTGCATTATGTATGATGAGCAATATTCTTCTTTGAACAGTGAAGAAGGGCAAATGGGGGTCAAGCAGTCGTAGAGACTACAGATTGGGCTTCTTTCCCTCCCCCCTCCATTGTGGCCGGACCAAGAGGGAGACACCAGATACTTTTTTGGTTTTGAGTTGCTTCCTTAACCAGTTTATGTCGTCTAAAATGGAATTCTTAGTACACAGTTTTGTCGTATTTTCATAAATACCAGAAATAATAACAATAATTTATAAAATAAGAAATGGAAATGTGGTTAAAAAAGATTATAACAATTTATGAAAAAGTGCTCTAATGAGCATTTTCACAGAAAAATGACGTTTTCTTTTTAAAGACGTATAGAAACTTACCATATTATGTTCTTGATGAGAGTTTCTTATAAGGCAATTCAGAAATTCAAATTTAAGTACAATTTGTTTCTACCAACTACATTTTCTTAAACAGAATACCATATAATGTAGCCTATTTTTTGGGTCACTACATTAAATGAAGCTGTTATTTGGTTACCAAACACACACATGCGAAAAATTAAGCAATATGTTTGAAATGAATTAGGAAAGGAGCTTTGAGACAAAAATCGTTTTAACCTACAATTATATATTATATAGAAGCTAATCTCTTATTGTTATCTAATGACATTACGATCAAATTATTATTATTGTTGCTAAAATCAATGACAGTATGTGACTTAAAACTGGAATTTTCATTTACATGTACAACACAGAATATGTTAGGTGTATTGTTATGTGACACTTTTATCACCAATGTAATTCAGAATTTGAGGAATGCGTAATTATTCGAATCTCTGCGTACATAGGTGCAATGAATAGTGAGTGAGTGAATATTAATGTCGCACTGTACAGCTACATGAGGGCTTTTGGTGACGGGCCACGTAATTTTGAACCATGGTGAATTGACGTGAACACCTGAGTAGGCACACCACCCCTCTCTCCTAACTACCTCACCACACCAAAAGGAGGACCTTTGAGCTCTCGACAAAAATAACATGCATCGCTCTCATACATGGCGGGCTCGAACACGTGACAAGGCCAGCCACGATCCGATACCTTAACCACTCTGCTACCGCCGCCACATGTCTATGTAGAAACCTCCTCCAGTTGGTGTGGCGTAGAAGTTAGTAGAGAGGGGAGGCTAGCTCAGGTATCATTCTCGTCACTTGATTAGGAAATCGGTTGCCAAAAGTCCTCGATTAACGAAAATGTACGACGTTAATATTCACTCACTCAACTCTTATTAAAAATTGTATTTGTATGTTATTAATAATTGTGCAAATTTTGTAATAATTGTGTGGTCATTGAAAAAAATATTTAATTATCATCGTAACTCTTGTATAAATCAATTCAAATTATTGGAATTAAAAAATATGAAGTGGCCGAAACTTATTTGCTTGGGAGAACAAAATAAATAAATAAATAAAATTGCTTTGCTCCCATAAAAATAATTTTTCTAACAGGCTTCAATAGTAAAAGTATGAGTATATGGCCATTTCCTTGAAAGAACCGATTATTCTCACAAATATCTCTCTTTATAAAAAAAAAAGCTTTTCTTGATGCTGTAATAAATTTACTTCTGCTTAAGGCGAAGTTAATAAAAGACACTACATCTTTACAGCAGCTATATCACTGTAGTAAAATCAAAGGAATAAAAAAAGAGAGTTTGCCTAAAGTTGGATCCAACTTGTCTATAATACTAAAAAAGCCGGTCTTTCAGTCACAAAAATAAACGAAAATCAGGTATAATAAACCGAGATGATCTGAGATTACAAGTATTTGCGATGAAATGCTTTAAATAACAATTTTTAGGAAAATATTCTTAAATATAGAAATTATATTCTTGCACTTTTACTTTGTCTGAATACATGTTAATTTTTTTTCTGTAAGTTTTTGGACAAATATAGAGAACAAATGTTTTTGCTTGAAATAGTTCATTGATAGTGTCAATTTTGGACAATATTTCTAACCATACTATTAAAAATGACTGGCATATCTTGTATTGAATCCAATAAATTTTTAGTTAATGAATTCTTCTAGGTTTTTACGAGTTTGTTCAAACTGTATATACACTGCTTTAACCGAATCTATTTTAGCTTCCCAACGAGTATCGCAAGACTATCTTAGAGTAATGCTTAAATGCTTTTGTAGAATATCCCATCTTTCTAGTTGCAGAAAATAAGCATTGAAATACCCAGTCCAAATTTTTATAGTACATACTACCGGAAGTGAGATCACAAACTAGAAAATTAAGAGAGGATTGGCAAGGTGATAGGTTTATAGCAATTATTCTAGTACTTACACCTTTATATTTCCGTTTCATATTGCTACCCTTTTGTCACATACCGATAATTCAAATCTACTTCTAACTCCCTTAACCTTTTTACTAGAGTTTTTGTTATTCTTGGTGGCCGCAGTAGTTTAGTGGTTATGGTCATGAGCTCGAGTCCTGTTGTCACTAAAGACATGCCGTGTAGATGAGGCTATTCCTCCTGCTGATTTGGTAGTTAGGAAAGAGAGGTGCCAGCTCAGATGTCCTCCTTGTCACTTGACTGAGGTCCAAAATTACGAGCCCTCTTGTTGCTTTGTAGAGCAACGTTAAACATCAAATGACAATTGCGGATTTTTCACCCACTAAGAAAGTATACACTCCGCTATAGTGGTCTTCAAATTGAGTTCCACGATATATGCCCAGGGGTTCCATGAGTCACAATAAATAAATCAAAAAAAAATTGTAAATGTGTATGCAAAATGTGTGTGTGTGGATTCACATTCTCTATGAAGTTTGTATCCTCACAAGAATTTAAAGCTCATTCCTGTCATTAAGAAACTGATAGATAGATACCTAATAGATTGTAAAAATTTTATTGTTTACTCACAAGATAATTGTATACTTGTTAGTACAATGTCTTGCAAAACTAAATAGTTTTCCAATGGAAAGTGCACCTTTTGACATTTGTTGGGAAAACACCTACAATAAGGGAGAGGTAACGACTTATCAACCTATCAACAGATTTGATGTCCAAACTCTAAATTTAAGCAAGAAAAGCCCTTAAATTTTTTTGTGTAGCAAATTCATACAAAATACTCAGTATTCCTCCAAACATTTTAATGCCATTCAGAACAACGTGTATAAGTGAAAAGTATTTCTTGGCATAAGTGGTTACAAAAACTGGCATAAGTGGTTACAAAAACTGGCATAAGTGGTTACAAAAACAAAGTATAGAAATAAATTAAGATTAGAATATGTAATGCGATTGCAGTTAATTTTAATTGGCTTAGACTTCCAATGGTTTGTGTGAAAAAATCAAGCACACATTCTAGTTACTATACATAATGCATGGGTGGGAGAAACCTGGATCACAGATTAATATTATTAATTAGTAAATTATATTAAAAGTAGTTTAAGTGGCCAACCCGTGGCCCGGTGGAGTTACAACAGGGGCATGCAAAGACATTATGAAAAATTCAAAGAAGTGGGGTTTGTCTCAGACAAAAGTCTCAAAATTGGGATCAAAATATGTTTGTGTGTGTGTGTGAATAAATGTTTTCTGCTATGAACATAATAAAATAAATATTACTCATAACTAGCTGATGTGCACCTATAATAACCTAATTTTGTTAGCATCTGCAAAAGTTAATCCTAATATAGATCACTTGGTACAAAAAAAAGAATTCAAAAACCACTAACTGTTTAATAATTATTTAAAATTAAATGTTTCAAGTTACTCATTTTTATTTTGTACGTAACTTAACTCAATTGAACCTGTAAAAAGTTTATTAACAATAAAACCTATATAAATTTGCACATCTTTTAAAATTTCCTGCATTAAAAAAAAAAATGTGCTATTTGCGTAAAATCTCCACAATAAGCCTATAAGTAACATTTTTTTTACTTTTCCATATTTGTTTGATGGAAATGTTGGAAGTGGCACTCATAATTATTTTTTATCAAATTGTGTCACTCTTCTCAAAAAGGTTGGCCACCCGTGATCTTGGGGGTTCCGTGAGTAGAAAAAGTTTGAAGACCACTTTTGTGGAATAACTCCACTATCAGTGCTAAAAATAGAGTCCCCCTCTCTACCCCCATTCCACAGTTGACATGTGCAAGTAATTCTCATTTTTCCGATCATTTTAAAATTAAAGAAAAAAGTAACAGTCAGCTGATCTCAAGGTCACTCGACCGTTGCCTTTTCAAAAAGATGTCATGGGGAGTGGTTTCTTGACGTAGTTTAGTGTTACTTTTTTTTAACCCCCCATTTTTTCATGTAAAAAAGCAAAATTAGTTTCTGAAGTGGTTTAAGTTGTTATTCGTGTAGCAAAATATTCTTTTTCATAAAATATAGTGTTATTAATGTGTATTTAAGCAGTTTAGCCAGTAATTTTATTCTAAAGTAACATTTTAAAACTTTTGTATGTAGACTGCGTACATGTGGCGCCATCTGCTGATTTTGTTATAAATCTTGCTGAATATGGCATCAAAAAATTCTGGAAGCAAGGATATATGTATTTTTGGTAATTTAAAAATTTTCTAGACTATTTCTGACATTTCTACATTTCAAGGCGGATTTATATGAGTAATTTACGTTCTCAGCATAAGTTTTACGCCTGAATAATGTGATTTCATTCTGCAAAAGTACCCTAACCATTTCAGTAGATTTGGCAGTCCCCCTTATGAAAACATAAGCTATATGCTTTTCTCTCTCAGCCTAGTTCTTATCTTTGTTATGAATAACCCTGCGGCAGAAAATACTCTCTGAGCTACAGCTGATGTCTGAGGAATTGTTTTCAAGGCCCAGTTTCCTGCTTGAAGATCGATTTTCAGTTATTTTTTTAAACAATCCAATTTTACAACAATACAATTTTCTAATGTTGCAACTAAGAGATAAATATTAAAACATATACAGTCAGGTCTCTTTTTATGCGGATTGTTTTTATGCGATTTTGAAGTTGTGCGGTTTATATTTCAAACATTTGCGGTTTGTATTCCAAACATTTCTAGATTTTTGTTATTATTATTATTTTTTATACTGAGACGTAGATCGTAGTATTCCGAAAATTTCCGTATCTTTTTGGTGCTTACGTCTGCGGCTCGGCTGCGACAGTCTTAGATTCGCATTCGTTATTTCAGTAGTATACCGATACGATATCATTATTTCGAAATTATATTTTCTCTTAGCGGTGCCTCGTTAATTTTTATAAAAGTTTCACTTTAATAAGTGGCGAATTAAAGTTGCAATATAATAAGCAGCAAATTTTGATTTCTGGATTTAAAGTAAGTGACGTAAATTTTTATTTTTCATTGGAAAATCGTAAGTGTAATTTTTTAAAAATTTCTTTTCTAAGATTTTATTTGGCCCAATGGAGAAAAAAAACATCAAAGACAGTTAATTTCGTTGGAAACGAAAATTGCAATTTTAGATCGCTTAGGAAAAGGATCTACGGCTATTGGAAAACATTTTAATTTAGGCGAATCTACTGTCAGATCAATTAAAAAGAATGAAGCTGCAATAAGAAAATCGGTCATTTTTGGTACAAAATTAAGCACCAAATTTGCATCGTACACAAGGGATGCATTATTAGAAAGAACGGAAAGAACCATCGCAATTTGGATTGAGGAACAAGTTCAAAGAAGGATTCCTGTAAGTAGTTATTTAATCCAAGAAAAAGCTCTTCAGTTTTATAAGTCAATGAAACAGTCAGAACCATCAACTTCCACTTCCCAAGCTGGAAAAGAATTTTCAGCTGGCAAAGGATCGCTAACCGGGTACTTAAAAAGGAACACACTTCATAATATTAAGATAACAGGGGAGAGTGCGACAGCAGAGGAAGGAGCAGCAAAAATATTTCCAGAGGAGCTAGCGAAAATTGTTGAAAATGGGGACTATTCTGCCGATCAAGTATTTAACGCTGATGAAACAGGACTTTATTGGAAAAAAATTGCCTAACCGTACTTACATCGCAAAGGATGAAAAAACTGCAAGTGGACATAAAGCAAGTAAAGATCGAGTCACCTTATTACTTTGTAGCAATGCATCAGGATATCGGATGTTGAAACCTCTCTTAATAAATAAATCTCTTAGACCACGCGCCCTTAAAGGTAAAGATTTAAAACAACTGCCCGTGCATTGGATGGCTAACCCGAAAGCCTGGATGACAACAGCTATTTTTACATAATGGTTCAATAATTGTTTCGTACCAGAAGTGGAAGCCTATATGAAGATAAAATCTCTCGATTTTAAAGTTTTATTAATTGGTGACAATGCAACAAGTCATCCACAATTATAACATCCAAATGTTCAACTAGTTTTTCTTCTGCCCAATACAAAAAGCCTTATTCAGCCATTATATCAAGGCATAATTGCAACTTTTAAAAAAATATTATATTAAGGCAATGTACAAATTCATCTTAAATAAACTAGAAAATGAGTCCTTAACAGTAAAAGATGTGTGGAAACAATTTTCTATTTTTGATTGTTTAATTCCTGTTGCATCTGCTTCCGCTCAAATAAGACGTAGAACTTTAAATGCCTGTTGGAAAAAGATTTAGCCAGCATGTGTGGCAGACAATACAACCACTCAAACATTGACACTATCAGATGAAATAATTAATTTGGCACATGAAATTGGAGGAGATGGTTTTAATACCTTCAGCCACGATGATATAGATGAATTGCTTGTGGATGATGCATTAAGTGACAATGATATTATTGATTTAACTTTAGATCTAACTGTAGACGGCGTCGTAGATCTAGAAGGTGATAATGATGAGGAAGAAAATTCAACTCCCCTCATTGGAAAATTAATTCAAGAAGGTCTTCAACTTTGCAGTAAATTAGAAAATCATTTTCTTATTAATGACCCCAATTCTGAACGAGCCTCTAAATTACAACGTGAGCTGCAGAACTGCATGTCTGGACATCGTGAACTATATAAAAAAAATAAAAGAATCCTCATCACAAAGTTTAATTACTGATTACATTGTCAGAAAAGGAAGAGCTACTCAGAACAAGAATGAAGTTTGTGAAAATCCGTGGCCTTTACCGCAAATATCTATTGCAGAGACAGTCTCTTCTGATGGTGAAGGTGATTTGGAAGCACTTCGCAAACCATTATCAGATAGCGATAATGATTAAAATAGTAAAACTATGTGTATTACTTTTCCATAAAATAAAATGAATTATGGTTTGAATACAAGCTTTTTTTTTAAGATTTGTATGAATTTCTTTCAGTCATTCGAAGTAATTTATCATGCAGCCTATTTCTTTTCATTTCTGCAATTTTTTTAATGCGGTTTTAAGTTAATTTTAACTAGTTGTTTTGATTTTATGCGATTTTAGAAAAAACTAAGAAACGTATCCCTACTTTTTCCATTCAAGTAATGTCTTTTTTAATGCGATTTTTTTATATGCGTTTTCCGGTAGAACGTATCTACCGCATAAAACGAGACCTGACTGTATATATAAATACTAAAAAATTTATTCGTTGCTGGAGTAACAATAATGCTCATTAAAAACATTAATTCTAGTATTTAAGAGATTTTATTGGTGTAACTGACTTCGTGTTTATGAAATAGCTATATTTTGTTACATAAGAATAACTATATATTAATGTAAGAATCTCACACAAAAATTTGGTTAAAAAATAATAAATGAGAAAAATTGAGATTTTTAAAAAATTTTCTTCCCCAAATAGTTTGGGGATTAATTCCCTTCTTCAAATTGCTGATTCAATTAAATAACTTATAATGAAGACAAGTATCCCCCCCCAAATTAAAACAACAAATAAATAACAGTTTTAAGTATAAGTACTTGCACAATATCAACGTAAATCAGAATAGTCATGCTGGTATAGCTTATGAAACTTTATGTTCTTTTAAAAAATTAAATATTTTTAGTTAAAGAAGCAAAGCTTGACAAACATATAGCAGGACAAGTTTCTTGTATTAACTCTTTCTTATGAAAAGTTGCAAAAATTTTCTCCAATCCTATGTGGGTGTTACTGTTTCTTTTATTACACTCTTACCCCACTGTTTGGGGTTCAAACCAGCATTTCTCCTTTTAAGAAATTTGAGGTGAACGCTCATAAATTACAACAGTATGGTCAGCTAAAATTTGTATTGAAGGTTGAAATCCATAGTCAAGTCAAAACTAACTACTATTTCAGCTCTGTGTCATTCCTGAGAATGAAGTATAATTCCCGAGAATACAAAAGTATGAAAATCTTTGTTTTCGGGGGAACCCAGGAAAGAAATCCTACTCCACATCCCTTTTGGTTCTGCTTCTTTTTTACATTTTGATACTTTTCATGGCATATTTATTAATTTTAATCAGTTTATGCAAATGCTTAGTAATATTTTTCAGCCATTAAGTAAGAGAGATTTAATCCTAATAACAAATGTTGCCACTGAAAGTAATAAACTAGTAATCACAGTAATTCTTCCTATTTTTCAGAATTATTAGTTTCCAAAATTTTGCAGTAATTCTATAAACAAATTAAATGAAATTAGCAATTTAATTGGGAAAATTAGAACAAACTGGCAAAGTTACATGGTGTATAACGTTTTTATACAAAAAATTAAATTTTCTTTCAAGATAAGTAATACTCCCTACAATCAGTTAAGCTAATTGGAGCATCAATCAACAAAATAAGAAAAAAATAAAGAATTAAAACATTACCCATGTTCCTGTCGAATCGAGTTCAGTTGTTCAAGTTTTGCCTTGTGCTCCCCTTCTACAAAATTCACCATTTCTTTTACAACAGTCATGATAGCATTAAACTGAAATACACATGCATTTTTAGTTAAACACGACTAAAACATTCAATTTTCTGAAACAGACACAAAAATTTCTGTTTTAATGAAGATTGGACTAAATTTTGCTATGAAGAGGCTATAATTATTAGATTGTTATGACCAAGTACCTTAGATCAGTGTTCCGCAATCCCCGGTCCGTGGATCAAATACTACCGGTCCACCTAAGAAACATTGAATTATTTCTTTTATCTACTGTGGTATATTTTTCTTAGGTTTGGGCAACTTTTTATGAAAATTACTGAATATTCCTTGTTAAATCACTTTATGTTCATTTTTTGATGTAGCTATAGAAAGAATTCAGAAGTCACGATTAATTGCAATTAAATTAAAACAGTCTAAAATATAAACAATCAACATTCTCTCCTTCAGCGGGCCGCAGTAAAATTAACAAACGTTGACAGGTCTGCGGCAATAAAAAGGTTGCGGAGCAGTGCCTTAGATGACCCAAGTATACACACAGGGTTGTAAATCCGATTCATGTTTTTCAATACAAAAAAAATTTAATCTTTGTATACATATAATTGTTCTACCAGTATAGTTTTTTTTAAAATTTTATTTTTAGTATTATTTTCTTTTATTTAACTACTTTTAAGAATTTATACTTATGATTGAAAATCAAGATAAAGGTATATTAGCAATTCATAATCAAATTTCAAGTAAAGTTTTATATTTTAAGTATGAAATTATAAAAATTTATCTAAATACTTCTTGATACTCTCTTTTAAAATATTGTATATTAGACAAAGGCATATTCAGACAAATATAACTAAAATTACTCCTTAAAAAGACATGATAATATTTAAGATATGATACAACATTACATTTTCATTTATGAATAAAAATATAAAAACTGAAAATACTGTCAAATGCTTTATAAGAAGTTTTTTTTTTATCATTGCCTAGGTAGATTTATAGCCTTAAACAAAACAAAAAAAGTTTCATTAAATAGGAAAAAACAAATCTTCAAATAAAAATCATGAAACAAAACATTTAACTTTACCTAAAATTTTACATAAGCATAAATGCTTAAGTTGATTGGAAAAGTTTTATTTATCTTTATGTGGTGTATTGTACTGCGTTCACCTTTTTCAGCTCAGAGAAGTACTAAGCTGCAGGAAAGATTTTCTGCTACTTTAGTAGCAGAAATTCACAATAGAATGGCAAAAACACATTAACAATGCAGGTCTGTATGCAATGTGTGTGTCCCTCTGACAGAGATGTGCCTCTTTATGTTCGGCAAGTTTCCTGGACTAGACTGAAATGGGCTTCTATACTCTTTACAGATTCTTCCATTTTCACAATATTTCAGTCAGTCACATTTAAACAAAGGATGTTGGTTTTTTCTGTATAAATCATACAAACTACATGCAAGCATATTCAGCAGAATCTTTTTTTATAAGAGTTGAAAATAAGAAATAATCTTTAGATGCAAATACATGTGGTATAGTGATTTAACTTTATCTCATAATTTTGTAGAATGCCACTGACAATCGCTTCTCATGCCACAGGTTGCTGACCCTTGCAATAGAGCATATTTTGGACTACCTTGGTAACATGTTGGTCCTATAAATTCTCTTTCAAGGTCAGTCTAATGGGAAGGGTTATTTGGTCTTTGCTTCTCATTTCGATCTGCGACAACTTAATCGGTAGCATGAAAAGTTGATGCTGCATATGAACTGCAGTCAGGATTGAACACATTCCTATTTAGAATCCATGTTTGTAAGGTTTTTCTCATAAAAAAAACTGTGATACACTGATTTCTTCAAAAATGGACTTTTTTGTGGAGGGTATTTTTTGTTGTAAATCATGTTTGTTTTAAACTTACACAAATTTCTGAGTTGCAATCTATAAAAAAAAACTGTTTAGTATACATACAGTTAAACCTGTTTTTATGCAGTAGATAGGGAGAATATAAAAGAAATTGTACAATAAGATATTCTTAAAATTTCATAAGTACTTACATATAACAAACGATTTTGTCGATATACTGCAAAAAACTTTCTTTATGTGGTGGAAAGGGACCATATAAAAAAAGTCCCACTTAAAAAATAGGTAAATTATTTATAAAATTTATGAGAAAGTACTTCCAAACAAAATAGATAATTAAATTCCACATGGAAACATTTTATAAAAACATTTAATTTCTCATTGTAATGTAACGGGTCTATCCATGAGCCTTCAGTAATCCTCTTGGGGTAAATTGCTTTCTTTTAAATGTTGTTCTATTGAAAACTTTCTCCCGAAGAAGACACTGTTTATGTAAATGAAAGGTGATATATAAGCATTAACTTTTAGGTATGCAAAGTTAGTGGAAAGAAGCTGAGAGTTACTCGACAATTCCAGAATAATCCAAGATTGTTAATTGATGATTTAGTCAATGGATAGAATTGAATAATAAATGACCTGAGGTCAAACAACTGAGAACGGAATTACGGTAACTTAAACCGTAGATAACCAAAGCGTTTCAAGAGTAAGTTAATAGAATTATAATTAAACATTAACCCTCCACGCATTTCACACATATAATCCTGTCATTGTAAAGATGACTCGAAAATGCACCACATGTATAAATTTGCCTTCAAGTAACATTCTTAGAAGCGGTTGAGCCGTACTTTTCTGAAATTCTTTCCCCCTTTTAAAGGTTTAACATCTTGAAAGATAATTAGGGATCATGGAAGCCACACAGCAGGACACAGGAAGTTTTATGGCTCGCAGGGAGCCCCGTGTTTTGACCCTGGAGCAATCGTAAAAAATCGGGGAAGAATTTCTTTAGACCCCAGGAAATGTTTGTTTGTTAGCTTGCATTTTAAAAGTTTTGAAAAGTCCCAATGCATAAGTAAAATATGTTACAATTCCCTTTTGATTTCATATTAATTTGAAACTGTAACAAGTTGGGGCGTGTCAGAGCAATCTGCTATTTTATATAGTTAGACAAATTACCTTTTTAAGTATATTCTTTCGCTTTATTTTTCTTATCTTAATCAATGCTTTCAGAAGGTTTTTGAAACATGATTTCATTATAAGATGTCAAAAAAAAATTAATAAAACACCAAACACTTTAAAATTTGAAACCTTTGAAACTTTCCAACCACTAAAAATGAATAAATTTAAACTTCATCAAATAATTTGAAACATTTTCTTACACTTTGATAAAAATAATAACGAGGAAAAAAAAAAAAAAAAAACAAATTCAGATCTATTAGTTTTTTCTTTTTTTTTTTTAGATTTTAAAGCCCAAGTGTTCAGGGAAGTTTACGTACAGTGCCTAGTTATATATTGTTAAAATACACCGAATTATATTTGAATTTTAAGTGCTTGAACTTTAGTTTACATCAAAGACAACATGAATGAAGATTTTCCCATTTTTTTTTTTTTATATTTTGAATGTTTGAATAAATGGTAATCAAAAATATACAGAAACATTTACAGTAGATATTTATGCACATAAATATAAACATTAAAATCAATTTTAAATTCGAGTTATTCAAAAACATTCGAATTTTTATTCAAAAATATCTATTTATACAAAATACCTCAACATTTACCTTTTTTTAAAGGCTAACCGAATAAGTACTAACTACAGCACATAAAATAAGTACTAACTAAGCATACACTAAAATAAGGCTCATTTGCAGTTATATGATCAGCTTCAGTGATTTAAATTTTCAAAAATATTCTACACGTACCGAAACATTCTTTCAAAACCACACCTCATACTATGTCTTCCCTACAGCAGGAAATAATTGTGTATACTCAAAAAATTTAATACAGGATACATTTCAAAATGTTAAAATTGTTTTTAAAATTTGGTATGGATACATTGTGGAACTGTCGGTTAACTTCACTGAACAAAATTGTTTTAAGTGTACTGTTTTGAAAGACAAAATTAATTAGGGAGAATTTTTCTCACAATAGAATTTGTAATGACTGAATTGTGTGAAAATGTAGTTATCGATGTGTGACATTTTTCTGTGTAATAAAAGAAACAGAAAGATAAAAAATTAAACTTGAGTAGAAAATGGTGAGAAGTACTGTCATGTGCATTTGAGAAGAAGTATATCCCCCATTAAAATTAAAAATTATTGACTGAATGTGTTTTATGTCCATCACAAATGCCGATGTAGAAAAGAAATTTTTATTTAATACAGGAAGTTCGAAAAGGAGAGCACTAGGTATGAAAATTTAGATTTTTTCCGAAAAATATTCAGTTAACATAAAAATATCATTTATATGATTTGAATTTAAATAAATTAAAAGTATTGAAATCCTTTTTTATGCTATTTTAAACTAAAAATATAACTGAATAGAGAAATATTGGTTTTATTTCATAAATATAATCATCCTATGTATATCACCGTATGCATCATTTATTGTCTCATTGTTTAAAAAAAGAAATAGGGCTTTACTCTTTTTACCTCATTACTTTTTATAAAAACAGGAAAGTGAGCGCATTTTCGTACTCTCATATTCAAAAATCAATACAGGATGCTTTTTTCTTGTTCAAATTGCTATACCAAAATAATATATTTTTTTAATTTTTAAAAAATGACAAAAAAAAACTTTGCTTGAAGAAAATATAACAATTTTTCAACTTCTAACACGCCATTTATTTCATTTTTTTTACCCTTCATTTTGTTTTAATTTTACTGTGACTGAACCTATCGGGAAAACAGCCAAGTAGAACCACAATTTCCATACAAGATTGCCCAAGGCAACTTAACAGCTATCTATAAACGATTGCTATCCTGGTTCTCACTGGACATAGAGACCGAACTAAGTCATAAAATTGTCCCTGTTCGACCTCCCAAGTCTTGAAAGGGGGAAAGGAATGAAGTCTATTGCATTTTCGAAGAGAATAGCAAAATAAAAGTAAAACGCTTTCGGAATAACTTTTCATGAGGAACCAAACCACCCGGAGGGTTAAGTATCCTTTCTGCGGTGTGATTGTTCCTATACTTAGAAGTGTGCATTTCCTACCCTGGGTTATTAAATTAAGTGAAAAAACAATAAATTAAAATTGTATTGACTATGGCTGATCTTTATTCTAACCTACAAACACTGATAAATGCAACAGCTTGTTTATTACAGTATACATGGAGAAATTTTCAAAATGCTCATAAATAATTCACTGCTACTCATTGTAATCCAAAGCACGCATCTTCCTGCGATGAATTAGTTCAAAATCGCTTTTGTCACACACACTTGAAGATACAATTTCAATTGATTTATTATTTGGTATCATAAAGTAAGACATAAGTTTTTGTGACGATGGTCAGTTGCTTGTGAACGTCACGATACCCAGATATGTATGATCGAAGCTCTTTTTGATATTTCAAACTCCTTTTGGAATTGGTATCCATTTTAAGAAAATGGTTTTTCATTTTGTTGAAAAAAGCTAAATTCCAGAATATATTGTATCCGCTATCAAAGAATTCGGTTCTGTATGTCCGTCTCCATAATCTATCAAATTATTGATATTGTCACTGTCATTGAAAGCTTCATCTTCAATCAAGTGCATGCTGCTATTGTGTTGCGAGAAAGCAATAGAACATGCATTGTCAAGACAATGTTTATAACCAATTAACAGAGCGTCTTGAAGTATATATATGTACACTGATAGAAAACATTACAGTGTCACCAAAACTGTTGAAATTCATTAACTACATAAAAAAAAGACAGCATAAAAAAATTGTACAAAAATAAAATCACAAAAAAAGGACAGCACAAAAACAGGTTCTACTGTATATATATATAGTGGTGGCCAAAATTGTGGACACATTTTAAAATTGCTATGTTTTTTAGGTCTGTATGTTAATAGAAAATTTTCCATTGCACAAAATGCAAAGCATTTTATATCATTTTAAAGAGAATTTAATACTGAATTCAATACAGAAAACAAAATTCAAATATTTACAATGCAAAAAGTTATGCTGCAATAACTATCGATATACGTTAGATACTGATGGTAGCAGTGAGTTATCAGTGCTTAGTGGGGTAGCCTTTATTTTGTATTACAGCTTCCCATCGATGCTTCATTGAACTGAAAATAGTTTTAAGCTCTTCATTTGCTATTACATGATGCCAGGAAACAATTATATCCTAAATTAATTCCCTTTTATTTGATGGGTACCTCAATTCAGACAACAGTTTTCAAACTGTGCCACAAGTGTTCAATAAGATTGAGGTCAGGACTGTTTCCTGGCCAGAACAACAACTCAATCCTCTTAGAACAATACCAGTCTTTCAATTACTTTACTGTGTGGCGAGAGGCAGAATCTTGCTGAAAAATAAATGAAGCATTGCTGGTAAATAGATCCCTGATAGAAGGTTGAAGTTTGGGTTCTAGAATAGCGCCAATGTATTTTATGACATCTAGTGTCCCATCAATGATAGGATGGTGACCCATACCATCTGCTGATATGCATGACTAAATAATAAAACTATGTGGGTACTTCACAGTTGTCTGGATACAATTAGGATAAAGCATTTCTGCTATTCTACATCATACATATTTTACGCTGCCACTACTGAATAACAATATTTTAGTTTCATCCCTTGATATAACTTGTGACCAATTATCATTTGTCCAATTAATGTGTTCCATTGCCCACTGTAGTCCCTTTTAGCACTGCTGTAAATTGAGATATTGCTTTTTTCATGGAATTCTACCTTTTAGTCTTACATCTGCTAATCTCTTCCTGATTGTTTTTGAACTGACAAAAACACCAGCATGACTCAGATCACTTCTGATGGCTGTCCATGACATTCTTTTATCTTGGAGACATAGTACTTTTGTTCTTCTGTCATCAACAGATGTGGTGCACCCTTTTTCTGCTTTGTTTTTTATTAAATTTGTCTCTTCACATCTTAAACTAAACTTTCAGTTTCCAGATGTAGTCACTGAACTACTCACCTGTCTTGCAATTTTAACATAGGAAATACCACTTTCTCATCACACATGAGTCCAATCTACTCTTTCATTTGACATTATTGTTCCTTGACTAAATATCACTGTTGTCCTGGCCTGGAAATAGTCCTGACTTCAATCCTATCAAAAACTTGTGGCACTGTTTAAAAACTTTTGTCCAAATGAGGTACCCATGAAATAAAAGGGAACTAATTGAGGATATAGATGATTCCTGGCATCAGGTAATAACGAAAGAAGAGCTTAAAACTATCTTTAGCTCAATGAACCGTCGATGTGAAGTTGTAATAAAAAATAAAGGCCACCCCACTAAGCACTCATAACTCACTGTTATCGTAAGTATTAAATGTATATCAATAGTTATTGCAGCATAACTATTTTTTTAGTTGGAAATATATGAATTTTGTTTTCGGTATTGAATTCAGCATTGAATTCTCTTTAAAATGATATAAAATACTTTGCATTTTGTGCAATGTAAAACTTTTTATAAGCATACAAACTTTAAAAACTTAACAATTTTGGTCACAACTGTATGCATATTATATACATGTGTGTGTGATGAATCCCCAACCCTTTAAGTGTCAGTTGGGGTAAAACCTACCAGGACAACTCAACCCGGCCCCAGCATAAGGACTTTGACGAACTTACGAGGAACCACATGAACAATGACGCACTGGCTCCTGATCGACGCTGGAAATCCGAATCGTTTTGTCATGGCTTGGAGTACAGACTGCTTTGCTGAACATTAAAGATAAAATTTCTCTTGTCATTCTAAGAATTACTCCAATAAATTATATATACATATATGTAGTGTTGGCCGGTGTTGATTCATTTATGTTGGTTGTTTCTGAAGAAGCAGAGAACTTCTGATTTCATTTTACTCTTTTTTATTTTCACATGAAACAACAAAGGCGTTACGACTTCACAATAAGCATACAAACACACAAAGACATACAGGATAAACAGCTGCAACTATAAGTACATTTTTACGTGGACAAGGTGGAGACAAAAAAGCAAATGGTAACAATTACAGGGTGAAGGCAAGCAGACAAAGAGAGCAATCACAAGAGATTTTTCGCTTTATGTACCTAGCAGAGAAGACAGCGTAACTATTTTTTAACAAGAGCTCTGATTGGTTAAAATAGGTGGGAAATGGATTTCTGATGTAATAATATTAGTCAATTACGATTAAGATCAGTGCGTTAGTTTTGAACCAAAGAATTAAAGCTTGTTTTAAATATTATTAAGAAGAGTTAATTAAAAGGATGCTAGAGGGACTTATTACATTTCCCCCCTCCGTAAGACGTGTATGCGCCAGCGACTTTGCCACACACCTGTATCTTACAGAGATATTAAATTTAAAATTATTATTAGTTAAACAAACTTTTTCACTTACCGGTAAAGACATATCATGATCTCCAAAACAGAAATTAGATAATATAAAAATAAATATACACTATTAAATTGTTAAACATGGGTACCCATAAATAACATTGAAAATATAATGAAATTCAAAAGGTAGTAAAAATCAAAATGCATTGTTCAAAAACGTTCACATTTTCTTGAGTAGCTGAAGTAATAATGTTCACTTCAATAAACGTTACATCATAAAAATACACAATATCAAAAATGAAAACAATGAACACATGAAATGGAATGAAAACAAAAATAAGATTCAAAATAATTGTAGAACAAAATATCAAGATATCATTAATGATAAACATCATGGAAACATCTAAGTTTGTTTCAAAAATAAGAATAGACTTCTTCGTCTAAAAGTAAACAATAATCTTAATTGACTATTAAGGAAGGGGGCTTTAATTCAGACTCTTCCCTGTTTCCATTCAAGAGCATACACTTCTTCAAAACTGAAACAGTATACTGAAATGAAAACAGGGAAAACTCCGAACTGGATTGGAAGATGGACTCATGTTTCGCACATTTATAAGACCTGTAATCATTTCTTATTGTGATAATTTCACAACAACAGTTAAAAAAGGAAAGGAAAAAAAAATCTTAAGAGTGGAAAGAAGGGGGTCTATCTACGAGGGGTAAAAGGACAATGATTTGGGTTTGTGTAGGTGTGTGTGTTTTAAACATTGTAGTGTTATTATTATTATCATTCATGACTTAATTTTAATTCTTCAGTAGGATAATAAGTTCTCAATTTGGAAACGTGGACAATTTCAGTAGGTTTTATAGTTAACATGTTAGGCTTGGTTATTTCATAATTACCATCTGACAGTTTCTGTACTACCTTGTGAGGGCCTTAAAAACACTGAGGATAATTTTCTACAATTTCAATAATTAAATTCTTCAATGTCACCCGGTTCAAAAGGAGAATCAATGAAACATGCATCATATTTAATTTTGTTTTTCTAATGGTATTTTATAGTCTTCTCTTTTGCTAATCTTCTGGCTTCTTTAATTGGAGGGTAAACTTGATTTTTGAGCTAATGGGGGTGTGTATGGTAAACTGACAAATAACAAATATGCAGGAGGGAATTTTGTGACTGAATGAGGTGTTATACTCATTAATTACTTGTTCTAGAAGTTTGGTTCATGGAATTTCGGTAGGAGAAGAATTTACTTTACATCCTAATTTAGTTACAATAGACTGATTTACATGTTCCCATTTATCTGGGGATGATGAGAAGTAGTTAATAAATGTTTTTAACATTATAATTTCTTAAAAAGTGTTTGAATCAAGGTGAGGTAAAAGCACCATTTCTATTAGTTAAAGGCTTAATGGTTATTTGAATTTGGAAAAGTTGTTTTAAACAATTTGCATAGGTTTCTGTTTCACTTTTAGAAGGAAATGCCCAAACATAGCAAGTTGCATAATCAATTATTAAGTGTAGAAGTTTTTTAGTAGAATTATAATAATTAAATCCACCAACAGTATCAACAGAGATACCTCATAAGGTTGATCTGTGAGGAGTACAGTCTGTAAAAGACCAAATCTTTTTTGCCTTTTCTTTTTGTTTAATAGACATACATTACAATGTTTAACAAATTTTGAAATATCTAAGTTAATATGAGGCCAATAATATTGAGTAATTAAATTTATCATCTTTTGAGTACCAGGGTGTCCAAATTGTTCATGAGCATTTTGCAAAATGTTTCTTCTTAATGAAAAAGGTAAAACAATTTTAAACATGTTTTTCTTTTTAAGGACAAAGACACCATCAACTTTCTTATATTTAGGATCATTAACACTGTCTAAATTTTGATATGTTTTTATCTCATCTAATTCAATTAAATGTACAGAGTGTTGGATATATTGAGCAATAGGGTGCCTTGATAACATGTCAGCTTCAACATTAACAGTCACTTTTAAATATTTTACTTTATAATCAAACATGCTAAATTTTAAAGAATAACGAAATAATCTACCCCTTAAATTTTTCAAATTTTTAAGCCAAACAAGAGCAGCATGATTAGTGTGGATTATGAATTTTTCACCATGTAAATAATAATAAAACTTATCAAGAGCATCTCCTATGGCCAAACATTCCAATTTTGTGATACAAGAATTTTTCATAATCACGTTAAGTTCTAGAATGATAAGATACTGGGTGAAGAGTACCAGAATTATCCGTTTGTTTCAAAACTTCTCCAATAGCATTCAGCGAAGCATCACAGAAAACATGCAGAGGTAATTTAAGATCATAATTGTAATACAGGTTTAGAGTCACTAATTTATTCTTTAGCAATTCAAATGCTGTTTGACATTCAGCACTCCAATCTCATTATTTATCTTTCTTTAATAGCCGATTTAAAGGTTCTCTAATTTTAGTATATGAATCAATAAATTTGTGATAAACATTTACAGAACCAAGAAAACTTTGAAGTTGTTGAACATTTTTAGGAGGTTGTAATTTTTTAATGGTTTCAATATTTTGATTATCAGGGGTAATGCAACCTTCTTTAATTTCATAGCCTAAAAAGTTCATATTTTTTGCAAAAAGACATTTTGGAAATTAAAGTTTAATGTTTTCTTCCACACAAATTTTGAATATTTTTTTTTAATGAGCATAATGTTCCTCTAAAGAATTTGAAACAATAACTATATCATTAAAATAGTGACAAGCAAAATTTATACATTTATGTTTAGCTAAAATTTTACGAATGGTACGATTAAAAATTGCTGGGGTGTTCTGAAAACCAAAAGGAAGAACTTGAAATTCATAAACCTTCAGTTGTAATAAAAGCTAATTTTTCTTTATCTTTATCATGCAGAGGAATGTGCCAGTAACCACTTGCAAGATCAAAAGTAGAAAACATTTTAGCATTACTTAATTTATCAAGCAGGGAGTCTATTTTAGGTAATGGTTCTACATAAGTTTTACAAATTTCATTAAGTTTTCAATAGTCAATACATAATCTAGTTTTTTGTTTTTCATCTCTTTTATAAACCAAAGTAACAGGTGAAGAATAACAACTATTAGATTCTTTAATTAAACCTGCAGCTAATAAATTTTGTATTTGTTTATTAATCTCAGCTTCGGAAATGGCTGAAATTTGATAAGCTCTCTGAGAAATTGGGAGGTTTGATATTAAATTAATTCTAGGGGGTTCCAAAATACCTACATCGCATTTATTTAAAAAAAAACCAAAAAACATGAGAATATTCTGAAAGTTGTATCAGGTTAGGAGATAGTTCTTTATCCCTTCGCAACAGGCGGTGCAAATATGCATTCATCATGGATGCACCTCATGGCTGGGCGGCACAAATATGCATTTTAGGAAAACGCTCTGGTAGGCCGGGTGATGCATATATGACTTTTCAGCTGGAACGTTTTTTAATGACCACTAGATGGCACCCTATGCCCATCATATTGAAACTGAACATAGTTAGAGTAACCTGACCTTCAGTCTGTTTATATTCTGCCTGGATTTGGTATTTTGCTCATCAGCTGTGGCAAGGGGGAGGGAATAATTGAAATGTAAGCAAATAGCTCATAAAATTTTCACTTGATGTAAAACATTCGCGTTTCTAATAAATCTCCCAATGCTTTTTTATTTTCTTTCTCTTTAGTGTGGAGTGTTTTATAGTTTTAGCGTCAATTCTGTTACAGTTTTTGTTGCTTCCGGATATACTTTGTGTACTTTTCTTATTTCAAAAACCTTGATTTCAGATTATTTTTGTCATAATTTTTTTTATTAATATGTTTCATCACTGAAAATTTTGGAAAAAATTGAATAGCGCTTACAAAATTTATTTCCCAATGCAAGTGATATTTTTTTATATATAATTTCATATAAATTAAAGGAAAAATGTTATTACATTCTAGTTTTAATGTAACAGACAACTTATGTAGTAATCTAAAGGGGTACCAAAAATAACAACGTTATGACTGAAATTTTATTATTTATGCTTTTCTCCCTCTTAAATTAGGTTTAGCGACGAAAATGCTCCGTCCTGAAGTGCTAATCCTCACGTATTCACCCTGTCCCTAGCGAGCGTCTCATAGAAAATCGCCCCGTCCAGAACAGGTTAACAATCGGAGGTGAGAAAACTTCCTGAGGTATTTACTAACTCTTGCTGATTTTGTTTATGTTTTCTTGTATATGTAATGAAATTTGCTTAGTGAATTTATTAGTATTATTTACAATTATTTGTCCATTTTGTAATAATTGGTTATGTTTACAATCAATAACAAATTTATACTGGCTACATTCTGGTAGTCCAAAATAATATAAGGTAGACTACTATTAATTATATACAGGTTTATGTTTCTATCTGTCCAATTGTTAAAAATGCCTTGCATAGTTGGTTTAGTTGAAAATTGCCATGGACTTGGCCAATATGTATAGACCTAGTTGTTTGTTTTTGTAATCCAAATTTATTTACAATATCTGCAGAAATTAAAGATAAAGTGGATCCAGTGTCAATAAATATATTTATATTGTTCTATTTGCCTTGCATAGGTAGATTGTCAAAGTTAGCTATGCTTAGCAATGATGAGATGTGTCAGGACACTTGTAATTGTCAATATGCTGAGCCAGAGGCCTCAGTAGAGGGGTGTTGTCTCTGATTTGGGAATTGTTGATTGCTAACAGGGCTCTACAAGCTCTGAGAAACAGTGTTAGTAGCCAAGGATGAGTCACAAGTAAATGTGGTTTGTCTGAATTGAGGTTGATTAAAAGGACATTGTTGTTTCGTATGGTAAGCATTGGGGATACCTTGTTGAGTACAAATACTGCATGGATATGGTGGCAACCCAGGTTGAAAATGTGAGTGGTGGTTGGGCCTAAATCCTTGATTGTCAAAGTTGTGAGCATGATGATTTGGGAGATGTTGGGGATGCATTCTGTTACAATTTTGGAAATTGGGTCGAGAAGAATTGTAATTTTGAGGGACAAAAGTACTTTGTCTTGGTCAAATGGGTACATTCTGTCTAAAAGTATTTTGTTCAGGCTTAGGGACTTGTGTTCTCATTAAGTGTGTAGCTATCATAAGTGAAGTGGGAGGGTTTATTGTCATTATTTGTTTAATATTTGGTGGGCCTTCCATCAGTAAGTCCTTCCAAAATGAGTTGGGGAGATAGACCTAACTGTCTACCACAATTTAGTTTTTGATGAAAATATTGCTCTAAGTTATTTTTTAGTTGGTGTTGTTAGAAATCTGATAAATTTACTACACTAGGTTCTAAGAAATTTTTAACAAGGATAAAACAAAGATCTCCAAAATTAGAAATATTAAGGTAATGGGTTAATGCAGACCCTTTTAGATATTTTGATAAATTCACAATTTTCCAATTGTCATCTTTATTATTAAGTGCACAAAAGCATTGTTAAAATAATTTAACCAAGCTTATATTCTCATTCCATTCTCAGAATCCAAAGGGATAATATATGGTTCACCAGGGGTTTGATTGGTTATTATTTACAGTTAAATTGATTTGTTCATTATTTGCCATTTTAAAACCAGATATGAGAATCATGCAGACTATAAATTTAAATTTAACTTAAAAATTTTAAGTACCACAAACAAAATACCAAAATAAAAATTGAAACATTAACAAAAATCAAAATATTTGCAAATCAAAATTTAATTATCAAACATTAAAAATTTAAAGTTCTTATTTCCAATACATATATATATATATTGTTTCATCACAATTTATATATAATTTAACACCATTAAAATATGTCAAATAACTTTTTTATGAAAATGATTAGCATAAAAATATTAAAGATCAGCATCAATTTTAAAAATGTATCAGTATAAAATATGGAAAATAAACGATTTTGAAAATAAAATTTTCTTAAACACTTAAAAATAAATCACCAAAAACCAATAAAGAAAATATACAATCAGTTTAGATTCTATTGCAAAAACCAAATGACAGCAAGGATATAAGACCCACCACTATTGAAAAATCGCTGAGCTCAGCATACACACATTTGATTAATTTTTTTTTCACTTTTTCACATAACATTTGGAACATGGAACTGTTACACGATTATTCACAAAACTTGAAGCTTTTTAATTTTCCTTTTCAGATTTTGCTTTACGTAATTGTAGAATGATTCCCCCAGTTGTTGTGAAACAGAAAACATAATTTCCTCACACATTTTGGTAGATGACAATTAGTAATTTCTTAATTTTAATTTAATATTTCTATGCAATTAGGAAGATTTTTTGCAAGCATTTTCCTCCCAGGTAATCCTGGCGACTTGCTGTAGCGCAGGCCAGCGTTGATTTATTTGTGTTGGTTGTTTCTGAATAAGCAGAGAACTTCTGATTTCATTTTACTCTTTATTTTCACATGAAACAACAAAGGTGTTACGACTTCACAAGCATACAAACACACAAAGACATACAGGATAAACAGCTGCAACTATAAGTACATTTTTACGTGGACAAGGTGGAGACAAAAAAGCAAATGGTAACAATTACAGGGTGAAGGCAAGCAGACAAAGAGAGCAATCACAAGAGATTTTTCGCTTTATGTACCTAGCAGAGAAGACAGCGTAACTATTTTTTAACAAGAGCCCTGATTGGTTAAAATGGGCAGGAAATGGATTTCTGATGTAATAATATTAGTTGATTAAGATTAAGGCCTTAGAATTATATATAAAGTTTGCTTTAAATATTATTAAAAAGAGTTGATTAAAAAGGGAGTGATTTCTATGACTTGAGCTTTTTATCATTACATACCTTAAATAGACTAATAAATCCGTATATTAGTACAAAGTAGGTCTTCCTTTAGCAGAAAAATTACCTTTTTCACCCGTCTTGGCATTGGCTTCACTAGAGTAGCATACATGTTTTTGATTTCCTCATCTTGGAAACACACAACCCTTTTTATCATTTGCTTTGTTGTTGTGTGATTCATCTTAGCGAAATGATTCTTGAGAATATGCCATCAGTTTTGAATAGGATTTATGTCTGGGGAATTTTTAAGACAATCAAGCACTTTTATTTTATTATCTGCGTAAAAGTATGAACCAATTTCGAATTGTGACAAGGGGCCAAGTCATGTTGGAGTGTTTCATAGAATGTTTTTATGAATGGAACAATCCCACTACATAATATTTCTATATATTTGACAGAACTCGTCATGTATTTAAGAGGAACTAAGCTTCCAGAGCCATTTGTTGTGAGAAAAAACCCAAACATCTGTTTAGAAGGGTGTTTTTTGGATATGATCTGGTAACAAAGTTTCAACTTCACTTCGTCTAACTATACTTGATTTGCATCCCTGCACAAATGAATGTTTCATGACTCAAAATCACCTTCTTGTTGTTAGCAGTCCCATGATTGGTATTTTTTGGCCCATGTTAAACATTTTTTCACCATTTTCTGAGTTAGAAATAGCTTTTTCCCTCAGTCTTGTTGCCTTAACCCCAACTTTTACAGCTTTTTCCTTGCAGTTTAGATACTCACTTCAACACCATTATCCAATAAATCCCTTCAAAGATCCATGCTCATCTTCCTTAGATTTATTTTGCTACTTCATATTAAAATTTTATCAATTTTTAGCATAATTTTCCCACTTGCGCCTACATTTTCCTTTTCTTTTTGAAGACGATGATCCAGAAGTTTGAACTGTTCTTAAAACACTTAATTCGATCACACCAATTGCCATAGTTATATCTCTCACATAGAAGTGTGTTCATTGAGAGCAATTTATTTCAGAAGGCTTCCTTGGAGTAATATCCATCTTTGAACAAATAAAATAACAGCTTATACAGTAAAATTGAAATTACTAGCTGCCCCACTGAAAGGCTCACAACTGAGCTCCTGATACATTAAAATGAATTAATTACAGTCAAAGTCGATCTTTCACACTAAAAAAACCTTAAGGCAGATATAATGTGTTTGAGGTGGTTCAGGATATCACTAGTAATCACATACCAGCTCAAACAAAAAAAAACATGTTTGTCTTAATTAATTCGAACAGTATAGTATACATATATGCATTTCCTCAAAAACATCTTGTTTTTATGTTCATTCAGTTTCAAATTAGAGACAAGATATACTTTTTTTTAAAGGCCAGCATACATAATACTTATTGGTGTTCACGTTCCTGTGATGCATTCAAGTATCATGATATCAAATAAAATATGGAGAGAATTAGGAAAATGTGGTTGATCATTTAACACCCACAAACAATACAACTTAAAAACTTCTACAATCCATTAACAACTAATGACATACCTGATTCAATGTTAAGCCATTCTCTATAGATAAAGGCATAAGGAAAGGAATAATCTTAGTTGCCATAATTTCCTTTGTTATACCTAATTTTTTGTGTGACATCGTCAGCTTCAATATACCTGTTAGAAACAAAATGCCTTTATAACATTTGAACATCTTTATAAAAAGTTGTTGGAAATAAATCTAAAAAAAAAAGGATAAAAAAAATCTTTCTTTAAAGAGTATTTGTTTAATTTATTACTTTTTTCTTTATTAAAATTAAATTCCTTTACTAATTTGTTTTCATGCTTGTTATCAGGGGAAATTTGAGCCTGCTCATTTACATATATCCATGGACAGTAAATTGTTTTACTTATATATGCCGCCAGGTGGTCATGTTATATATAAAGTTGGTATGCCTGTGATCTAAGTTAGTTATGGTTCTGATAGAGCCCACGTACGTAGATGCATTTCCTGATATAGCTACAAGTGCAACGTTTTTTTTTAAAAAAACCTTAAAGCTTTATTTTATTTTTTTAAACTAAGTACATTGTTTACTTCATGCTTTATCATCTTTCAAGCACTGTGCTAAGATCAGCTACATATATGAAGGTTATGGATCCAAAGCCTTCTTAAAGTCACTGTAAGCATATTTAAGAATTGAGATTTACAGAGATGAGAAGGGGGGGGAGGTCACCTCTGATGGAATGGACCTATGAGTTTTTTTTATCACTGCTTCTGTATGCATCAAGGTCACCAACAAAAAGTTATTAATCTCTACATTTTTAGTAAATGACAGTAAGAAAAATTATTTATGCTAAGAGATGGGTGACTCTTGCTTAATAAAGGCAGTATGCATGTTTATATAAGAATGGTATGCCTGTGATCTGATTCTGATGCACCCCAAGTATGTAAATGCATTTTCCTCCCCAGCTACAAATGTTTTTTTTTAACAAAAAATCCATTAAAACTTCATTTTTAATTAAAATCATTGCTAATTAAAAAAAAGTATATTTTATGCTTTGTCATCTTTCAAACACAGCATTAGGATTAATTACGTATAAGAGAAGCAGATAAGAGAGAATTATGGTAGTTATTTTTTTCACCTAAGACTCCCATCAGAACAGCTGGCTCTTTTGAAGGTATTTGAGGGAGGAAGGGAAGGATTTCATCCAGAACCAACCACTTATCAAGATGTTCCAAAAGTTTCCCCACACACACTAAGCAGTTTACACGCACCTGTCATGAAATAATTATTGAGATATACACATCTTTAATGTTATTTTTTCATATTTCAAAGATGCTATGACAAATACCAGTATTTGTAAATAATACTTAAGGAAATAATGCAATTAAAAAAATGAAACAGCATTAATTTGTCAAAAAAATCTAAATAAAGATATTTTTAATTACAATTTAAATTCATAAAATTTTATTTGATGAGCCTGTTAAATTTTTTTCTTCTCTCCCTTTCTTCATCGGTCAATTTTCTACAGCAGTTTCTTTCATTATGTGTTGTAAAAAATAATTTTCTAAAAAAAGTAATATTGGACCCTACAGCTCAATCATTCACAGGAAATGATATTTTACATTAAACATAAATATTACACTAAAGAGAAATACTTGTGATTATATTTCATCTTAATTGAAAAATAATAATGTAAAAATAATTCCACACATGTTTATTATAATTTTTTGTTGATAAAGTAATCTTTTATAATATATTTGTGATGCAAAAAATAAATAGCTACAAATATATACCTTTTCTTTTCTGAAGTAAAAGCAATTACCACAAGCTTGTTTTACTTATCTTTCATATAAATCTCTTTTAAATAAATACAGCTATACTTATTAACAATAATATACTTGAGAGATATGCTTGCATAAATATTATAAGCTATATTAAACTTTCAATACATATTAAAGCTATGAACTTCATTAAAGAAACAATTAAGAAAACGTTTTCAAGAAACAGTTTCTATAAATACAATTTTCATGAAAAAATTTCTTTGCTATAGCTGGTAAGTGCATCAATATTATTTGGAAAGAATAAAGCATTTAATAACTTATGCATCATTCATATTTTTAGACATTAGAGAACTTTTTATTCTTTAGTTTGGTTAAAAAATATTTCAAAAAATATATAAGCATATGATGTAAATGTATATATATGTTTAAAATTCACAATTACTTTTAATAAATTTAATTTCTCCAGTTTCCATCAACTTTACAAATGAATTATAATTTTCCATCTTTGATAATACAACATCTCAACATTTACTAATAACACAGGGTTACAATGAAAAAAGTACAAGAGCAGTGATAGCTGAACTTAATGCGTTTTTTTTTTGGTGCTGATTTCAGAAATAATAATAAAAATTTTCCATCACGTCACATTTTTTTTGAAAAATTTAGTTTCAACTTGCATTTTTATGCTTATTTACCAAAAAATTTTCACATTGTTGAATTACTTCCCTCCGTGGCTAGCCTTCATTCAACCGGTGACATCCTTTAGTTTGCCTTCCTTCTCTTCCAGTCACAATATTTCTCTACCAATAGCATCCCACGAATCATTAACTTAGATCCTTATAACATAGCTTAATAATGCAGGAACTGTTACTCATCTGGATTGATTTTGAATGTAACACGCTGCAATTTTGAACTTTGTTTAGATTTTTCTTTTATGTGTAATTTATTGTAGTGCATGTGCTGCATAAGTGAGAGTTTCATCTCAGAAACACTTTTAACAGTTGTGTTTTTTTCTGAGCATTTCGTGAAACATGGCTTTGAGTTTGAGATGTTGTGAAAATTTCCAGATGTTTTGTTACATCCATAGCTATAATTACAAAAATCAAAAGCTGACATCTTATCCTGATAATATTCCATCAGCCATATGCCTCGTTCCTCCTGGACCTAATATTCCAGTGCAACAGAGTTGCAAAAAATTTCCAGGTATATCCGAAGTCAAGTTGACAGAGGGAATCTTTGTTGGTCCAGATATTGGCAAGCTTATGAAGGATAATAAATCTGGGACTTACATGACAGCAAAGGAAAAAGAAGCATGAGCTTTTTTTCACAGATGTAGTCAGAAAGTTTCATGGCAATTGAGAGGAAGCTGGAGAAATTTCAAGAGTCAGGTTGCTCCAAAAGTGAGCGTGAAAATACATTTCCTTCACTCACATTTTCCCCCAAAAAATTTACGATTAGTCAGTGAAGAACAGAGGAAAAGGTCCTATCAAGGTATCAGAGATATGGAGTGCAAGTATCAAGGACGGACAAAAACATGCTAATTGTTGGATGTTAAATGAGATAGACCCGAGATTAAATATAAAAGAAGAACATCAAAAAGAAGTTTCAAAGGAAAAAGAATGTACCCAAGGAAAAACTTTGTTTTGCTTTCTTGCGTATTTTAAAATATGCTTCAAACTTGTATGTGCACAAGCATAATTTTTGCTCCTCTTGGTCAATGGTCTATTTTGTGCAAATGACTTAATAAAAATAAATTAAAATAGTGTGTTTGTGATTTTCTTTCAGAAAATACACCATAATTTGTTGTAAAATGTATAAATCTTAAAGGAATTTCTTGTTTTTCTCCTGATCAAAAGACAACCTGTGAGGTCTAGAAACAATGGTTTTCATTTAATTGCTGAGAAATCACTTTGCCTCACTAAGAACCAATATTTACATAGATTTAACTGAATAAAAATCACTGTTGCCAAATTACCCAGGCTAAATTGTTTGAGAGAATTCCTTTTCAAATAGGGTTTTAGCAAAAATATTGACATTAATTTTACAAAAAATCCTGATGTAATGGGAAAAAATGAAAGTCATTTTTGAAACCAGCACACTAAATAATACAAAAATCACTGAAAACATTGCATTTTTCCAAAACTTTAACTTTGTACCCCTGTGTAATACATCAAGGGGATCAGTTTAACATTACCAAAAGAAAACATTTTTTAAAATTAACTGATTTATTTATTCTCTGGAATCATAAGAGGAAAAATAAAAGTATTTAAAATACACAGCACTGCTTCCAGCTGCATTCCCAACTTATGTCGTATTGAGTGATTATCTGTAATTTAAGATCTGTAAACATCAATTTAAGTATGTGAAAATTTTCAAATACCTTCATAATTTTATTCCTACAGAGAGAAGCCACTTAAGATACTTACTTAAGCCACTGTTTTAATTGAATGGATATTTAAAAAAATCTATCATCAAAATTATGCATTTTTTTCAATTATAACAGATCAAATATAAAAGAGAAGCACTTGAGAGTTTAGAAGTGCATTAAAGATTTAAATCTAAATATATTTTTTATTTTTGCTTTTTTTATTTATTAAATTAATTTGTTAGTAATGCTGGTATTTCAGTATCAATTTTATGTGTAATACAGAAAAGGTTACAATTCTAACTCCTAAGTTACTAATCCCTAAGTACTACTCAATAGGAATTTAGACAGGCAATTTTCTCCAATGCAGCAGGTGATACAGACATTATCCTTACACCAAAAAAGTTATGTGTAGTCTTATAGAAACAGATAGGTATAAACTTATATAACCATTTGAGGAAATTTGTTTAATGAAGCATCACAACAATAAATTTTCTGAAGTTTTAAAAAGAAATTTTTTATGATTTTTCAATGGTGGGAAAAATGAATCATAAATTTAAAATCCTTGCCTTTAAGTTCAGATACTTCAAGAAATTGCACAAAAAAAAAATGAAACTATACACTGTCAAACTACTTTAAAAAATGTTCACCAGCCTTATAAATATTAGAAGATACATCATTTTAAAATTTTTTGTAGATGCTGCAAGGGGGGAAATGTTAAATCTCATTCAGTTTTCTTGTTTGCAAGCTAAACAATAAACAGAAAGAAGTTTTTCAATTATTGCTAAGTAAAATTTCACCAAATGAATCTGTCTTACTTGTAATTTGATATAACATTAATAATAGCAATAATCTTAAAAAATGTATTCAATACCTATAACAGCCACAAGAGGGCAATGCAATTATGACAGAAAAACTAAACTTATTTATATCTTTCAATGATAGAAAATTGATTGAAAGCCTCAATAAAATTTCTTTCAATCAAGCATGAATTCAATAAAAATTAATTACAATTCTGTAATTTTTAACTTTACAACCATGAATGTAAAAAAAAAAAAAAAAAAAAAAAAAAAAAATCGCTTTTAAAAGGTAATTATGTTATTAAAATTGGTAGTATTTTTTTATGTTTAACTTTAATGATTTGTTGCATAACATATTAAAATATACAGGAAATGTTATGGATTTGCATGTGAGCATTGATTTAAAACTACCTTACAGTAGTACATAAGAATAAGATTTCACTACCAAAGGGGGTTAGAATAAAAATTCTAAAAGTACAATTTCAATGCTTATTCAGTATACATAAATATTACACATGTTTATATAAAAAAATATAACTGGAAGAAAAAAGAGTTGCAAAATATACTTTTAAGCAATGTAGCGGAAATTTTAAAACTAGTCTGATTATTATACAGACCTATAAAACCTATGGGCTATTTTTTTTAAATATAAGCAAAGAAAAACTTTCTTTATACATCTTGCTTAAATATGCTTCTTAGTTTATGATTTGTCAGAAAAAAAATTTACACAAAGATTATCTCATAAATACTTCATATTAGTATGTAATTTATAAATAAAAAAATGACTGATTATTTTTTGTTTGTTTATACTTATGAGCTAATAAGTTTACACACAATAAGCCTCTTATCCTTCATAACTAATACAATCTAGCTTTTCAATTACATTCAATATTAAAAGAACTTGATGACACTTTAACAGTATTTTAAATTATAGAAAATGATAAAATATACTTTCAAAAATAAAATTAGTTGTCCAATTAGTCTTATATTTATTGATTGTACATGTGAGATAAAATACAAATTATTATGATCAGCTATGAAATCCCACCCCCAATATGTCCAAAAATTATTTGCATTAATACATTTTTTCCACTTCAAAATTCAACATTACTAAAAATATAAGTACACTTTATTCAAATAATGAAAACAAAATATACTGTGTAAAAAAAAATACCTGTCTTATATAGCACAATACATAATGACAATTTTTATGAAAAAGCTATTATGCTCAAATTAGTACAGCATGAATTTATCAGCAATTGAAATAAGAAAAAAAGAAAAAATTGAATACTTACTGAGAGATAACTGGTTGTTAAGCACAGTTTCTTGATACGAGGCAAAAGAGCATTCTTCATTGCTGAGTATTCAATAAGACTAGCAAATTTAGGAATAATACTCAGACAGAGCTCCTGCAAAATTAAATGAATTAATATTACAGACAAGTATGTAATTTTACTATACTATTTGATCAAAGTTCTTTTTTAAATATTTTTACAAATGTTAATAAAATTAAATCAACATTCAACAGACAGAAAAAATAATTTTAAACTATTCTATTCTATTACTTAACTATGGTTAAACAATAATAAAGCAATAAAATGATCAAGTGCAATAAATCTAAAATAATTACTTGTATTTGCTGTGCATCTGATTCTAAAGCTCTGTAGATCATAGGCAAAACATGATTAGCAATGACAGCTTGAGGGCATTTTGACAAAAGGAGTTCCATTTTTTGCATGAATATTAAAGTAATCTAAAAAGATGATACTTTTCAGAAATGTTTTGAACAGAGAACAATTTAACAAATATATTTTCATCTAAATATATACTTTACTCAAATGTTTTGTTTAAAATTATTTTAAATATAAAACCATTTTAACTTTTTTTCTAAAGAATAAAAAGTATATTTGTCAAAATTATCAATTAAAATTAGGAATCTCAGCTGAAAGATGCAACAATTCATCATTTTAAGTAATAAATTATTTCTCTCTCTAAATAAAGTACCTGAGTGCATATCTTTTATTTTTAAACATCTTTATAACATAACGAAAAAATTAAGCTGTGAACGAATTACTATGTATCAAACTGTAGTTTTGTTATTAGAGAAAGTCAGGTGGAATTAGTGGTAAATATTAATTCAGAATATCTTCCCAACCAACATTTTATTTACAGCACATTAACTAACTGAAATTCTACTCTATTGCCAAAAAACATTTTACATCAGCCAAGAAATAAATTACAAAATAAATCATCTGCTAAAAAATAACATTTGGCAAATAAGAATTATATTAGTATTAAAATATTAATAATTAATTAATTAACAATAATAATTAAGTTTATTTTAATTATATTTTTGAGTATGCAAAAAAAGTTTTCCCATTTTAAATTAAATTAGTTGCCAAGAAAAAAGGTAAGAGTTAAATTTCCTCTACACACTCTCCTCCCTAGCAATGGCGATACTAAATATAATCTTTGAGATTCAACATGTCTACCAGACTTTGTTTCCAAGTTTTTACTTTTAAGGTCCAATGTTGATTTTAAACTTTCAGCGTCATCTTTGACGAAGAATGCTGGTTTTAAGCGATCAATAGAAATTCTCTCAATTAAACCATCCACATCAACCTCCAATTTTTTTCTTTTCAGCATTTAACAGCATAAGGTTCAAGGTAGGTAGCCTGCAAATGCGATGTAGCTGCATTATTAAAAATGAAGACATGGGAACAACAGGATAATTCTGAAGTCACAAAAACTGTTTTTCTTCCATATGTAATGGTTGAAATTGGTTTAAGATCATGAATTACGATTTGGAGATGAAAGAGTAAAATTCTAAATGTTTAATTTCATTAGAAGTTGAAAAAGAAAATTCCCAGCAATTTAAGTTCTGCAGACGAACAACCTAAATCTTGCTTTATAGAAGAATGAAGATCAAGCAAAAACAGTGGTAGGTTTTCAACCCAAATCAATGATAAGAGATAACATCTGAGGGCTGCTTTAATGGAACAATGTTGTCGTTCAATTAGTCCATTAGCCTGAGGATGATATGCAGTAGCGGAGTTTGCTTTAAATCCTAGATATTTCGCCAAGATTTGAAAAAGTTAACTTTCAAAGTCTTCCTTGATTTGTTGTAATTTTTGCAGGTATTCCAAGTCAGGAAATTCATCTGAAATTAGAGCTTTTGTTACAGTTTCTGCAGTTTGGTCTTGTAATGGGATAGCTACAATCCAACAAGTGAATCTGTGAGTCAATTTTCACAGTGAGGAAATATCTATACCCTTGACATGTTGGCAATGGTCCTACAATAACCACATTTAGATAATTGAATCTTTCATTAGGTACAGAGAATTCTCTCTAAAGCAGAACGTGTGTATCTGTGGATTTACGATTGTTGACATGCAATGCATGCTCGAGTCCACTCAGCAATCTTTTTTTATGTTAGGCCAGATGTATTTATCTGTAACAAGTTTTGTAGTTCCTCTTAATCCTGGATGTGAAAGCTGATAACAAATTTCAAAAGCTGTTTTTCAGAAATCTAAAGGAATATATGGTCTGATTTTTTTTCCATAGATACATCAAAATATATTTCCCCTGGAGAATTCAAAAATTTCAGTTTTAGAATTTTTAGATTTGGATTCTGTATTAGAAGAATTAGACCAGCATCTTCTAGTGTTTCAGCCAAACTGTCATAGTTTAAAGGTGAGGGAAAATTAACTGTACAAATTCTAGATAAGGCATCTGCAATTTTGATGTCTCCACCAGAAATAAATTGTATATTTGTTGTGTACTGTCCAATGAAATCTAGGTAACAAAACTGTCATGGATTTGCTTTTGCTAAATACTGCCAGAAAGCATAATTTAGCGGTTTGTGATCTGTGAAAATTACAAAAGAGCATCCTTCAAAAATGTATTTAAAATGCTTGACTGCTAAATAAATGGCAAGAAGTTCTCTTATGCATATCATATGCACTATATTTTCTTTGGGAAGGTGTTAATGAGCGAGAAAAGAAATGAGTGGATGTTTAAGTTCATTCACTTCTTGTTGAAGTACACCTCCCACTGCTGTATCCAAATACATCTGTTACTAATGATAGTTTGCATCAGGAACAGGGTGTGCTAAAAATGTGACTCTGCATAAAGCATCTTTAAGAATTGTGAATGCTGTTTTTAATTCTTCTGCCCCAAAAAGAGGTTTAGCACTATTCTTTTGGTGATCTTCTAGCATTTCTGTGAGTGGTTGCTGAATTTTGCTGAATCAGAAACTAACCATTCCCAAGAATCGACGCAAGCTGGTGGTAGATTTGAGCTCATGAAAATAACTAATTACTTCGACCTTCTCTAGAACTGGTTTCACTCCATTAGAAATAATTTTGTGTAACCCAAAAAACTTATTTTGGAAACATCACATACACATTTAGAAGGGTTAATGCAAAGTCTATATTTCGCAAGTTTTTAAAATAGAATTTGTAGATGTTTTTTATGTGTATCCTCATCTGTGGAAGCAATGAGAATGTCATCCAAGCAACAAAATAAAAAAAAAACAATCCAAAGATAACTGAGTTCATGAATCTCTGGAAAGTTTGAGCTCATTTCGTAAGCTGTATGTCATAAAAGGAAATTCGAAAAGTCCAAACGGCGTTGTTATTGCAGTTTTTGAAAAATCTGCTTCATGAATCAGGATTTGTTGATAAGCTCTGATTAAATCTATGGAGGGAAATATTTTAACTTACATGTGGGTGCAATCTGTAAGATAAGGTATTGGATATCTGGTTGGAATTGTCTTATTATTTAAAGCTCTGTAATCCTTGCATGGTTTTTCACCGATTTTTTATGATTGCTCCAGGGTCAAAACACGAGGTTCCCTGCGAGCCATAAAACTTCCTATCAGTGTCCTGCTGTGTGGCTTCCACCGTTCCTAATTATCTTTCAAGATGTTAAACCTTTAAAAGGGGGAAAGGATTTCAAGAAAGTACGGCTCAACCGCTTTTGAGAATGTTGAAGGCAAAAAAAACCCGTGCAGTGCATTTTCGAAACATCTTTGCAATGACGGAATTCTCCGTGTGAAACGCTTGGAGGGTTAATACTAACCCTTTCAATGGAATCAGTAGTTTTTTCGGCTTTTATAAATTCGAATTTTGAATCTTTGGAGCTATTCTCCATTTTATTGCATCCGGATTTACCAGTGTAAGTTTGTTAGTAGAGAATGAATTGGTTAGGTGGAATTAGTGGTAAATATGAGACAAATATTAATCCAGAATATCTTCCAAACCAACATTTTACTTATAGCACTTTAACTGACTGAAATTCTACTCCACTGCAAGAAAATATTTACACCAGCCAAGAAATAAATTGCAAAATAAATCGTCTGCTAAAAAACATTTGGCAAAAAAGATTTATATTATTAATAAAATATTGATACAAACACAAATTAATAAATAACTAGCTGCAAGGCATGGCGTTGCACGAGCTATCTATACTTTTATAAATTTTCCCTTTCCTTCACAAAATCAGCACTTCTAATACTCATTTTCAAAACGACTTCCACCCCCCCTCCACTGCTTAGCCCGGCATTGCTCGAGCTTTCTCTTTTCCTCATGACACCAGCATTTCTGTGTGTGTGTTTGTACGCACACAATGTGAGTGATTTCTAAAGTTATGTCAAAAAATTTCCCTTTTTCGAAATTTGTTCCATTCGACTTATTTTTTATTTAATACAGGTTTATTTCCCCTCTCTATAGCCCGAACACAGTTTTTTTTTAGTGTAAAATTATTGTTCTATCTTCCCTTCCTTCTCACAGATAAGATAGCTTCAAATTTCGATGCATGACTTATAAAAAAAAATATAGCGTTAGAATTAAAAAATTATTAATGTGAAGCAATAAATAGAAAACGATTCTGATGCTAAGAGTAAAACAAAAAATGTTTATCATTTTTTAATAATAGTTGGTTTCTAAGAATCTAAAATAATAAAATAGATTTCAGATTTTCATGAATCAATCGTTATATATAGTTAGCTTAAAAATGCCTCTAAAATGAATTTTGATCCAAAATAATAAACGATGTACTTTTTATTTAACAAAGAGTTCATTTAGTAATGAAATAATAGAAATAATCCTTTTGAAAAATATATATATAATTATTAAAATCAAATTTCTATAAGTAATAAATTAAAGAAAAATTTACAGATAGCTATTGAAATGATTAATTTTTTCTGAATGTTTGATTCAACATATAAATATATATAAGTTAGAAAAAAAACAGTATGGGGGAAAGCCTAGATATATACACTCATGTCCATAAATTAAGGATAATTCAGAATCACACAGAAATTGAACTCTAAAATAAAAATTTCACTTGTAGAATTATCACACACATCTTGAAGAAGAATATGCAAATTACAGGAAACCACAAGATGGCGCGGATAGTACGTCACAATGACGAGAGTGTAAGAGAGGGGTATATAAGGAATGGTGGCAAAGATGTAAAATTGTTCACAAGTGCTTTAAAAGCCTTTCAGTGCAATAACCACATAGTTATCGCAAAAAGGAAGCATTTGGATGATTTTTTATGTGGTAGAATTATTGGATGACTGGAATGTGGATGTACCCAGCTGGAAGTATCCGAGGAACTTGGAATCGCCCAGAGTGTCATCTCCAGGCTTTGGCAACGATTCCAAGATGATGGTAATGTGAGTAGATGTTACAGCACAGGTCCCCCCGAGTTACAACACCGAATGAGGACCGGTATTTGGCAGTTACTGCCAAAAGAAACAGACGGAGCACAGCATCAGACCTGTCTTGTCAGCTCTCTTCAGCTACCGGTACAACAGTTTCAAGGCAGACCGTGTACAGAAGTTTAGGGCACATTGGTCTATATGCTCGTAGGCCTGTCAGATGTGTTCCACTTACTGCAACTCAATGTCGCCTGCGCTTAACCTGGAGTAAAAAGCATGCATTGTGGACACCACAACAGTGGTCTTGTGTGATGTTTTCCGACGAGTCCAGGTTTAGTTTGCGGTCAGATTCTCACCAGACTTTTAATATGGAGAGCGCCAGGTACCCGTTACCACCAAGAGAACATCATTGAACAACACCTTTACGGTGGAGCATCATGGCTCGTTTGGGGAGGAATTATTCTTGGATCCAGAACTGACCTGCATGTTCAGAGCATAACGATGACAGGCCACATCAATCGGGATGTCATTCTGGAACAACATGTACGTTTGTTTTGGGGCGCCATGGGTGCTGAATTTCTGTTTATGAATGACAACGCCCGTCCTCACCGTGCAAACATTGTAGACGAATGCCTTCAATCAGAGGATATCACCCGTATGGATTGGCCAGCATACTCACCGGACTTGAATCCAATAGAGCACGTGTGGGATATGCTTGGCCGACGAATTGCAGCCCGTCAACCGCCTCCCACCTGTCTATCGGAACTTCTGAGGGCATTGCTTGATGAGTGGTGTAATATTCCCCCAAGATCAGATTGATAATTTGATACTCAGCATGCCTAGGCGTTGTAAGGCCTGTGTTGCATCCTCCGAGAGACATACTCCGCATTAACCATCATACTAACCCTGTTATACTGTTTTTTGTAAATAGGTTCTTTTTTGAAATATGCTCCAGGGAGTAAAAATCGCAATTTTTATTAATTCTGTCAAACATATAGCATCTTTTTTGCTCTTTACCTTTTGTTTAATAAATAGACTTTACAAATAAGTCAAATTTGTTTTGCTTCTGTCTCTTTCTTTCCTGAATTTCATTATATTTAATTATGGACATGAGTGTATATATATATACTAGCTGGTATACCCGTTCTTCGCACGGGTGAACTGAAAAGTTAAACAACACAGATTGAAGGATAAAGAAGTTTTTAATGAGTTAATTTTAAGTGAATTGCAAATTAAACAAAAAAAGCTTTTCACATATCTCAGCTGAAGAAAAAAAAGAAAGAAAAATACCGTTGTTAAATTTTAAGTCTGTAAATCTAATAGCTGATAAAAAGGATATTTTTTATATTTATAACTCCCCGTAAAACTCTTGAGGGTTGATTTTTGAAAATACCTCCCTAAGCTGATCTCTGCTCAGCAAAAGTAACACATTGTTAAAAGTTTTCTGACGCTTAAAATATTGTAAATAATTTATAACTGAAAGTGTCATACATTAATATAAGTTTCTGTTGAATTTATTTTATGTTAAAATTGTAATACTCGCAAGCAACGCTGTTTCCTAAATAACAATGGCGATTCAATGGAAAAAATAGCGAAATGTTGACAATAGAGTCAAGTTGGCAAAAATGTCTAGCTACTTTCATAGCTCAAACTTTATTAGAGCTTTGTAAGACCCGCCGTGTAGGAGAGCGATGCAAATCAATGCTTTATCTACCGCATTATGATCTACAGAAATTTTTTTCATGCAATATTTTTTTAAGTCACTACATTGAAAATTAAGGGACATACATAAACAAAATACTCCACTTAGGGAAATTTAATCGGTTAGAGCTAATAAATTAATTAAATATATTCCACTGTAAAATTAATTATATACACCATTCACTTAAAATAAATAGTCAAATCGTTTTCTAAGGTCTCCATAAACATAAGACACTTAAATTTTGACATTAACTATTTTTGGGGCAAAAAAATGATAATCTCTGCAATCTGCTGAAAACGCTGGCAGCTGAAAATGTAATATCTGCTACAAAACTATTTGCCTTCCCCGCTAAAATACTCATCATAGAACCCGTGCCATCATATATCTTGGAAGAGTGGATTTCAAAGAATATTCCAGCTATGTATTGGTAGAATATTCCTGCTAAATTGGTGTGGGGTGGTAGTTAGGAGAAGGGGGTGCCAGCTCAGATGTTGTCCACGTCACTTGACCATGGTTCAAAATTATGTGGTCCATCGCCAAAAGCCCTCATGTAGCTGAACAGTGCGACGTTAATATTCACTCACTGAAAAAAATACAGTACAGTAGTTATAACTATTTTTATACTTAAAAATGCATATCTGCCTATTCAATTAAAATTATAGCATTATAATTACTAACCACACAAATTTTGAAAATTTATCCAAATGATGTAGTGTGAAAGAGAAAGTTTATTCAGACAGACAACAAATGCGTCTTATATGCATATAGATTTGTTTGAATTCTTGTGTATTATTACTTTTGTAAGCTTCATGACATACTTTATGGTGTACCAGTATTTTAAAGCTGACTGAGCAACAGCAACATTTAGCTGGGTATAGCTAGTTATAACATAAAATTAAATCTTAAAAAGATATCCAAAATAAAAGACGACTCAATATTTTGAATAAATCAGTATAAACATTTTCATACAAACACAATATATATATATATTGTAAAATATTTATTTTGCTATTTGTATTTCAGACAGACATCAAACAAAATTTTAAAAATTGTCAAAAACAGATAAAAAAAAACATATTTAAGAAAAATACCACTGATTAATTTTGCCAAAGACATCGCAATGTGCAAAAAAATATTTGCAGTACATAATAACCCCCCAAAAAAATGTAAGTACTAAAATATTAAAAAAAACAAAAATTATATATTGAATTAATTAAGGATTACTGGAGGGAAAGATAAAACAGGCTAAGATAATACTCATACTATTAATTTCATATTGGTTGGCTACTCATTTTTCGCATGATTTTGAAATCACGCCAAATTGGTATGTTGCGGCCAGTCTAATGTTATAGTAATGCACAGAATTAAAGGTACTTACGTATTATTGCAACCTATTGGTGACATTATACAAAATGAAGCACATGATTGCCAATTAAACGCATACAAAGTTGGGATTGCCAAAGTGGCGAGTTTTTTGAACGTTGGCGACTGTGCAAAAATACACAAGTACTAAAAAAATTATCCAAAGTATATATATATATATATCCCGAGCATAAAAATAAATTGAAAAATGAAGTACAATACTAACATTAACTGACATAAAAAGAACTGAACTAACTTTATCAATGCAAAAGCATAATTTGAAAAAATAAGGTATTTACTTATAACTCCAACTTTTTGGCGACATTATATGAAAAAGCACATGACTCGCAATTCAGCATATATATGACGTGCGAAATCAGGGTTGCCAACTTGGTAAGTTATTTTGAATGTTGGCGATTGTTAGGATAGCACATAGGTGCCAAAATAATTTATCTTACCACTACCTGCTTCCTCAACATACTCATTTTTGGCATGATTCCGAAATCACGCCAAATTGGTATGTTATGCCAGTCTAATGTTATAGTAATGTACAGAATTAGAGGTACTTATGTATTATTGCAAACTATTAGTGACATTATACAAAATGAAGCACATGATTGCTAATTCAACTCACATAAAGTTGGAATTGCCAAAGTGGCGAGTTGTCTTGAACGTTGGCGATTGTGCAATAATACGCAAGTACTACAAAAATGATCCAAAGTATATATATCCCGAGCATAAAAATAAATTGAAAATGAAGTACAATACTAACATTAACCGACATAAAAGAACTGAACTAACTTTATCAATGCAAAAGCATAATTTGAAGAAATAAGGTACTTACATATAACCGCAACCTATTGGCGATATATGAAACGAAGCACGACTCAAAATTCAACATATATATATGACATGTAAAATCGGGGTTGCCAACTTGGCAAGTTATTTTGAATGTTGGCGATTGTCAGGATAGTACATAAGTTCCAAAATAATTTATCTTACGACCACCTGCTTCCTCAACAGGTATTTAAGCCATTTGTCTGTTTTGCTCATTCTCTGATGCCTATTCCAGTTTGATATGTAATTACTACCAACACTGCTTTTGCTTGGGCAGTATGATTACCCAAGTATGATTTTCTGCATGGCAATTTTGTGCACTGGAGACAATAGTTTACCCTTAAAGGTTAAAATAAAGACACATGAAATTGCAAAGAACCATATTATTGGATCAAGTGTAGTATAGGGGGGCTACTTGGCGCAGTCCTTTATTTTGGTTACTAAAAGTGGTCTCCAAGGTACTTTTTTCGGTATTATTTATTTTAGAATGAATTCGATATCTCAACATGACATTTAGATAAAAATCGAAAAATCCGAAGAAAAATCGCCAAATCCAATGTGGCCTCCTATACTACTTTTGAAACGAACTGAAATATAACTCTTATCAATGAGAAGTTTTAGTTTGTCAAAATTATAATCTTCGCATTCTAAAGAAATAAATAAATAAGTTTTAATTTGCAAGCAAAATCACACACATAAACAACCCGCGATAATACCTAAATGTTGCCAAAATAACAAAACAAAATTTTAGTTGTTGAAAGAATAATTCTTAAAAAAATTATTTATTCCAAAAATAATCCTAATTAAATATCAAAGAATAGAAAAATTGAATAAATATTCCAACCGATAAACATAGCTACAGTAAAAATATGTAATAATCTTGAAAAACTGCATGTAAAGTATAAATTGTCCACTTAGTGAGAAACGTGACTATACATATGACGTCATAACACTGGAAAATCACTTAAAAATTAAAAAATTTGGAAGGAATTATGAACGCCAAACCTATTTAAGAACCTTTCTGGTGTAATTTTGTGTACGTGTACCAAGTTTCACGTTATTTGGGTGTCTGGATCTCGAGTTATGAGGGAACAGACAAACAGACAACAAATGCGTCATATATATATAGATGCATGCACTGAAAAAAACATTTAAAAAAAAACGATCTGATAAAAATATTTTGATATTTTATTTTAATTTTAACCTTTTTCATTCCACTAAAAAAATTTAAACTTTAAGAACTGGCATAATGCGAAATTGAATATCTCATCCTCTTCAATTTCCAACCTGAAAACTACCATTTTATAAAGCAGCGAGCTTAACAACTACGATGTCGGTTTCTTAGGGGAAGAGCAGTAAAAATACTTTTAAAATAAAGGAAGATTTTTTTCAATTTCTCATTTCGTTATTTGTTAAAGTAAAAAAAAAAATTTTCGGGCTTCATTTTTAAGTTAATGCTTTAATACTTCATATATCGATTGCAAACAATGGTAATTTTTAAACAAAAAACGTTAAAAAAAGTAATGTTTACATATTTATCGCAAAAGGGAAAAAAACGAAAAACATTTTTTTTTTAAAAAAACCCATAATTTTCAAGATATTTTATCGCAATCTTTGTACAGATTACATATAATATTGTTCTACACACGAAAAAAAGTTTTGTGAGATTATTTTTATAAATAAAGAAGTTATTAAGTATTTAAAAAAAATTTTAAGTATTTTTTGAAAAATCGTAAAAAAAAACCCAGTTTTTGACATTAAATTTTTTAAATGACTGATTCTAAAAGAGAAAAGCGTGAACTTTTTTAGTGTAAAATATCTTCTTCATTAACGCGAAAGAAAGTGCAAGCGGAATGATTTAGAATTCTTATTCATAAAAATGTATCGATTTTGACTCATTTTAAAAAAAATCGTAAAAAATAGAAAATATAATTATTTTATAAAATAAATTATACCACATTGTGGCTAAATAAATGATCTTTATGAATCTGTAATTATTTTTTCTCTGAGTCTCATGAAAAAAATTAGATCGCGTTTTAAAAACTAAAAAAAAAAAGTTCAGAATTTTTGAACGTGTCTCCTGGGGGAGAAACATGGTACTAATCATGTGTTTTAAGGTTTTTAATTAATATCTTTTTAACTAATTGGAATATCGGAATATAAATGGTCAAAACGGATTCCTCGGATCATTCCCGAAATTTTGGTACCTTCAGCGAGTTCCTGCGTCGTGTGGTTCGTGAGAAAATATGGAAGCATAGATTCATAGATAGATGTGTTTGTTTACCTACAAATTTTAACAGTGTAGATTAATAATAATTAATTTTATTTTAATATTTTTAAATATGCAAAACATGTTTTCAATTTAAACTAAACTAGCTGGTATACCCATTCTTCGCATGGGTAAATTGAAAAATTAAACAATACAGACTGAAGGATAAAGAAGTTTTTAATGAGTTAATTTTACGTGAATTGTAAATTAAACAAAAAAAAAGCTTTTTGCATATCTCAGCTGAACAAAGAGCCATGTTTGCTAAATGTTAAGTATGTAGATATAATAGCCGATTAAAAAGATTTTTTTTTTATTTATAATGCCTCTTAACTCTCTTGTGGGTCAATTTTTGAAAACACCTTTCATCTGTTCAGCAAAAGTAACACATTGTTACAAAGTTTGTGTAATAAATGCTTAAAATAGGGTAAATAATTTGTTTCTGGATGTGTAAGACATCAGTATTACTTTCTGATACATTTATTTTAAGTTAAATAGCTGTTACACGCGACTTCCTCCACATGGAATTTAACAAAAAATTGTTTATTCAATTTGCAGAGTTTATGTAAACTTAATAATTATGTATTCCACGTAAAGAAATACCTATACTATAAATATATAGTGTCACTCTTCTACTTTGTGAATCAATGCTCCTTTTTTTTTCTTTCTTTTGTTTTTTGGTATTAAAAATTTATTGAACAATCTCTACATATACAATATTAAATTTAATGAACAATCTCCCTATATACAAAATTAAATTTAATGAAAAATCTCTCTATATACAATATTAAATTTATTGAAAAATTTCTCTATATACAATATTTTGGTGTACGATTTTCTTAGGTTAAAACAACAATACTGGTGGCATCCCTTGCCACGTGAACGTGCTCTATATAGTTGCCCATGGGAAAAGCAACCCTTAATTAAATCTATGCCAGCTTTGCTTAATGTTTGCTCCTGTGACTTGTTAATTGTCATAGCAAAGCCAACATTGATAGGGAATTGCAGTGTTCTGTATTCAAAAGGGAAATTCGATGGTATTATGGGAATTCTTGGTATAAATACTATCTTACCTTTACCTCATCTGGATATTATATGACCTTCTATAACGTTTCTTTGCAATGACACTACTCACAGCCTAGTGCCATTGCAAAGTTTTGGTGGGTTTAAATTACGAAGTATGACGGGCGCACCAATCTTAAGTTCTAGTTTGTGAGCAGGTAGACCAGGCACAATTATACTGTTTAAAAATTCTGTTGGATAATTAACCGCTTCATCAGGATTGCAAACTGTATTGAACATTGCAATGATAATAAGTGTTGAATGCAACAGTTCAAAACAGCTCTAAGTAGCAGTAGGGTGAAACGAACACAAACGAAGATGCAAGCAAGGGGTGAGAGGGACGCATGACCTTTGACACTGTGGAAGAAGTAAGGACTGTAAAATCATTAGGATCAGATGACATGAATGGGAAATGTCACCAGTGGCAGCAACTTAAACAAAAAAAAGTTTGATATAACTGCTAGAAATCATTGAGACAGAAGGCTCACAAAATAAAATAATCCATATTGAAATAAATCATCTATTTGAATTGGATATTGTTCACTATTTTATTGGTTTTAATTTTATTTTTGCGGAACCATCATTTTTTTTCTAAAATAAAAGTAGTCTAAGTTACTCCTTATAACATTAGCTATATGCAAGTGACAGTTCTGTCAAAATTGGTTCAGCCATTTCAGAGATTAGCTGGAACAAACAGAGAGACAGACAAAAAATTAAAAAATTGAATTTTTCATATAAGTACCGTATATACTTTTAAATGCATTTAGAAAAAAGCTGTTAATTTCAAACTACAAACAGACCCTTCATTTTTATTTATATGTATAGATCAGTTGCCAAGAAAAAAAAAGGCGAGAGTTAAATTTTCTCAACAAAACAGTGAAATTTTGAATTAAATGTCTTAATATCTAAAAAAAAAACATACAAATTTAACATTACATTTAATGGTATTTGATTAGTAATATAATAAGAAATAATTTTAATAAGAGATAAATGAGTGGGGCTTCTATTAATGTTTTTTAAAAAGATTGAATTTCTTAAGTACAGTTTAAGATTTGCTCAAAAATAGCTCAGAAAATCATGTACAATATTAATTTAAAATGAATGAATGAATGTAGGATTTTCCCTTTGAAACATTTGTAAAAAGGTGAGTCATATCCTTTTCAGAGGACCATAAATCTCAATTTTATTTATTACTGCATTCCGAAGCAACGCCATCTAGTGAGCTTTCGTAGCTCCGGCTTGAATAAATTTTCGGCAGAGGCCAACACCGCCAGTCCTAACGTCCAATAATGAGAAAGGTTTATTTCCCCGTCTTCTAAAGGTATTACTCAACTTTTAATTAACTTAATTCCTGCATGTCTTTCTCTTTGTAATTATCTTTTTTTGTAAATATTTTCCTTTTACTTTTAAATAAATTCTCTTTTTACTTAAAAGAAGTATTTGTGTTTAAATGACTTAGATTCATTTAATTCATCACTCACCCTTAAACACTTACCCCTAGACAAGCCACCTCGCCAATCTAAAATCCTGCCTTCTGAAGAGTCTGATTTTTATTCGAAGATTTATTCGGACTCCCACAGAAATAATTGGGGGATCGCCTGGGATTTGATTTCGAAAATCTTCTCTAAATAATAAGTTGATAACCTTCTAACTCTCTTCTTTAAAAAAAAAACAACCGCTTTTTGGCTGCACGCCTAAATTATAAACGGACTGAATCGAAAATGCGGATTGCCTCTCATAACATACTAACATTTAGGTAAATAAAACGAGAAGTTATTTTCTGTCGTGTACAACAACTACAAGAGTTTCACAAGTCCAGGGAACACATCCAGGAGCCTTTGAAGTTTGTTTTCAAGTAATTAATCACACGTCGTCAACTGTATCAGGTACTTTTTATATTGTTCTTCAAAAGGAAAAAATCTAAAAGAATACGTGAGTCACCGTTAATTTGATTATGAAAAAAATTGTTGTAGTCGATTTCATGAAGTAATTTATATTTTTAAATATCATGTGTGTTTTTCTGAAATACTATTTTTCTATGTGTATAGAAATCGTATGAATTAAAATTTTCTACAAGTATATCTTTTAAAATATTAAGAAAGTCGTACGTAAAATATTCAAGTTTTTATCTCATTTAATAAGGAATTGCATTTCATGTGTGCGAAAAGTTCTCATTTTCTTTTGGGTTACGTCATTGACCTTGAACTAAGAGATTAATGTTTTCCATTCCTAAACATTACCGTTTCGAAGCGATCGTAATTTCGATGACTCATATAGTTTAACATTTCTCTTGCAGATGTTTAGTAATTAATTATTTTTTGAGTATTCGAGAAATTTATTTTGAAAGAATATGCTATGTTTTTTAGAATTGATGTGAAGGATCATGTATAGTCTTATTTTAAATGATGCATAATATCATTCAATATATAAGTATTTTGAGTTCATTTTTGACAGAATTATTATGCTTTTATTTAAACATGTGTTTATCCTTAAAATTTGCTGATGAGATCCTAAAAGATTTTATTTTTATTAGTGTAATAAAAAAATATATATGAGATTTTTCTTAATTGAATAACTTCTAATTGTTTGCTTTTTTCAGCAAAGAACTCTAAATGATTAACTTTTTCATATCACAATAAATTTAATCACAGTTTCTAAACAAGATTTATATTAATTTATTTTTTCTTTCAAATTCTTTTTGCATTTGTTATAACGAAATGAGATAACTGATATATCAAATGGTTTAAAAAAAAAAGGTTTTGTTTTTAGTTGAAATTAATGATTTGACTACTTTAAATTAAGCATTACGTATTTTATCTCGCACTGTTGTCTTTACACGTTACTGGTTTAAAATATTTCTAAATGAATAGAATTTGAATATTTCAATGTATATTTAGTGTATTTTGATGCAATATCATTTTAACTTGAGAATTTTTGTAAATGCAAACGAGAATTGCCAATAGCAACATCATTGTTTTGTTTGAACACGTAACAATTTTGTTTATCCCTTTGGTTACTATCTAAACTTAAATTTAAATTTTAAAATGGCGTATCTTGGCAAAGGTCGACGCGAAGATTTATTTGTCTTAGCCACGGAATTAAATTTAAAATTCGATAAATCTATGACCATCGCCACACTCAAAGATCTAATTATTGGTAGTGAAAATTATGACGAAGAACTGACCAAAAACATACATTCAACGATTGTTGAGGATCGCAAAGCCAGAGAAGAAAATTTACGCATTGAAGAGCAAAAAGAAAAATTACGCATTGAAGAACGAGAAGAAAAATTACGCTTCGAACAATTGAGGTTAGATGAGCAAAAACGCAAATATGAATTTGAGTTGGAAAAGTTAAGAATCCAAACACAATCCAAGTTAGGCGCTGATACATCCAAAGAAAGTGATACTAAATTTCGTCAAAGAAATTTCAAAGTTTATACATCGTTTTGATTTGAAAGAAGACATCAGTCTTTATCTAAAATTATTTGAACGTCAAGCGCAGAGATTGAATATTGATCAAGAAAACTGGGTTTCTCATCTGTTAGGCTTGTTACCGACGGAAGTATCTCACATCATAGCGAGAGAGCCTGACGATAAAGCTAACTCTTACGAACACGTTAAAGATTTACTGCTGAAACGCTTTAAACTAACTCCAGAAAAGTTTCGACAACTATTTGTCACTCACCAAAAAGCACCTGAAAGAACATGGATTGATTTTTACCATGTGTTAAACACCTACTTCAACGGATGGATAGATGGATTGAAGATAGATACTTTCAACAAGTTATCAGATCTAATCACATAACAGATCAACTCAAACGAAAAACTCCTTTTGAATTTAAAGAATATTATCTTGATGAATGGGCAAATATGAACTCCCCTGTTCAATTAGCAGAAAAACTAGAAGAATTCGAAGACTTTAAAAGGACTCTGAAACAAAAATCTAGCAGTCCATTTGTGAAGAAACAAGAATTCAGATTCACAGAAAAGAATCGCAGATATGAATCACCAGGAAAATTCGAGTATAACAAGAAAGGTAAGAAGTTTCCAGCGTCAGCGAATTACAAAAAACATTATGAAGCCCCTGTTACCAAGTACGAATCTGTTAAAAGATATCAAGACAGCGCGCAGAAAGGGTATTACAACAAAAATTACGAGAAACACGCAAATCACAATGCTTCCAAGCATGCTCAGACGAACTATTCAAAATCGCAGAAATTCAAAGAACCTCCAAAAGAAACTTGTACACTCATCGTTAAGGAAGGTTTACGTACTAAAGAGATATTTTTTGGAAAGGTGAAAATCACGGCGCTCAAAGACAGTGGTAGTACCGTAAGTTTGCTTCGAGAAAACACAAGCAGAAGAATAATGGATCCAACGAAATTATCGAAGAACAAGATGCTTCTCACAGGTATTGGTGAAGCACAAGTGACAACTATCGGTTCCTTTAAACATGAGTTCAAAATAGATGATGAAAATTACTCGTTAACTTGGCATGTTGTACCGACTGATAAATTAAAATTCGAAGCAGTTATTGGATCAGATCTTTTGGAACAATCATCGATAAGTTTTACTAAAGAAGGAGTTAAATTCCACAAATATGAGAATCATGCACAGCTTATGCAAATATCTGCTGAAAATCTTCAAGAAGACCTACGTCATGTTGAAAATCGTCAAATCAAGAAGGAACTTGAAAAGTTAATTCAAGACTACAAGCCAGAAAAAACAGCATCTACTGACGTCACAATGAGAATTATTTTAAAAGACGTAGAACCAGTCTGTCAACACCCTCGTCGACTAGCTTTCACAGAAAGACAAGAAGTAAACAAACAGATAGAAGAATGGCTCAACGAGGGCATTATACGTCCGAGTTCTGCGGAATATGCAAGTCCAATCGTAATGGTAAAAAAGAAAGATGGATCTTCGAGAATGTGCATTGACTACAGAAAATTGAATCAGAAGCTTGTGAAAGATAAATTTCCGTTACCTATCATCGAAGATGTTTTAGACCCTTTGCAAGAAGCAAAGGTATATTCTACATTAGATTTACGCAATGGTTTCTTCCACGTCGATGTTGACGAAGATTGTAGAAAGTATACATCCTTTATCGTCCCAGATGGACAATTTGAATTCAACAAAGTTCCTTTCGGACTAAGCACAAGTCCAGGAGTTTTCCAACGCTACGTATCAAGTATATTTAGAGATCTTACTCGGAAAGGAATTGTAATCAGTTATTTAGATGATCTCGTCATTCCAGCGAAAACGAACAGGAAGGTCTCGAAAAACTTAAAATTATTTTTGAAGTCGCAAAGAAATACGGATTAGAAATTAAGTTCAAGAAGTGCCAATTCTTAAAAAAGAAAATTGAATTTCTAGGTCACATTGTAGAAAGCGGAACTATTAAACCATCTCCCACGAAGATATTAGCTGTCCGAAAATTTCCAGAACCAACAACAATAAAACAAGTACAAAGTTTTCTTGGTTTAACTGGATATTTCCGCAAGTACATCAAGGATTATTCAAAGATAGCTAAACCACTTAGCGATTTAACAAGAAAAGAAAACCTCTTTGTTTTCGGATTCAACAAAAGCATTTGAAAAATTGAAGAAAATCCTGTCCGAAGGCCCAGTCTTGCACCTTTACAAGTATGGAAGAAAAACAGAACTGCATACGGACGCATGTAAACAAGGGTACGGCGCAATTTTGTTACAAGAAGCAGAAGATGGAAAGTTACATCCCGTTTACTACATGTCGAAAAAGACAAATACAGCAGAAGAAAAGTATGACAGCTACGAATTAGAGGTACTAGCAATTATCAAAGCATTAAAGAAGTTTCGTGTTTATCTTTTAGGACAACACTTTAAAATAGTAACTGACTGTTCAGCATTTCAGAAGACTATGCAAAAAAAGGAGCTAATTACTCGCATAGCCAGATGGGCGCTACAATTAGGAGAATTCGATTATGAAATAGAGCACAGAGCTGGAAGTCATATGAAGCACGTTGATGCTCTTAGCCGATATCCCGTAATGATGGTATGCAATGATACATTAACTTCAAAGCTTAAAAACGTACAAGAGGAAGATGACAACATCCAAACATTGAAATCACTTCTAGAGAAGCAAGAATCAGAAGAATTTTTTGAGCGAAATGGTATACTCTACAAGTACTTAAATGGTCGAGAATTAATTGTAACACCTAAAGCAATGCAAGCTGAACTAATTAAATTGATTCACGAAAATGGTCATTTCTCAGTAGGAAAAACAGAAGAAAGTGTGAAACAGGAATTTTTTATCCCAAATTTAACCAACGTCGTTAAAAAAGTAATAGTTAATTGTGTTCCATGTATCTTAGCTAATAAGAAAACTGGCAAAAAGGAAGGGTTTTTGAATCCTATTTCTAAGGAAAACATTCCTTTAAGTACGTACCATGTTGACTTCATTGGTCCTTTACCCTCCACAAACAAAAGTTACCAACACATTTTCACCGTAGTAGACGCATTTACCAAATTTACTTGGCTATATCCCGTCAAAACTGTGTCTGCTGAAAGTGCTCTCGAAAAACTAAAACAACAGCAGAAAACCTTTGGTAATCCCATCAGAATTATCTCTGATAGAGGTTCAGCATTCACTTCAAAATTATTCAACAACTACTGTGATGAAGAGAACATTCAACATCTACAAATAGCGACAGGTGTTCCTCGAGGAAACGGACAAGTTGAACGAATTCATTGAACTTTGATTCCAGTTCTCACCAAACTATCATTAGACGACTCAACAAAATGGTACAAATACGTCGACAGATTACAGAGAATACTAAATAGTACCATAAGTCGCAGTACAAAATGGACAGACACCATTCGAACTATTAGTGGGAATCAAAATGCGTAACAAGGAAGACATCCTAATCAAAGACTTACTTCTAGAAGAAATGGCGAAAGAATTACTAGAACAACGCGATTTTTAAGAAACGATGCAAAAAGAACATCGAAACCCTGCAGTCTGAAAATAGAAAGACGTATAACAGAAGAAGAAAGAAAGCTTCGTTATACAAAGAAGGTGATTTAGTAGCCATCCAAAGAACCCAATTTGGAGCTGGACTGAAACTAAGACCAAAGTTCTTAGGCCCTTACAAAGTAACAAAAAGTTAATTCCAAGGATAGGTATGAAGTGGAAAAGGTTGGTCAGCACGATGGACCGAACTCAACCACCACCTCAGCTGATTTGATGAAACATTTTTATGCTTAATTGAATTTTTATATTAGTTATTATTTTTAATTTTTCTCATATCCCTCTTGAGAAATTAATAGATGTTCTATGGTAACACTCGTTTCCATAAATCATTTTATATTCACTTGTAACATTTATTGTATTTCCTTATTATTCATTATCTTTCTATTGATGCGAAGGATTTTTTTTTATGGTTTAGTTAATTGTAGATCACAACATAGAATATTTTGTTTTATATGCTTTATTTTAGGTCTGGAATTGTGAATATTAGGTATACATCTTTTCATCTGTAATATTTTATTTTATTATCTTTAAGAATTGTATTATTTGTCTTTATTGCGTCCATATTCCAATAATCATCAAATTTATAGTTGTAACTAAAAATAGTTTGTATTTAAAGTACTTAAGCTCTCAACATTTTGTAAGAGCTGAGAGACCAGCTCTGTCAGGAGAGGGTGATTCTGTAGGTTTTTCCCTTTGAAACATTTGTAAAAAGGTTGAGTCATATCCTTTTCAGAGGACCATAAATCTCAATTTTATTTATTACTGCATTCCGAAGCAGCGCCATCTAGTGAGCTTTCGTAGCTCTGGCTTGAATAAATTTTCGGCAGAGGCCAACTAACTACTGCTTGATCAACACGTCGCGTCTTTACCGCATTTCCGCGCCCAACGCGGCACCGCCAGTCCTAACGTCCAATAATGGGAAAGGTTTATTTCCCCGTCTTCTAAAGGTATTACTCAACTTTTAATTAACTTAATTCTGCATGTCTTTCTCTTTGTAATTATCTTTTTTTGTAAATATTTTCCTTTAACTTTAAATAAATTCTCTTTTTTACTTAAAAGAAGTATTTGTGTTTAAATGACTTAGATTCATTTAATTCATCACTCACCCTTAAACACTTACCCCTAGACAAGCCACCTCGCCAATCTAAAATCCCGCCTTCTGAAGAGTCTGATTTTTATTCGAAGATTTATTCGGACTCCCACATGAATATACAAAAATTTTCGAGCAATTTTACACATTTTCTCTCCTTAAAAATGAAACAAGAATAAATAAAACAGTATTTTTACCTGAACAGGATCCTGCAAACGAAACAGAGGGATGACATCTTGTAAAATAACACTCTGAAATTCTTCTTTGGTGGCTTCTTCTGCAATAAGTAACACATTCGGTAACACAAAAGGCACCATTTCTGGAGTGTGGTATTCTTTGGCAAGACAAGGGACAATACGATAGAGATTCACTCGCTGAAATAAATAAAATTACCCACTTACATCAATAACATGTTTCCTCACACATAAAAAAAAATATTGCTATTTTTATCTAGTGCTATAAAATTTAAAATAAATGTTTAACATTTCATTTATGCTTTTTAAAAGAAATAATATTCAGATAATAATGCATACCTTAGGCATTTTTGCTATTATTTGAGGCAAACCTTTGTAAAATTGAGATTTTTGCAAATTGTCCCACTGATATAATGAGTCTAAATATTGAAGAGTTTTCACTCCAACATCTTCAAACATGGGAAGCTAAAAGAAAAACAATTTTATTTCTCTCTTTTTTTAGATCAACTTCAAAAAAATTATATTAATAGAAGTACCTTTGAAGTTTGGAAAGCATCAGGTCTAAGTTCTACAGTGCAATTAAGAAGCATCTTGACATGCTCTCTACTTTCAAGTGGCAAGTTCCGCAGTGCATTTGGAGAAAGCATTTTCAGCTATAAAAATACAATCAAGTAACATTTACATATTTCATAAACATTTTCAGTGAATGAGACTAAGAAATGCTAATTGATAAATAAAAAAAAATTCATTTTTTTAACATTTTTAAAATTTTAACAGATTTTCTATTGGTAAAAAGAAACTTTAGCATATTATCATAGAGACCATGCTTCACAATTTGAACCACAAATGCTAAAGCCAAATTAAGACAAAAACTAGCTCCCCATTCAAAATGTGACATAATCATTTATTTTTTAGAAAAAATTCCATTTTTTAAAATTTCCTAACCTAGAATGGATTACAGTAAAATAGTTTATTTTTAACTGCCCATTAGTACATTTTTCTGTTGTAACTTATGATGTTTATTACCAATGGTTTCACAATCTGATTAATCTGTTTTTGAAATAACTAAATTAAGAACCTGCAGTATACATTAAACATTTTAAAACATTGATAAATTGGATTAAAGCAGGAATAAAATTTTATCTCAAGTAGTAAAAATATTTTCCATTTTCGTATCAGCTTTAAAACCGTAAACACCTGATAATAAATGAAATACATAAACTGCCATCACTTGAGCCCCGTTTACATGGACGAAAAATGCTGGCTAAATCTCGGCATGAATCCTCTTTGGACCAGCTTACACGACGACACAGTATTATACTGGCTCTCAAAATGCAGGCCTGATTTTTGTACCCGCTTCAGACCAGGAGATTTGGGGGTAAAAAGCTGGATCGGTTTCTAATTTTCCCATGATGCATTGCGCTCAAGATTCATTTATTCAAAGATGGCTTCTGTTTTCGAATGCTTGCATTGCTCAACTGAAGAAATAAAAGCTCTGATAAACATATGGGGAAAAATTACAGCAAAAATTGGATAGAGCTGTCTGGGTTCGGAAGTTTACAAGTACTGATTTTCGATAAAAATAATATTCTATGCAGGTTCAGAGAAGGATGTAAATAAATTTATATTTAGTATGCCCTGCATGTATGTTTCCAATATTTTAATAAGATGATGCATATACTTTAAGACAGTTATTGATATTGATTTGAAATTACTATTACAATATAATTCTTATGGGGAGTACACAATAAAATTGCATTTTTTTTGTTATTTTTCCTGATTTATCTTATTGAGTGTTTCCACATAAGTAAAAAAGTAGTACTATATTATAATTAAATAATGTCATAAAGATGTATTGAAATTTTTTTTTTTTACTTTGAAAATTGATACAACCAATAGATTTGAACTGCTTTATATTAACGTTCCCTTAAATTCATGAGGATAAGAACTTAAAAAGAAAACTTTTTCTAAAATCATCAATTTTGATCCATTTTCTCTAAACCATTTAATTTTCGTTATTAAAGTAAACCATGATTTACTGCACCTAAAGATATCCCTTTATACACAATACCTATTGAATATACCCCTTTATACACACATACCTACAAAATTATTTTATAAAAGTAGACTAAATATTACTTTTTTCTCCTCAAAGGGTTAAATAATCCTACAATTATAAAACATACTATGAACAAGTTCTTATGAAAACATTGCACATCAAAGAAAATACGTGTTTTTTTTTTAAAAAAAAAGAAAAGAAAAAGAATTTAGCTTTTTAATTAAAGTTGGTTAATATGAAAGTTTTTTTATTAATAATTAGGAATTCTGAGATGGAAATGAAATTGCTTTTAACATCATTTAAAGGTTTTGGGTATCTGAAATAATCTTATAATAAACAAACAGTTTTTATGTTTGTTTATTATAAGTTATATGTTGGTTAATTACAAAGACTGACTTCCTTTGTAATTATTACCCTTCAAAAGGTTTGAATTTTCTCAGAAATACCTGTATCCAACATTCAGAAAGAAATTAATTTGACTTTTTTGAATAAATTAAGAAACATGCTTAAAGAAATAGGCTTTTTAACAAAATTATTTTATAGAAGAACAAATTAAATTGTTTTCATTAAAATTTCTTGTATACAGAAGAAAAAAATTCTTATTAGACAGTTTTATTTAATAATCATACTCATTTTAATATACATGATTTATTGACACTTAAACATTACATGAATGCACTGTAAGTAAATAAAGCATTTAATGATCTGCTATATAAATCAGACTCTGTGAATGTAACACTATACTATAAGGACAAATCGAGGATCTAACTGCTAATATTCAATGTGCATAATATCTAGTACAAGTATTATATCTCAATTTTTATCTTATTAATAATATCTAATAAAATTCTCTGGAAATGTTTTTTTTATATATATGAATGGCTTTTTCAATTTACTTACAACAAAGTATAAATTTTTTAAAATATTTACAAAAGAGTATTAAATGTCATAAACTCAAACAAATAAAATGATCTCCTAAATCAAAGATTTAATAGCTAAAAACGCTAAATTGTGCAGAATTTCTAAAAGTTTCACTTTATGTATGTCATTAGGTTTATAACATTAAAACTCAAAATTTTTAAACACCTAATGATTAAATAGGCAATTAATAGTAAAAAAATTTTATCAAAACCTTTTTTTCTTAAAAGTTTCTCAGAGAATTTTACTTACTTTAATTTCAACACTATCAAAATTAATTTAATCAAATTAATGCTTTTTTTTTAAAGATACAATACATTTACAAAAGTAAGATATGAAAAGATCTTCCCCTGTTTACAAAGAAATTAATGCAAAAACTAGTCTTTTTAACTGATGACAAATTAATTTCTAATGACATTCTTCAGTTACATATAAGCTCAAACTTCTACACCACATAAAAGTTTTAAGACTTAGATATTTTAGTTTCTCATTATTCCATATTAGATTGCTTCAAAGCAATCAGCTCACAAAGTAAATAATAAAATTGCCTTATCTCTTAATTCATGTAACTGAAATTCTACAAGAAAAATTTATCTACAGCTTCACAAAAAATTTACATAGTAAAAATACCCACAAAAAAGATATTTCATAAGTTTTTTCTTAAAATTTGTTCTTTTGGGAGGAGGGGGGGAGGGATTTTATTCTCCTCAAATTAAAAAAATGTAGTAAATTAATTATGTGCAATAATTTTAACTTAGTAAAGATAAGGGGGAAAAAAAAGGAAATATTCATTAAATTCAAAGGACAAGTAATTGGGTTGTCTGTTCTTTAAAATGAATTAAATCTACAAGAAAAACAGCCAGCTATGTGAAATATACTAAAAAGCAAAAACAGGAGATAGCATTACATTTGTATGCAGGTTATCTACAAAACTTTTCATAGTATTTTTGAGAAATTGTATAGATTAAATGAAATATTACAATAATTTTGAAATTTTAGATCTTACAAACTGGCAGAGTCATAAAATCCACTTCTATACAGTCAACTTCCTAAATTTACATAAAACAAATTAGAATACTGAAATCATACAGTTTATAGAAATAAGTTGAATAAATGAAACAAATATAGGTATAAAATAGCAATGTATAATGTAACTATTTTTTGTAAAATATCTCGATACACTTTTTTTAATGTTCTAAAAATACAATAAACCTTTGTATAAGATTTGTTTATCATAACTGTAAAATTACACATTAAATACTAAAGATTATTATATTTATTTTTAAGCCAACCCTAATTTTCCTTACGTTAATTTTTATTAATAAATCTTTGCATTGCATATACTTATAACTACATCAAAATAAAGGGGATGAATGGATACATACACAAACTGACGAAGGGTTTTTTTTTTTTTTTTTTTTTTTTGAATTTCACATAAATTACAGAATTCCCACAATCTGTTCCTCTAAAATATACAAAGCATTTTCTTCTGTTTTAATGGAAACATTTGTTTACACTGAACATACCAACACTTAACACATATCTATTTCTACCAGTTACTGTATGTATAGTGTAAAATATACTTCAGTTCATCCAAAATTTAAACTTATTTGAAGAAATGCATTAACATTCTATTTTGTTATCACTGATATGCAACTAAGGTATTGTTACATTGAACAGGGGGTTCGAGGATTTTATACAAATCAGTCGCAAAGGAAAAGACAGTTCTTTAAGAGCGATGAGCATTTATTGTAGAAAATCCAATCCTTTAAATACAAGATTCAGTAGCAATATTCACAAAATAAATCTCAGAAGGTCTTCATACCTTCAATAGCACGCAGACACAATTATCAGTGTCTAAAATACACATAGATAAAAGATTATTCACAAACAATCACTTGTTCAACTAGCCGAAGTAATCACTAATCGCTTCAACAGTTAAAGCAATACTAACTGATCGCTAGTGAAAACCAGACTGACTCACTTTCGGCGAGCTCTTTCTCTACTTATATCCCTCGCAGATGATTTGAGAAAAACATGCATGCGTCATAGGTCTTGAAATTAGTCTATTTCTCAACTAATTTCTAGAAGAATCCAGAGGGTTCTGAACTCATCAAAAATGATGCCAGCTTGGCTCTATGGCCAAGTTCCCAATGAATCACCATTATAACATAAGGGATGGCGTTTGCTTATGAATATTACAATTTTAACATAAATTAAATCTAATTTAGAGTAAGATAAAGACCATTACACATCCAACTACAAATTATTTACACTATTTTACACAAAATTCATAACAGTATCCTTTTATATATTATATTTATACTTAAAAAAAAGTGGAAGATGAAACAAGATCAGGAAAACAGATTGTTTTCTGTCTCTGAAATTTAATGTTTGAAAATATATTTATAAAGTTAGACAAAATTAAAATCATTATTAGTAAGTTACCAATAAATTGAGTTCTCTCTTAATGAAAATCGCAATTTGTATTAATTGTAAGCAAGATTCTATTACCAGGGCAATCCTAAATTTCATGAAACTTCTGTACCCCAAATTATATATGAGCAAAATATTAAATTACTTCAGAGTTTCTCTAAGAAATGCTAAATCAGTACTCGTACCATTCCAAAATTTGAAACATATGTATTAAAATGCCAACTAATTTCGCCAAGCAAAAAGACATCACAAATTAAAAAAAAATTATATAACTATTATTGTTACTGTGTTCAAAAGTGAATAGAACAGTTTCTACTATTGGCTGTATATTGCAGCATTTAGAGGTTTTATGATTTGAAGAAATTGGTCAATATTATACTACACAAGTGTCCCAAATTTGTCCTTTCAACATACGTCACACAAAAATATCAGTGATTTTGGATATTTAACCCTTTAATTTTGAAAAAAATTCTCCGAAATTACCTTTGTTTACTGAATTTTTCAAGAATATAGATTATTGCAAATAACAATGTCAAGTTATTCATTTAAGGGTAAATAGAGAGTTGAAAACGGTTATATTAAAATTCTGAATATTTTCATTGCTTTTAGAAAGTAAACATCTTACAGAAAATGTCTATATGTAAAGTTGTATTTGGTTTCATGATCCTAATTAAAGATAAAAATCATAGAACTGATCTAAGTACACTTCTTTGGTCAATATTTGTAACTAACTCAATGCAACCAATTTATTTAGGTCTTAAATTTATTAGCAGGATAATATCAATATACATGAGCACATAGACTTTAATAATGTAAAAATTAAAATACAGAGTATTCTTATGCTTAATACATTTTAGCTGGGGTTGCATAGATTTCTTTAACACACATTGTTAATATTTCAATAACATGTGCATAGTCTTTACATGAAATGTATCAAAATTATTGAATTTTACATTTTGATAACCCTTGTGCAAATACCAATAAATGCATATTTGTTATCCATAGTAAAAAAAAAATTATATCTGTGTGACAAATTTATACCAGTCAAATTCTGAAAAACACAGATGTGTTAAAAAATCCTCATACTGCATAATAAATAGATACAACACAAATATTTTACAATGTTTATTTTTTTAAAAAGAATTATGGATTCAAAAATAACTTTTTATTTTGACCATGTACATGAGAACAGGACTTTAATATTCAATATATGCACAGAAATTTATATTCTATAATATACAGATTTTAATTACTTAATTTTTTACCACAATCAGAATTAAATTCTCGATAAATTATATCTTTTTACTAAAATGGTACTGCAAATAAAGATTTTCAAACGTTGCATATTTTTTTTACATATAATTTTACAAATGGTAATTTTCATTTCCAATGTTTGAAAGTGGTATTTGATTCATCATCGAGTATAAACATTAATGAACCTGCAGTAAATTAAGATATTTTTCCATTTCTGTAGTGAATGCTTTTTGAAAGTTTTTTTCCCATAAGAATGTAAAACTATTTACTGTTTTAATATGACATGTACGGTTACATATCAGATTCTTGTGTTCTTATTTTAGATAATTAAATACAGAAATATCTCTTTACTACTCTCTCTACTATCTCTTTACTTTTAGATGTGTAAAATAAATAAAATTTAAGCTAACTAAATATATTTTTTTTATGTATGTTCTCTGTATATAATTTAATTTAAAACAAACAAAAATTTACTTTGAAGAATTTACATTCCTGTAGACATCTATCAAAAATCTGGTTGGATTGTCGAATCGGCCACTTACCCCACCAAGTTTTTTCTCGGCAAATCGATAAAGGATCAAAATTGTCAAACTGTAGGGTTTCTACTCCAAAACACAACATGCAAAAATGTGCCCAACTGGCGTTTTTTCAAAATTTAGCGAACCAGTGACCGATTCAATTTTTTTAGAAGTTTCTTTTTTGAACACAAAAATAGTAAGAATGGAGCTCTGTTTTAGGTGGTGATAGTTTCTAAATGGTTGGTATTGAAAACAAGTATATTCAAAGTGGTCAGGAGATGGTTTAAAATCTTTATGCTTTATCATTCTTATCCATGTTTACAAAACACTCAAATTTTTACCGGGATATTAAAAGAAGATTTTTCCCGATAAGCATTTTATCCTTTTCTGTAATCGAGCGACCATGTATAGTTAAATACAAAATTTTAGTCTGGTATAATGTAAATGAGCAAGAGCAAAAATAATAGTAAAATGTTGAGCTTGAGTTTGGCGGTAAGCAAACGAAAGCATAATCACATGTCCTCTTCATGATAATCGCGCTAACAATTCTAGTTGTTTCCATGGTTACATTTTATAATCCCATGAATCTATCAACCAATCACCAGATTCTCATGTAAACGGGCGGAAAAAATATATCAATATCAAGCCGGCTTTTCTCTGCAATTTCAAATTGCCTGTACTTTGCGGGTTTGTATGTAAACGGGGCTTTGAGGTAAATTGTACACTGATTCACAAAACATCACTAATAATTAAGATTTTAAAAGTGGAAAATTTATTATAGATTAAAACTACTGATAATTACAATAATTTTACAATTATTAAGAATCAACAAAACAATTCTAACTATTTATTACAAATATTATTAATACTATAGACTGAAAAAAAATTTAAAATTTTAACCATACAAGAGAAAACTAAACTTCTTTTTAGTAATGATTTTTATAATTTTCAACCTATATTCAACATTAAAATATAAAAAGAAATTGATCAAAATTAATACTTTGTAGATACAAACTTTCAAAGATATATACAAAAACTTACCTGATTATAGTTGTTCTTAATTGTGGCCGTACTACACCCAGAATTTAACAATAATGATTTTCCTTGGTTGTGAGCAGCATAAAATAGAAGACCCAAAGAAAACATATCACTAGCAAAACTACTGGAACTTCCCAAGAGACGTTCAGGAGCAATGTAGTTCAGGTGTGGAATGCAAGGTGGAGGCAGCTCGATATTGATTTCTCCAAAACTGAACTGATCATTCTAGGTCATACACAGGATCAATTAACAGCAAATTGAACTTGAAAAATGTTTTTCAGAGATAGTATTACATATAAACTTTATGAGATTGGTGGTACCTTTATAAAATGTATGAAAAACTAAAAGGTAGTTTTATCAGCCTTCAGATCTAAAAGGATCATTTAAGAAAATATTTCTTAAATAGTTCAACAGGATCCTATAATAGTGCATGCCTTGGTGACAAAAATTATTTACCACCCAAAAGGCAATAAGTTTGCTAAAATAACAACCAATCCACAGCATGACACTCAACTTTTTCCTTTCTTGCTTGATAGAAACACATAATCTTATGTCCATTTTGATACAAATTTGAAATTTCTTTCAAAGAGAAGAAAAAATATGTTTATTATTCTGCATAAAAACCAATTCATTTCTTTTATTCTAAAATGGAATTATCAGAAAGGTACAGAAAATTTATAATGTTAGCAATAATTTTCATAGTGGTTAGGTGATAGAAGAAAAACTTCTATTTCATTCTTTGTTAAAGTTAAACTGCTATTGTTGTCAGAAAATCTACATGATATTCTTATTGAGGTCAGTGCCCCCTCCCCCCATTTATTTTAGTCCTTTTCACTGCAACTTTTTTTTAACTAGTAAAATTTCAACCTTTACTTTCCCATTTTATTTCTCTTTACATCAGCAACAATTTTATCATTGATTTTCCAAGTAAAAAAACCATCTTATTTGATGCTACAGACTTCAAATTTTAAAATCCCTCTTTAGTATTTTTTTTGGTGCAATTTTAAAATTACTGCCAAAGGATGAACCAAAATAAAATTTTACCAATACTTCTTAAATAGCTGGCACTAAATTCTAAGAAACACACACATTATATTAGTTTTAAAATGGCAGAAAAGCAAAATGATGTAACTCATTGACCAAAAGATGTTTTCTTAATTTTTTTAATAAATAAAATTTAATCACTACGGTTATCATTTTAAATTAAGATACAAGTAATCATTACTTTGGTTTCAAGACTTAAAGAATTATAAATTATATTTCATTTAAAATTACAAATGCCTAAATAAGAAAGATGAGATTTGAAACAATTATTTATGTTACTAGCTGGTACACCCGTTCTTCGCACGGGTGAATTGAAAATTTAAGCAATACAGACTGAAGGATAAAGAAGTTTTTAATGAGTTAATTTTACGTGAATTGTAAATTAAACAAAAAGAAAAAAGCTTTTTGCATATCTCAGCTGAACAAAAAACCATGTTTGCTAAATTTTAAGTATGTAGATATAATAGCTGATAAAAAAGATTTTTTTTATTTATAACGCCCCGTAACTCTCTTATGGATCGATTTTTGAAAACACCTTCCTTCTGTTCAGCAAAATTAACACATTGTTACAAATTTTGTGTAATAAACGCATTAAAATAATGTAAATAATTTGTATCTGGATGTGTAATACGTTAATATTACTTTCTGATGCATTTACTTTATGTTAAATAGCTGTTACCCACGACTTCGTCTAAGTGGAATTTAACAAAAAGGTGTTTATTCAATTTGCAGTTTACGAAAACTTAATAATTATATATTCCACGTAAAGAAATACCTATGCTATAAGTATAATGTCATTCTTCTACTTTGTGAATCAATGTTTCTTTTTTGATTTACTTTTTTTTGTTTTGTTTTTTGTTGAGCAAAGTATGAGAGGGACGCATGACCTGATACTGTCGATGGGGTGAGGACTGTAAAATCATTGCAGTGTTTGGCAATGAAATAAACAATAGAGAAATGAAATTGTTTTACCTCTATTTAAATGTGGAATCTTGTGAGAAGTCAAATGACGTAAAACCCAAAAATTTCCTAATTTAAGTTTAAATGCTGTCTATGTTATGGAAAAATTGATGTTGCTCAGGGTTCTTGAGAGAGCATGAAATCATTGGAATGATTATAAGTGTTGAATGCAACAGTTCAAAACAGGTCTAAGTAGCAGTAAAGTGAAACAAATCTGCAAGCAGGGGGAAGAGGGTTGCATGACCTTTGACACTGTCAATGGGGTGAGGACTGGGTAGGGTGAAACGAATACAAATGAAGCCACAAGCAAGGGGTAAGAAAGATGCATGACCTTTGACAGTGTCGATGGTGTGAAGACTGCTAAAATCATTAGTATCAGACATGAACGGGAAAAATCGCCAGTGTCAGTAACCTAATTAAACAAAAAAGTTTGATATAACTGCTAGAAACATTGAGACAGAAGGCTTGCGAAATAAAACAATCCCTATTGACTAAAAATAATCCCTAATGAAATAAATAATCCCTATTCGAAAAGGATATTGTTCACCATTTCATTCGTTTTAATTTTATTTTTGGGGAACCTAATTTTTTTTCTTCTATAATTAAAGTAGCCTAAGTTATTCCTTATAACATTAGCTATCTGACAATGAAAGTTTGTTGTAAGTTTGTAGTCCAAAATTGGTCCAGCCGTTTCAGAGATTAGCCGGAACAAACAGAAAGACAGATAGACAGACAGACAAAAATTTTAAAAATTGATTTTTTCTTATAAGTACCGTATATACTTTTAAATTCATTTAGTAAAAGGCTGTTAATTTCATTTTACAAACAGACACTTCATTTTTATTTATATGTATGGATATATTTTTTTTCCTTTCAGATCATTATTTATTACAAGAGGAAACAGTTCTTCTTACATGGAATGATTAAGGTTCTTTTCGATACATGACAATTTGTATGCTTCACATGCATTTGATTATGACACTGAATTTGAAAATATAGAAAATGTTGAAACACCTGAGCAGTATAATTGAGGGGAATCTTTACATTCAAAGGATTGTATGAGAAGATTATCCAAGATACAAATATATATAAATAGAAATGACAATATTATACAATCAAACAGATGTTGTAGAGTTTTTCACATGTCAAATATAAAGAGGATTATTAGTTTTTAAAACCAATAAAAAGGATGGACATTTCCTAACTACATGAAATTAACAAATCAGACAAATGCATTAATGCAGGATGTAAGGCAAAATTTCATGTAAAATGTGACATTTACTTATATCTTCAAAATAGAAACTTTTTTTTTTTGAATTTCATCATAGGCTATTTTTTTTCCAGATTACATCCACACTATTAAAATCTGAAGATAAACAAACATATCTATGTATGTGTGTATATCTTCTCATGAATGCACAATATAGAAACTCGCCGAAGGTACCAAAAGATCGGGAATGATCCGAGGAAGCCGTTTTGACTATTTATATTCTGATATTGCAATTAGTTAAAAAGATATTAATTAAAAACATTCAACACAACATTTGCCTGCATTGTTGTAACAACGTTGTTATAAAATTGACACATAGCTAGTGTCAAAAACCGATTTTTAGCCAATTCGAGTCTGCATTGTTACAACAATGTAGACAAATTATGCTTTTTAGTATTTCAAATCAATATTTTTTAAACTAATTATAATTTCGTAATTTAAATGGTCAAAATGGATTCTTCAGATAATTTCTTATCTTTTGGTACCTTCACTCTGTTTCTGCATTCAGCGGTTCACAAGAAAATAGATATATTTGTTTACCTATGAATTTAAAAAAATCAGACATCCAGATATAAGTAGTCATTTCAACAGCTAACTGTAAGAATTTTTGATTCATTATTCAACAAAAATGGATAGTTTTAGTTTAGTAGGAATGCTTTAGTTTTTTCCAAAAAAAAAACTAAAGCAATATTACTTTTTTTAATCATACTTAAATTAATTATTTAATAATAAATTTTCACATTGCTGTTTTTTTTAATAAAACTAGACTAGTTTGCAAAATTTTAATTGAAAATAGAAATTTTTAAAAAAAGATCTTAACCCTTACAGGAAAAAAGTTTTATAGTCGAAAAAGCCTGTGAAGCATGAGGTTGAATGGAGGGAATAGAAACCAGTCTGACAAAGAAAAGAAATGGAAGAAATGTCACAAATGAGAAATTATTCACATCACATATACACACACACCTAGAAATGATGGCATTGAAAAACAAAATTTCCATGGGATAATGCTCTCAGAAGAAGCCTGTGCAGTGCCGGGCTAAATGGAGGGGAAACAGACTCATCTGACAAGAAAAAGAAGTGTTGATAACGAGAGGGGAAAAAAAATATTCATTGATATAAAGTTATACACTCGAAGAAGCCTGTGTAACACCGGGCCATGCAGCTAGTTTATTTTAAAATTTGAAATATATAACAATTTAATAAGCATGTAGTCCATAAGACTAGTTTGTGTACCAAAGATTTTGAAGTTAATTTTTTCTCTTAATGTTTTATACTTAATTAAAATGAAACTGAAATTATTTAGATGCATATATTAAATTTGTTTTCTTAGATCTTTAGAAGGATAGTGAATAATTCAAATGGAAACAAAAAAATATTACATGAATAAGAAAGAAATTTCAATTGTATTAAGAGACTTACCTGAAAGTCAGCATTTTTTTCTAACTGAATGCAGAAATCAAACCCCGCTAATTTCCATACACCACTTTGATTGACTAATATTGACTCAGGATTTATATTTCCATGAATCATTTTGACATCATTATGCAGGAAAGCTAAACCTTCAGTCAACTGTGAAAAGTAATATTAATAATGTAAAAAAAAAGTGATTTTTTTTCATAGTTTCAGATTCCCAAAACAAACAATAGAACAAAAATTATTACCTGAAGAAATCCATACTTTATTTCAACATCAAATAACTCAAAATGTTTCAAAGCTTTAGGAGGAGGAACAGGTAGATTTTCTGCACACCCTAGGATGTTAGCCAAACTTGCAAAAACTGGTTCAGTTGCAAAAGCTAAACTTTCTCTAGAAATTAATAAATAATTATAATAAATTAAAAAATACATTTCAAAGAAGAAATAAAATGAGTTATTTCATACAAAAGCATAACATAAATTTGAAACTTTAAAGAACAGTTTAAAAAGAGCATATGTACACAATACAAACGAGCACAATCGATAAATATATTTAAATCTTTTTCCTACAGAGAGATTTCGCGTTCAACTTCATTAACATAGTACTAAAGCAACATGTATGCTTTTGGTGATGGCTATTAATATAGTCATGATTAAACAATAAAAATAATATCACTCTCCTAATATTAGCATTATATATGAGAAAATTGATTACTTTGTGGTTTATTTAAAAGGCAGCAGTGCCCATTATTCAATAAGTGTTTACTGGCATCAAGAACCAATAACTTGGCATTAAAACCATCCTACATGGTCGCTTAATGATGGAGCTTATTTTCAATAAAAGAATACAAATATGCAGGGATAGAACACAAGGACTTGTAAAAAAACTTATAAAATCATTTAACAGTATAAATACAAATTTATAAAAATTAAAGTAAACATATATACACAAATATTACCTGGATTCCTCTAATGACTGCTGGACAGTTAATATGCTAGGATGTCTAAGTCTTGTTAATTTGGCAATACCATTTTTAAAAATTGTTAAAATTGTTTCTCTGTCTTGTTTGGAATATTTGTCTAGTAACTTCTTTTCCAGTACAAACACAGCACCTTCCTGAAACAAATAAAAATATATATATAAATATTCATATGACAGAATAATATAATTAATTCAAATAAGAATATAAGTTGTGATCAACAAAAAAGAATGTGAAAATTAATATTTAGAAAAAGAGGAAGTTTTTAAATTTTTTTAATATAACATGATTCAGAAGATTCTACATATAATGCAGTTTAACCCCTTCTCTGTCGGCATAGCATCTCATACGTTTGGCAATTTTGTGCCCGTATAGTCGGTGTCGCATGTCATGCGACGAAGAAAAAAATTGCACCACTGAAATTGAATTGGTCGCTACGCATACGCCTGAGTGAATTCTGCGATTATTTTTTATATTTCCGAATAGTGCTAAGAGATGGCGCAACAAGTACTATTTTTTTCACAATTTTCCAAGCAAGATTTCCCACTTGAACCAAAACAGAATCATTTTGTACTTTCTATAAATTCGCTCTCGCTAGTGTAATTTTTACACTAACATATAATGTAAGGAAACATTATAATGTAAGGAAAAATGCTGTAATAAATGATTTAAGTTTTGTGATAAATGTTGTTTTTACATCCTGATGTCCAAGACAGATTGTAAAACTGTTTGCCAAAGGTAAGGTTGGAAAACCACTTTCTAAAATATTTTTCGCATAATTTTAATAGTTTTTTCATGTGCATATTTTTTTGTGTTACTTTTATTTCTCAAATATTATCCTCAAAGCTGTTAGACATTTAAAAAAAGTCGGATCCAAATTTTTATGATCTCCTTGTGTTGTTTTTCCAATCCTGTTCCATGATCTCAATGAAAGTAAGCACACCGATTCGAACCCGATCTTTGAGTTTCGTGATTTGTGGTTGGCAGCAACTGCCATGCAAATCGAGCGAGTATTTAAACTCTGCTCATGTTAGTTTTTCAAAAAGGAAGGAGAAACAGAAATATAAGTATGTGAGTGGTTTAAATCTTAGAGGGAGAGAACGGCTGGTTGGCAATGCAACTGCAGGTTGCATCACCATTTTAGATTAGAAATTCATTTTACAATATTAGAAGACGGTTCGAATCGGATGTCTCTGGTAATGTTGCTTTTTGAACTTATTGTTTTTTTTATCGCTCCAGTAACGAGCAAAGTGACTTTGATTGATTATTAAAGGCCAATTTTAAGAAACTGTTTTTCGTCTTCATGCCTCCTCGACACATAAATTTCACTGCTAGCTTTGCAAAATTTAAATTAGTTTACCAATAAGTGTAACAAATTTGGTTATGGGCCCAGTCCATGTACTGTGTCGAGACAGGCTAAGCAGTTGAACCAGGCGATGAACTTTGTCTATTTAAATACTGTTCCAGTCTAGAACTATTTTTTATGAACTCTGTTGCTAGTACGCTAAATCGAGTAACAGATATGGAGTTTAACAACCAGATATCAGTGTTGACTCCAAATAACTGGAACACATGGAAGCATGATATGCAAGTACTCTTAATGCATTATGGTTGCTGGCAGTTTATAATACAGAGCAACCTGATGAAGAGGCAACAAGATCTACAACTTCGTAAGGATAGATGTTATACATTGATCTATACTAACATCAGTTCAGATTTGAAAAATCTGATAACGGAAACAACTGACGGAGTAGCGGCATGGAAGATATTAAAAGATCACTTGAACCAGTCACAAGAGCAAGAGTAATTCAACTATTAGATCAATTTTTGGAACAAAATACCAACCAGGGGAAGATGTTGGAATCTTCATATCTCGTGTAAAGACAGCGGCAACCAGACTACAAGAAGCGGGTCATAAATTGGACGACCTGTACATAGGATTTCAATTAATAAGGTGGCTTCCTCAGGAATTCCAGTCTACCGTGCAACAAATCTACAGATGGAAAGAAGAGGACTTCAGAGTTGTCAAAATTGAAGCAGAGCTGATATTAGAAGCCAATCGTCTTCAGTTGATGAAACAAGATTTGGAGAAAGCGGAGAATGCTTACTTGAGCAGTTTCACTTCGAAGAAGTCGAAGACGTTACCTGGTGCTACGGCTGCAGCTCATGGAGATCCAAATGGCAAGAATGATTACCAAAAGAAAGGTGGTAAGGTATTTAACTGTAAAACTGTTAAACAATCTATTAAGACTATAGGTCCGTGTTATGTATGTAATAAGTACAGGCATCTTAAAGTAAACTGTAAAGAGAAAAAGTCTCTACAAAAATCTCCTTCAACTGTAAATGAAACTTTTAACACCGAGTTTGATAAAGGTGTATGGGTAATAGATACTGCTGCCACGAGTCATTTTTGTAATGACAAGAGTTTATTTTTAGATCTTAAACCGATAACTAACATGAAAATGTCGTTAGCAACGGAGGATAAAAGTTGTCCCATAGAAGGAATCGGTACACTTAGATTTCGGGTAAAATATAAGGGGAGTTTTCATGAAATAACTTTGACTGATGTATTATTTAATCCTAAGTTGAGGAGAAATTTGTTATCCGGTTCCAGATTAGAAAGTAAAGGTGTGCATTTTGTGGGTACTAAAGGTAAAATTAATGTTTTTAATAAAGACTGGATAACATTGTTCTCGGCGACACGCCATGAAAATTTGTATTTTTTTAAGCCGGATCATTATATTATACCAAAGAGTAAAGAAATTAGTTTTTTTAGTGATGTAACCACTAAAACAAAAAACGGATCAATAGAAATATGGCATCAACGCTTTTGTCATGTTAATAACGATTATTTGGTAAAAACTAGTAAAAATGATAGTGTAAAAGGTCTCCCAGGCTTAACTGATAATGGTAAGACTCATTGTATACCGTGTAAATTAGCAAAGTCCAAGAGAGTTTCATTCAAAAAGACGGGGGCCGTAAGATCAAAACGTCCATTGGAATTGTTGCATATGGATCTCTGTGGTCCAATGCCAACTGAAAGCCAAGGCGGTAATAAATATTTCTTGAGTATAATTGACGATTATTCAAGAAAGGTGACTGTATTTCCCATCCGAAATAAATCTGACGTATTTCATACGTTTATAAGATTTCAGAAACGAGCAGAACGTTTTCTAAGTCAAAAGGTAATAGCAGTTAGAACTGATGGCGGACTAGAATTTTGTAATAAGGATATGGATAATTTCTTGACAGAACTGGGTATAAAGCATGAGGTAACAAATTCATATACGCCAGAAATGAATGGGGTCGCGGAGAGATTCAATTTAACCGCTCTAGATGGCATCAAAACATTGCTTAAGTCTAGTGAAGTTCCGCATAAGTTTTGGGGAGAAGCATTACTTTGTTTCACTTATGCGTGGAATCGAATTTGTCACAAAGACGGTAACAAAACGCCTTTCGAAAAATATTCAGGTAGAAAACCATCGGTATTGCATCTAAAACCTTTTGGATGTTTGGCATATGCTGGTGTGCCAAAACAAATTAGAAAAAAATTCGATATGCGTGCGAAAATGGGAATTATGATGGGATACGCACAACGTACTAAGGGTTATAGAATATGGTTGATAGATGAAAATGAATTATAGTCGAGACTATTAATGTAAGATATTCGATGAAAATAAGAGGGGAATTAATTTTAGACAAAAAGTTAATAGTAACCTTGGATATAATTTAAACCTTCCTGATTATTATGAGGATGATTCTGATAGAGTAAAAGATTCATTAACGAGTCGTTTAGTTTCAAAGACAAGTACGGAAACGCCCTCAACATCTGAAAAACCAGATGTATCTTCCGATAATCATAGCTTGATCCCATGTACAGAGGTTAAGTGGATTCGAAATATAGGTAGGAAAGTAACTGGATCTAACATATATTATAGTATAGAAGGGGAAGCAACCCGATTGAAATCTTTTAACGAAATAGAGATACTGTAAGAGGCATAATATTGAGTATGATCCTAGTTTATTTAATTTTAGAAAAGATAATACCGAATCCCAGAGATTTTCAGATTTGTCAGAGCAACAAGAAGCTCTTATGGTTGAAGTAACTATTCCTAACTGTTACAAACAGGCGATAAGATCCAGAGACGCATCTAAATGGCATGATGCAATGGATAAAGAAATTAACGTAATGATGGAACGTAAAGTTTGGGATTTAGTTGATCATCCGGATAATATAAAAATTTTAGAAAACCGTTGGGTTTATACCATGAAATATGATGAAAATAATAAAATTGTTAGATACAAGGCCCGCTTAGTTGCGCAAGGTAACACACAATTACGAAGTGAGTCATTTGACGAGGTATTTCAAGAATACAAATTAGAACTTTCAAAAGTTAAATCATTAAAACTAAGATGTTATTCAGACTAGGATTTTGCTACAAATAGGGATGATCGAGTGTCAATGGGAGGGTTCATAACTTTTATAGACGAAACTCCAATTTCATGGCGAACTTTCAAGCAAAAATCCATTAGTCTGTCGACCATGGAAGCTGAGTATGTTAGTTTAACAGAAGCAGCTAAGGAATTCATTTGGCTAAAGAATGTAATTAATAATAAAAGTTTAAATTTGGAATTAAGTGAAAATGTAATGTTTTGTGATAATCAAGCTGCTATAAGTTTTTCAAGCTGCTATAAGTTAATTTTAATAGTTTTTTCATGTGCATATTTTTTTGTGTTACTTTTATTTCTCAAATATTATCCTCAAAGCAATAACATAAATAAATATAGTATCAGAGTATATTTTCTTAAGCCTAAATCTTGATGCTTTGCAGTGAAAATTGGGGATCAGTAGACGGGATATAATATATTGGACCACTCGCAAGTCTAGAAAAAACAGCTTTCTGACAAAAAAAATTGCATTTTTAAATTCAGACTAGAGTACATATTAAATTTCAGCAATAAAAAAAATGGTTTTTTTGGACTAGAAATTCGAGAAAAAATCCGACAGAGAAGGGGTTAAAATAAATATAAGTTGACTTATTGCCATGTCTACTTTTTAACTAAAAAAATATGGGGAAAAATCATAAAAAAATAGAAGATAAATATATAAATCATTAACATTGCACTAAATTGACATAATTCTAATTTTAGAAAATTATTTACAATATGGATTTTACAAATATAAGCAAATATCAAGTATTGAGTTGATCATTTTATCATACCAAGATCAAAGGAGGTCAAAATATGATGATAAAGAAGAAAATAAGATCAGGGGACAAAAAAAAAGAAGAAAAAAATTGAGAATTTATAAAACATACAAAATTAATCAGGAGAACATCTCAATCATTAGCAAAAAAGCCATTACTTCTGTAACTTTACATTAGCAAAGAAGTTTTCTCCCTCAAAATTAGGAAGGAAGTAGCCAACATTTGATACAAAAAAAATCACACAGAAAAAAAAAATTACAAAAACTTTGCCCTGAGAAAGAAGTTTTACAGTAAAGCTATTCTTTTGTACTTGAATGTTCTTTTAAATATCAAACTATACTTTATTGCATTTGTCTTATTTATTCAATTATTTTAAAATTATAATACCTGGAAATTTTTTTTAATATAAGAAATACATAAATCCTATTAAATAGATATAAAATGGATTTTTCTGAAAAATATGTTTAGATTTTTTTTCATATAGTTAATTCAATATATAAATCAAATAAGAAACAGGACAAAACTTTTACTATTAGTCCTTTCATTGATACACAACATTCATTGACAAACCTTAAAAAATGCAATAAAAAAAGGTTGAAAAAAGAAAATTACATGCAGTCAATTTTATTTTATATTAAATCCAAAAGCAACAAATTACCAAGAATGGATGTGAATTCTAAACAATGGAAATGTTTTATTTTTCGCTGCTTAATGCATAAAAATAAACAGAAGATTTTAAGCAGGACTCTGGAGTCAGTAGGACAAAATGAATGACTCCTACTTCGTCTTTTGGAATTTTAAATTTAGAGACTCTGACTCTCTCGTATATGTAAACATATAAAGTGGGTGATCGGTTAATGAACATAATCCGTTCCAAGACTATGTTTGCTATCTGATCATCGATTCACCATAGATTTCTGTGAAATCGATTAATTTGTTCTGGACACCCTAAAAATCAAATTTTAAAAAATGTATAATTTCTTAGTAAGTTTTTAAAAAAATAATACATACATATAGTCTTGCATATTAATCAGTCCTTTTCATTTTTTGCTTATGGGGCGTTGAAGAACATGTCCAATGTCGATAGTTTTTCTCTCTTCTTCAGGATTTTCAGGAAGTAATTAATAGCATTATTGTTGTAAAGATCCCCAACCCTACTGACATCAGCTTGGTTTGGGTGCCATTCTAACACCATTGCTCTGACATCCGCCCACTTTTGCAAAAGATCTTTAATGGCAGATGTCAGCATTGGTCCTCTTTCGTCTTCCTCTTGTTCAGAAGGAGACACATTTCACTGTGTTTCTTGGTGTTCTTCATTCAAAATTTCTTGGGGTTCTTCTGTCATTAGTTCATCTGCATGTTCCATTATGAGCTCTTCTATGCCATTGTCGTTCACCTCCAATTCCAGATCTCTAGCAGTTGTCGAAATTTTAGGGATGTCTCCCTGATCACCTCCGAATATGTGTTCGTTGTCCAAACAAAAAAAAATCTTTCTTGAAAGTGTTCGTTATCCGAACACAAAATTCTTTCATGAAAGTGTTTGTTAACCGATTTGTTCGTTAACCGATATCACCCACTGTATACACTTGTTACAGCTCATTTTTTTAAATATAAAAGATGCTACCAAAAAATTTTTTTGATGCAATAGTAGCACTGGCATAGCTATTTCCAAGTGGGCCCTGTATCAAAATTCCTTGAAGTCTTTTTTGTGGCCTTTAATGTTCAACAATTTTTTGCTAATGCATTTTTGGGCCCCATATCGTTGATATGACATTAGTTATGCCCCTGCATAGCAGATTATTAATATTAACTTATGAGATGGAAAAACTGGCTTTAGTAACTTCTAAGAAACAGTATAGCTTCCCCAAGATTTTCTTTGATAGAGAACCGTAGATCTGATTTGATAATCTTCAGGACTGAGAAAAGTCTTTGCACACAAGTAGGAGGCAGAGCTGTTACTGTTACTTCTTTAAACCTTCCACGATAGATTTGAATAAGTTCTAAAAGAGGTGCCTTACAGGAGCAATCATATTTTTCTATTTCTTCAATGGCTATGTAAAAACCTTGTGTTTTTTCTTTTTTTCATTTTTATATCTAAAGGCTCTTGGTTTTTTTATTTTCATTCGTTTTACCTTAGCCTTTTAAATTTTTTCCTAATATTTCCCAAAATCTAATTCCTAACAAAAAATATAAATAAAAATAAACTTAGTTTTTTTTTTCAATTCGCTTTAATTTCCTATCAAACTGTCTGACAAAAACTGGAGTCAGAGTCTATGCACTCTTTGCAATTCCATCTCCGACATTTTTCACCCAAAAATCTGTTCAATTCAGATTCCACAGCCTTGATTTAAGGGCCTTATGGTAAAATTTGCATACAATGAATGCTGTTACCAAAAATATATTTTTTTTAATTGATTATTCAGAATCCATAGGATACAATCACGAAATATGCCTAAATAATAACCTAGATTTGAAAAAAGTCTAAATAATTTAGATTTAAAAAAAATTGCTGAGAATTATGAAGTTACTACAAATGAGCCATAACTAATTTGTTATTTTCATGAGGGTCAGCAACAGGGCCAGTCTGAATGTCAGAATTTAAGCAACAGGAATTTACTCACCACTGCAATGACAAATTTGGACTATAACGAATTTGATTTGTCATTCTGCTCAAAGTACTAAAATGAACTTTTTATTATATCATTAGACAATTAAATTGAACAAACTCTTAAAGACTATAAGCATAATGACTTATAACCAATTACAAAATGGTCTGTGCAAAACTTGTAAAGTAATTCAGATCAATATACTTGCCCAAAATCTTTTGGAACTACTTGTCAACTGAAAGACGTATTAAGACAGACTAAAAAACGTGTTATTCTATGGATATTTAGAATACATTTTATTTTTATCATTATATTGTAACACAAATTGAAGAAATTAAGCAATTTATCCCCATTAATCTAGTCTGGGTCCTAATAGGGTACAGAATTTCTGAAAGCAAAGAAATTCAGTAAGTAACCAACAAAAGAATATTATAATTTTACATACTAAACTACAATCTAAAAAAAAACATGGTACAGAATTTCAAAACTTAATGACAAAGATCCTCATCAAGGAAAACGTAGAGTTGTAAAAAGAGATAACTTCTAAATACAATGCAAAGAGTCAACCGAGTTAACCCTTTCCACACAGTTGGTTCCTTTACCTCTTTTGTAGACTTTTTGATGCCTTTGTAAACTTTCCACAAGAGTGAAGGTCCAGCACTGGCCACATGCTCTATTATCTCATACTCACGGGTCACAGGATTCCCAGGTAAAACAGTGCTGAAGTTGGAAACAGTGCTTTTGATACGATTTAACATCTCCATGGCTGCAAAGAAAAATAATACCCACCAAATAAATACTTTTAGTGCGAGAAACAAATTTTATAGTTCAAAAGGCAAAAAATACTTCAGTCATAAAATACAAATCTGTAAATGTAACAATACGAATTATTAAGCATTTTGAATTAACTTCATACATACCACGGTTGCATAACTAGATAAAAGTATGAATACTAGACACAGAACAGTAAATCTCTAACTTTATAACACAATCCTTTCAAACGCCTTTATGTGAAAAAAACACGATCTATGCTACTTTCTTTTTTAATATACGTTCATCTATATCACATCCAAGAAGGAAGGTGAATATAACTAGTGTAGAGAAAGTTCACAAAAAATCAAAATAGTATTAAATAGTACGAGCTACTTATGGAAAAGTATAAACAAAAGTTTTCATGGTACTAACATACTGTTGCAACCATGGCGACTTTCAAGATTACTTGCCAAACCCAATTTTGCAAGTGTTGTACGTACTAAATTGGCAACCATGTGCTGGAATTCATATAGTGGCTAATATGGTTGCGATAGTACTCAAGTACTGTTTTAACTTTTTCAAATATGCCCTATAATTTTTTTTTTAATTTAAGGGCTAAGTTTTTAGGAGATTTTAAGTTCTATGTTTTTTAAAAGTATACCAATTCTAACAAAGATTGTAAAAAAATATACAAACCAATTTTAATATTGATCAATGAGTTTTACACGCTAAAACATTTGAACAGTTGATTCAAAACGTAATTTTGTAAAATGTATCGATATGTAATATTGAGCAGGGAAGAAAAATAAATTTACCACAAAAAGTAAAAAAAAAATGTATGATGTAAACAAAGTGCATCAAATGCAATTAAATAAACTTACTAATTCATTTAATAATGCTACATAAAATGTCATTCGTAAATAAATACTATAGACATCCACTACACATTTTTAACAAAGTTCCAACATTAGAAAACCTGCATATAGCATGATCACAACAAAAAGAGAAATTAAGCACAGACGATAGGTCACAAGAAATCTTATTTGTATAACTGGAAATAGCCGACGGAAGAACAAAAAAAAAACACTTGTCAGAAACTTCAGCAGACCAAAACGGAGTGGAACAGAACGGCACAAAACATTTACATGAGTTGAGCGATACGCTAAAAATTGCTTTGAAATAAATCTAGGTGTAAAATTTCGTTGAAAAATCTTCTAATTTTCTGAAAAGAGAGTCGTATTTAATACTAATACAACTTAACAATGAGCATGTATGTCTTAAAACGATTCCTAAAGTATTAAATTTTTCTGGACAACTAAAAAAAAAAATAAAAGAATATTTTATATGATTTAGGATAGATCTGGCAGTGATCTCGGTTGTTGTATTTATAAACATACTTTTTTTTCACAATTCATTTGAGAAGTGAATAATGCGTATACTTAAATAGTTTTTTGTGAAAGAAATATCATGGCCCGAGGTATTTAAAAGTTTTATTTGAAATTAATGTATTATGATAACAAAAACTTAATATAAACAATAATTGAGAGAGAGAAATTAGTTGAATTATTTTTTTGTCTGTATGTGAATGTAACTCGTTTATTGTATTTGGTTTTAATCAAATAATAATTTTTAATGGCTGTAAAAACAATGAATTAAGTTAAATAATTATCGGAATTTCTCTCAGTGTACATGATTTTACTTTGTTGTTCCATAATTGAACAAATAAAAAAAAAAAGTTGGAATTCCAATTTTGCTTGTAAAGATTGTTTCAAACAATCTAATTTCAATCTTCAATTTTTGGCCGGAACAGTATGCTCATTTTTATCTTTTTTAAAATTAGAAACTTTCTTGTGAAACTTATGTATTAAATTTGTTCCCTATATTCTTCAGAGGTTAATTTATATGTTAACATTCCGGATTGGTCAAGTATATAAATACATTGGAAAGACTTTCCTTATATCCCTTTCTCTTTGAAGCAGTTTTGTACGAAAAAGATTAATGCGTATTAAAGTTTTATTGGTTTTCTTATTAGTATTCAGAGCATTTTTAAAATAGCTTACATTAAGACAAAAATCAATGTCAGTCATGAACGTATATTGTATAATTACGTTTTATGAACATATTACTCGATTATCATGTGTTTTCCTGAATAATGAGTTGTCCAATATTAAAAATGCTGTGATAATTTCTGTAGGCCTAGAATGTAATGTTATTTGAATCAAAATTGATGTTGTAGAATTTTAATTCTGTTTTAATAATAGTTTTTAAAAATCTAAAATAACATATAATATTTTATTTAAAACAATGTTAAAAATGCTCTAGAAGAAGTTTTCGGCATTTTGAAGAAATTTTACAACACTTATTCGTAAATTCAATTTATTCTTGCTAGGAATTCAGTTCTTTGAGAACCAATTATACAAAAAGATAAAAGAAACATTTGCATTTTGCATACCCCTATGTTTCTTTGAGTTGTTTTAACATATAAAATTCTTCAAATATAAAAGATACCATTAAAATATTGGTTTTTTTATTTTAAAAAAAATCTCTATTGAAGATCATATTGCAACTTATCAAGCTTTCCAAAAATATCCAGTTCTGGCCATCTGCATAGCATTAGCATTTGATCAAAAAACCTGCTGTGGCAAAATTTCATTCCATCGAAAAAGTATCTTCATTCATTAGCAATTTCGAATTTTTATCATTGTACCAAAATAGTAGAAAAATCTATTTCTCAGTTTAACAGAAAGAAAATGACAGTAAGTTTCATAATATTTTAAATATTGCTTCCTATTCATAATATCAGCAAGTGGTATAAGCCCCAATATTTAATTATAGTTTCTCCTATTTGCAAGTTTAATATTAGCAGCTGGTGTATAAGTCACTTGTTTTATGTATATTGCCATGGTTGGCCTATATAACCAACAAGTATCTTCATAAACAGCACTTATAATATTACCACAAATATTATTATTTACAAGGAAACTCTTATCAAATGTAATTTCATTAGCTAGTTTAAAGTAACATATTTCACAGTGCTGAAAACTGTTTTGTATTGATGGAGCATTATAGTAATAATAATTTTCTTTTCCATTTAGGATCAGCAAATAATATGGTTGGATCAAAAACTCAAGCTAGGAAAAGTTCTCAGGTCAAAGAAAATGAAGTTAAGAAAGTGTCCAGTTCAGTTCCAAAGTCGACGAAGGGGCGCAAAGAAAAAGCAACTGCAAAGAAGATTATGAAGAAAAGTACAGGTAAAAAAATTAATGTGCAAAAGAAGGAAAATAAGGAAATAAAAACTGGAAATAAGAATGAGAAAAAAGTAGCAATTAAAAGAAAAAAGAAAGAAGAAAATTTAGTTGAAACTTGTAAAAGGGAAAGAGTAAGTCATAAAAGGAAAGGAAAGGATTGGCTGGAGGAAAATTATGTGTCAGAGAATATTGTTAAAGGGAAAAGCATTTTCAGGGAACCAAACAAAAAAAGAACAAAATATGATTTAAGTGAGAACAAAAATGACGTGAAAAAAATCACTGGCAAAAGTTCTGAAAATGAAATTGCTGTAAAGGTTGAAAGTGTTAAAACAACTTCACGCAAAACTAGAAATCTAAGAGTGGCTGTTGGGAAGGGTAAATTATATGATGATTCACAAAAAAAAGAATATACAAAATTAAAAGGTTCAAAAATGGATGTCAATCTTAAAAAATCTCTTGCATGTGGTAAAGAAGTTATTAAGAACTTTGAAAGTCAAAGCTTCACAATTGCAAAAAATGCTATAAATACCAAAGTTAATGTCCGAAAAACAAGGAATGCTAAAAAGGTAATTGACACTAAAAATATTGAAATAAATAATCAAACTGATAAAATGAAAGATCTGATAACTGAACCGTTGGTCAAAGATATTAAATATGAAGCAGTAGAACCCTGTCAGATGGATGATTCTATTAAAGGGGGCAAGAGAATTACTGATGGCAGATCAGTTATGAGAATTAAAAAAAATAAACACTTGGAAAATAGTGTGAGGAAAACAAGGAATGCTATAAAACTTCAAGTTACTGACATAGATAAAGTTAGTAAAATTGTTACTAAAGGTATCTTAGGATCCAGAGAAACTGAAAGTTTTACAGAAGTGATCATCACTTCAAAAGCTGAAATATTAAAAGGAAATAAGAGTATAGAAAATAGATCTAAAACAAGGAAAGCTAAAAAGTCTGAAGAAACTAAAACAGATGTAAAAAGTTTTAAGAATGACATTGACGTGACCAAAACAAAAAATAAAACAATCAAGATATTACAAGACACTGGTAGCCATAAAACAAGAACTGCAAAAAGATTTGGGAATAAAAGTAGTGCAGTTAAAGACATTTTTGAACCTCAGGTGATCAAATTTCAAGATTATGAAATAAAAGATAATTTGCAATTTGAAAATGATATAGATGGAATTGTTGAGAAAAAGATTGCTAATAAGCAAAAAATTTTAAACAAAATGGATTCTGTAGAGACTATCAATAGGAAGAAGACAAGAAGAGGCATGAAAACAACAACTGAAAGTACTAAAGTTAGTGAAGAAATGCAGAACTTGAAAAAATCTATAGCTTCAAATAACACCCCTGGTGCAGATGAAATATCTGAACTTGAAAGGTACAAAATGAGTAAAACTGAAAGTGGGGCAGCAATTGAACAAAATCCAAAGCTAGTTATTGAACAAAATTCAAAATTGGTTGAATTAGAAAATGAAACAAAAGAAAATGAAGGCAGTAAAATAATTCAAGTAAATGAAGAGGGAAGACAAAAATCTCCCAAACAGGATGAAAATGAAAGTGAACATAATGACAAAAACAAAAATGTTCAAGGAATAAAAACTGAATTTGTAGAACAAATACCTAAAAACAAATTGAATCAAGATAAAGTTGAACATCACATGGAAGCTGCATTAATCATTACAAATGACATTTCAAATCATATGGATGTAGAAAACTATCTTGAAGAAAACAAAGACAATTCTGATGAAGATGTAAGGATGAATGTGACTGAAGTTAAGCAAAAAATACTTGAAATGAAAGATTCTGCAGGAATTTTATGTCAAACAGATATTCAAAACAGGGTTCCTAAAACTTTTAAATCTGATTGTGAATTAGAAATTAATGAAATTCATCAACTAAAATGTGAAGAAATGGAATTTGGAACTGAAATAATATGTAAAATAAGTATTGAAAGCACTTCTAAAATAAATAAAATTACTGAAGATCTAAAAGATGCTGATGTTGAAAATTCTGAAAAATTTCTTTGTCAAGACAAATTTTCTGAAAAACATATTGATAGGAATTCTAATGAACAAAAACAAGAGGCGGGGGGAAGTAGCCCTGAAAAAACATTGAAATTGACTGATGTTGAAGTAAATGATTTTGTAAGCAACACAGACATGAAGAAAATTAAGAAAGATTATAACAGCATTGGAAAGAAAAATCCAATGGAAATTACTGGTATCATCAATGTTACAGAAAATTTGGAAACTAAAAATGTTCTGGGGGATGTTTCTGGAACAGATATAAATACTAATAACATTCAAAATAGTTGTTGTTTAGTAGATGCTACATTTCAGAGGGAAAATTGTGAAATTGAAGAAAACTCTGATGTATCGAATGATGAAGTTGTTCTTGATAAAAATGTTTTTGTTAAGGATACTGAAACACAAGCTGAAATTAAAGAAATGGAATATAAAGATAGTTCTAAGTATAATAAACAAAATTCAAATGCTACAAGAGCTAAGGTTGTTAATGAATCTTCAAGTTCAAGAACTGTTGAAATCTGTTGTACAAATGTAGAAACTAAAAAATTTGAAACTTTGAAATATATTGTTAAAGGAGTTAAATACAATGAAAGGCTGGAACCAGTTAAGACTTATAGTGGAAATATTGATATCTCTCAAATAAATTTTCAGAATTCAGAAACAATGAATGAATTGGAGGTTGAAGTACAGAATTCAGAAGCAGTGGATGTATTAGAGGTTGAAGTACAGAATTCAGAAGCATTGTGTGAATTACAGAATTCAGAAGTAGAGGTTGAATTACAGAATTCAGAAGTAGAGGTTGAATTACAGAATTCAGAAGTAGAGGTTGAATTACAGAATTCAGAAGTAGAGATTGAATTACAGAATTCAGAAGTAGAGGTTGAGTTACAGAATTCAGAAGTAGAGGTTGAGTTACAGAATTCAGAAGTAGAGGTTGAATTACAGGATTCAGAAGTAAAGGTTGAATTACAGGTTACAGAAGCAGAGGTTGAATTACAGGTTACAGAAGCAGAGGTTGAATTACAGGTTACAGAAGCAGAGGTTGAAGTTCAAAATTCAGAAGTAAAGGTTGAATTACAGGTTTCAGAAGCAGAGGTTGAAGTTCAAAATTCAGAAGCATTGGGTGAATTACAGAATTCAAAAGCAGAGGTTGAAGTACAGAATTCAGATGCAGAGGATCAAGTATGGAATACAGAGGCAGAGGTTGAAATGCAGAATACAGAGGTAGAGGTTGAGATGCAGAATTCAGAGGCAGCAGTTGAAGTACAGAATTCAGAGGCACAGGTTGAAGTACAGAATTCAGAGGCACAGGTTGAAGTAGGGAATTCAGAGGCAGAGGTTGGAGTACGAAATCCAGAGGCAGAGGTTGGAGTACGAAATCCAGAGGCACAGGTTGGAGTACGAAATCCAGAGGCACAGGTTGGAGTACGAAATCCAGAGGCACAGGTTGGAGTACGAAATCCAGAGGCACAGGTTGGAGTACGAAATCCAGAGGCACAGGTTGGAGTACAAAATCCAGAGGCACAGGTTGGAGTACGAAATCCAGAGGCACCGGTTGGAGTACGAAATCCAGAGGCACCGGTTGGAGTACGAAATTCAGATGAAGTACAGAATTCAGAGGCCACGGTTGAAGTACAGAATGTAGAGGCTGAAATGCAGAACTCTGTGGAAGTGATTGAAGCAGAGAACTCTGAGGCTGTGGTTGAAACAGAGAACTGTATGGTAGGGGTTGAAGCAGAGAACTGTATGGTAGGGGTTGAAGCAGAGAACTGTATGGTAGGGGTTGAAGCAGAGAACTGTATGGTAGGGGTTGAAGCAGAGAACTGTATGGTAGGGGTTGAAGCAGAGAACTGTATGGTAGGGGTTGAAGCAGAGAACTGTATGGTAGGGGTTGAAGCAGAGAACTGTATGGTAGGAGTTGAAGCAGAGAACTGTATGGTAGGGGTTGAAGCAGAGAACTCTATGGTAGGGGTTGAAGCAGAGAACTCCATTGTAGGGGTTGAAGCAGAGAACTCCATTGTAGGGGTTGAAGCAGAGAACTCCATTGTAGGGGTTGAAGCAGAGAACTCCATTGTAGGGGTTGAAGCAGAGAACTCCATTGTAGGGGTTGAAGCAGAGAACTCCATTGTAGGGGTTGAAGCAAACTCTGAGGCAGTGGTTGAAGCCATCTCCGAGGCAGTGGTTGAAGCAATCTCCGAGGCAGTAGTTGAAACAGAGAGCTCCAAGGCAGGTGTTGAAGCAGATAGTTTCGAGGCAGGGGTTGAGTTACAAAATTCAAAAACAGAGGTTGAATTACAGAATTATAAAAATTTGATAGAATTTGAAATTAATAAATCTGTAACCATTCAGAATCATTTGAATTGTTCCTACGATGCAATTAATATTCATTCCAATAAAGAAAAAAAAACTTTAACTGGAGGAACCTCTTCAAAAAGTAAAGAAAATATTGAATTAGATGTAGAAGATGTAACAAATTTCAAAGAAGAAAAAAAAATGTTTCAAAGTAGAATGGAAAGTGCAGATATTGAAAAGAAAACATTGAATTTAGTTTTAAAAACTCAGGAAAAAAAAAATTTTGAATTAAAAGTTTTGAAGCAATTCCTGCCAGACTGTGAAGTAAAAAATGAAAATTCCAAAACTATGTCCAAAGTGGAATATCACAGTACTGAAAGAATAATTGATCAGAGTTATAATTTGGAGAATGAGAGTTGCAATTCTAGTTCAAGAATCAGAAATGCCTTGGGTATTTCTAATAATCTATTTGGTGAAAAGATTGAAAGTAATAAGGAATATGCTTTGGAAAATAAAACTATTAAAAATTGTAATGATAATGAACCTAAAAAAATATTCCTTACTAAAATTCATGAAAATGGACAATTAACTGGTAAAAATTCACTTCAGTATGATAAGCCTCGGGAAGAAACTTTATTTACCTACGAGAAGCTTTTGGAGGAAAATTCTAATTCTTCCAAACATTTAAGTGAAACTTTTGATGATTGCAATGAATGCTTGGAAATAATGCCATGTAATGATTATAAAGATGTTGCTAGTGATAATCAAGGAAAGTCAGTTGAAGTAATAAAGGAAATATCTGTTCAAGATTTTACTAAAGTTAAAGATTATGATAATGAAAATTGTTTGCAGATTAAGAATGTGAATGACAATGAGCATATAAGTGAAACTTCTGCCTGTTGTGCAAAACAAAATATACTCTTTGCTGATATTGATGAACATAAACAGGTAATTGTAATAAATAGAATGAAGCATTTAGATGAACCATCTAATAATAGAGATTTGTCTAAAGAAACATTTGTTTACAGTAAAGAACAAATATTGGGAACATTTCAGAATGGTGGAAAACAGTCAAAGGAAAATATTTCTAATGATAATCATGAACTTATAGTACCTCAGCAGTTTAATAAAGAAGTGAGCATCACTAAATCTAACATATATGAGAGAAATGAATTAAAAAATAGTGATAAATTAATAAATGATACAAATGTTGATGATATGAATAAGAAAACTGCAAAATTTAAAGTGAGTGAAATACCAGAACTAAATAATGAAAGCAGTATGGTATCAACAAACAGCACACTTAAAGAAGTCAGCAATGGATCATTTCCTGAAGAGCTTTTAAATTATACAAATAAAAAAACCTCTTGTACTGAGCTTACTACTTTGTCTGAAGAAAACAGCATACCTGTAATGTCTCTAGGAAAATCAGTGATTTGTGAAGAACTTGATGCAGAATTACAAAGTAAGGGAAGTACAAGTGATCCTGGTGTATCAAAAAGCAAAAAATGTATTTTGATTCCATCAGAATCTAAAGAACTATGTATAACTTCTGAATTAGTCAATAAAAACAAAGAAACAATCAACAAAATATCTCCAAATTTTGAGTCATCAAATACAGTTTTAGTTCAGCAGAAAAAATTGGATTGTGAAACCATTAGCATTGTTAAAAAAGAAGGAAACAGAAAGAAAACTAGAGTTGTCAAAACTAATGGTGATGAAGAGGTAAGGAAATCTTGTGTAAATCCTGATTTGTCTAAAAGTAACAACAGTACAAATGGTAGAAAAGCCATCAAAAGAAAATCAGAAATTAAGGAAAATCTGCTATCTCAAACAGAGCAGGGTTCTTCAACCGAGGTATCTGTAGAAATTAAAAAGAAACCAGATCCCAATGACCCCAAAAAATGTGCTGTTTCAAAAGAATGGACTGTTCAGCATATGAGTAGACTGCTATTGGAAAAAGAATGGGAAACCTCTAGTGGTACAGAAATAGAAAGGAGTCAAAACAGAATAATAAGCCCTTCAGAACCTGGACCAAGTTGGCTAGAATCTGCTGCAGAGCTTGCGATCAGAAAGAGAAAAGCTCCATCTACACCCACTCCCGTGAGTAAAAGTACTAGTTTATGTAGAAAATTAATACTATTCTTTTGTTCCATGAAAATGTTTAATTTGTAAGAATTTTTAATAACTTTGTAACTTCTCTGGAAACATTTGGGGTATTAATTCATTAGCAGCATCTAATGCAGCTATCAAATAAATTAATTATAGTAAAACATATATTTTCTTTAAATCTTGTGCAGATTTATAAAATGCCAGAAAATTTATGCAGATTTTCAAACTCTCGTTTTCGAATCATTGTTAGACAACAGAATTGACTAAGTGGTAAACTTATATATACTTCCTCTTGGTAGAATTATAGCATGAACATGGTAGATTCTAAAAAGAATTTATATGAAGAAACCTTCAAAACATGTTCTAACACTATATTAAAATTTTAACTGCAGTTCAATATTTAATATTGTATCAACAGCTCTGGCATAGGTAGTTCTGAGTGGGCCCTGTATCAAAATTCCTTTGGGGCCCTTTTTTAGATACGAGAGCCCTATGCGTTAGTGGAACTATAGTTATACATGTTGGGGACCCTTATCATTGATAAAGCGGTAGTTCTGCCCCTGATCAACAGTTTAACAAAGTATTCTTTGTTAAACTGTTTGTTAAACAAAGAATAAAGATATATTATTGAAAAAGGAAACGATTTATCCATTCAAAAGGCTGCAGATTCTTCACATCTGGTTGAATGTTTTGAGTTACTCTACAATGCATATTCTGAAGTTGACTCATAAATTTAAAGTATCTTATTTTCAAATGTAAGTAAATGATGTCTCATTCATGCCTTTCTAATGGGAAAGGTGAGTATTGGAAAGCTACCTTGATGTAAATTTTTTAAAGAGATAAATGTTGTATTAATTAATTTAACTCATCTTTTATTGCTGTCATTGTTCTATAACAGTACTTTTTTATTAGTCTAGCCTTCGATAGGATTTATTCTAGGTTTTCTTTATTGATTAGAGGATGGTATTTTATGATTAATAAAAAAATCTAGAAGAGAAAAAAATTATCTTTTGAGTTTACTAGAATGTAATTCCCCCCTCCCAAATGTTCTGTAATTTTTATATAGTATATACAAATACCCTCAGTTGTACAACGGAAGGGATTTTGCAAAGATCATTGTAATAAAGAAATATATGAACTGGAAAGCCATTTTATATAATTAAAGTGCTTGAAATATACAAATTAAGAGCATGTTCATCAAATTCCGTATTTTTTTTATCAGCTTCATTCATCTTCTTAATTAAAAGAGGTATATGGGTAATAAAAAAAATTCCTTTTTCACTTGCAGTCAACATCAAATAGAGGAAGAAGACTTCATGTAAGGAATTCATCTGCTCCAGTTCGTATGTACCTTGAGCAATTTGTTCCATTTCTTCTGGAAGGTCTGTTAAAGGTTACATATGTAAGGTAAGAATGGAATTTAATTAATGTTATATTACAAAATGGTATATACTTTGCATAGTTTTGTTATTTTTGTATGGTAAGAATTTATATAAACTTGATTATCATTTTATTATAATTTCTTCAATGCATTTTTAAGGATGTCAACAAAAAAAGTAAAATTTGCTTTAAGATTACAAAAAGATTGAGAAAAATAAAATTTATATTTTTTGAGTAAAGAATGATACAAGCAAATGCTATCTAATATCTGATTTATCATTTCAGGCCAAATGACCCTATTCAGTACTTGGCTGATTGGATGAAGGCAAACAAAGCAGCTGCTTATGAAAAAATGAATAGCTAACTATTTTTTTTTAATTGAATCTTTCTGTGTGTGAATCGAATCTTTTTTTAACGATAACGAATGTATCAGAACAAGTGACCTAACATTCACTTTTATATTTATGTATTATTTTTTCATCCTTCTGCTAGGTAACATGTTTTTTATGAATGTAAATTTGATTGAACATGATTGTATGTAAATTTTAAGCCCTTATGAGGATAAAAGTATATTTTATGACATCTTTTTAGCATTGTGTTATTTTAAAACTGCTGGATCTAAGTATGTTTTTAATTATAAAAAATAGTACTGTATTGAAGTTCCAAAGTTTTCTTGAATTTATCCCAAATTTTCACTCTATGTGATATATATATATATACAGTCGATTACAAAAGTGTTCGTACACTTGCAATGTCCTACAAAATGTAATGTTTTCGACTAATAAAAATTAATGTATTGGAATTATAATTTTTTAATAGTATCTGCAACTTGCTCTTAACGGAATGATGTAATCAAATTTTTAAAAATAGTATAACTATTTTTTTAACAAATTAATAGAAAAGCTATTAAAAATTATGCCACAAAAGTCTTCGAACTCTAAACAAAAATCACAACAAAAATTTAAAATATTGTATTTCTTTCTTAATTTAGTACTTAGTAGGGTATCTTTTAGTGTCCACAACAACTTTTAAGCATCTTGGTATAGATTTAATCAGTTTTTTGTAATTTCTGCATCAATTTTTGACTATTCTTCTGATTATTGTTTTTACTTCACATTATATGTTTATATATCATGTTTTCTTTTTTAAAAATAAAATTCTCACCAAATATGTTCTACTGGGCTAAATAAAGTATTGAGGAGTTGTTTCAGAATTTGGGGACAGTTGTAGAGACACCAGCGGCGTACATTCAGAGCAGTGCACTTGGCGTCATTATCCTGATAAAAAATGAAGTCGTCTCCGATATCCAAATTTAGGTGGATAATTTAAAATTTATCTTTAAAATATTTAAGTAGTGCTCATGATTCACAATACCATCTAAAAATACCAATTTATCCTATTCTGAGGCTTATTTACACCCCACACATTCATTAATCCAACTAGATTCTCCGGATTAAGTTTCAGAAAAAACAAAATTGATTGGGATGACAGAAAATTCAACATTTTTGGTTCCAATGGGCATATAATAGCTTGTAAATGAAAAAATGAGGATTTTAATCCCATGAATTTATGTGGAACAAGAACTCCTCCACCTCCATGCTGAAGCATCTGTTTAAATATTTTAAAGAAAAATTTTAAATTATCCGTCGAAAATTTGTACATAGGATACGACTTCATTTTTTTAACAGGATAGTGACACCAGGGGCATTGCTCTCAATGTACGCCACTGGTGTCTCTATATTTGTCCCTAAATTCTGAAGCACCTCCTCAATCACTTTATTTAGCCCAGTAGAACATATTTGGTGAGATTTTGATTTTTTAAAAGAAGAAAACATGACAATATAAACACAATGTAAAGCAAAAACATTAATCATAAAAGTATGGTCAAAAATCTATGAGAAAATTACAAAAAAAAACTGATTAAATCTATACCAAAAAATTTAAAAGTTATTGTGGACATTAAAAGATATCCTAAGTACTAAATTATGAAAGAAATACAATACTTAAAGCTATGTTGATACTTTTGTGGCATAATTTTTTTGTAATCTTTTTATTATTTTTTTTTAAAAAAAATAGTTATACTATTTTTAAAAAATTGATTATGTCATTCCATTAAGAATAAGTTACAGATATCATAAAAAAATTACAATTCCACACACACACAATATATTAATTTTTACTTGTCAAAAGCATTACATTTTATTGGAAATTACAAGTGTACAAACACTTTTGTGATCCACTATATATGTATGTTCTTAATTTAAATTTATCTGAATGATATGTAGCTTTAAATCTTAGTTCTCCACTTTTTTAAATATATTATAGCATTAATGGATTAATTATAACTTCTATAAAAGAGGGTTTTCTTTTTTCATCAATGTCAACTTCGTTATATGTATCCATTTTCTCTTATCTTGGTATTAGCTTACATTTCAAGCTAATTTTTAAAAATTTTCAATTGGCTTGAAATTAATTATTTGCATTAAATCTTGTTTTAAAGTTTTTGAATTAGGATAGTAAAAAAAATGTCCCTCAACATTTTTCACATCTTTTACACAAATTGATTAATAGTTATGTTCTAATTCTAAAAGCATTAAAAAAATCAAAAGGAGCAATATTGTTTTGAAAAAGGAAAATTATTAAATACAGTTACAAATAAAGAATTGTAACAAATTAATATTTTCATAAGTTTGTAACTGAATTTCATGCAATTCTCTTCAATTATTCAGAAAATATTTTGCATCCAAATTAGGATCGAAAACCTTGGTATTTAAAGAATCATGCTACTTTGTAATTATCTGCTTAATTTATATGCAGTGTTGTTGTTTTTTCCTTTTGAAAAAGAAAAAAACTCTTGTGAGAATTATATGCTAAAAACATCCAGTATATGGTCGTTGAACAGTTTTTCCAGAATATGTAGGGAATTATTGAAGGAATTCAAATAAAAGTTGCAACATAACCTACTCAAACCATTCTTTACTGGATTCTATAAAACCAAAAAAGAAAAAAAAACTGGATCCTACTATGAAAATTTTTTAGAGTTTTAACTATGTTAATTTAGTTGATTTATTTTCTAACATCATAATATAATTCTGTAGCTGTTAAAAATGATTGTTTATTTTATCTTGCTGTGAATGAGAATTGCAAATTTTTTTGCAAGTATACATTAATATATATATATATTTAAGCCAGAATTGCATCAGTTTAAGTTTTTCTGTTTCATTTGTGATGATGCACTTTACACTTTATGCATCCAAAATTAGGATCAACTGTAGATTTGTTTTCTATATTAAAGCTTATTTAATATATATTCCTATTTCACATCAAAAAGGTATATACAAGTCTTTGATTATTTATTTATTTATTTGAAAATGCTACCAGCTACTCTTATAATCTAAAGCTAATGCACTACATGCTTTTATCTGAATTTGTATGTTGACCATTGATAATTTCAAAAAAAAAATTAAGAATTACTGTTTTTGCGATGTTATTTCCTGAAAATTGTCACAAGGTACAAAATGGTTCAGTTTCACACCATCAATTTTGAATATAATCAGATAAAGAGGAGTAATATAGTTTTAAGTTATAAATTGAAAATATTTTTTCTTTTTGCATTAATATATTGTTTATCAAATATGGCAGAAAATGAAATATTTCAAAGCAGTATTTGAAAGCTTATACAGAACATCAAATGTATTTCATGGTTTTTTTTTTTTTTTTTTTTTTTTGAATTTTATATATATACACACTGAATTAGGGACACCTACCTAGTAACAAGTTGGGCTCCTCTGGTCTTGATAACAGCTGCCACATGATGAGGCATGGATTCAACAAGTTTCTGGAAATGTTCCACGGCAATGACTTGCCAAATATTGGCTAATTCTGTCCATAATTCAGTAAAGTTCATTGGTATTGTGTGATGGCCTTTCATGCATTGTTCCAAAACATCTGAAACCATCATCATAGTATTTGTCTGGGCTTCTGGGTGGCCAATTTGTGACTGTAAAGTCAGAGGAAGGCTCATCCAACCAGCCAGTGGTTAAACAGGACTTGCGAGAGGTGCAGTTGTCTTGCTGGAGAAAACTCCATTACCATTTGGGTAACAGAACAGCATAAATGGATAGAGGGGATCCCCAGCAACTCTATGTACCAAATTGCATCGAGGGAGGTTGGTACACACACTAAAGATCCCAAACAATGCCACAAAAAAAAACACCCCAGACCATGCTTCAGCCACCATGCCCTTGTACCTGGCATACCCAACCTGGCATATAGGATTCAGGGCTTCATGAGCCTGATGCCATATTCTCAGCCTCTCGTCGGCATTAAGTAGTCTGAATCAAGACTCATCACTCCATGCTACTTGTTTCAAGTCCTCTAAACTCCAGTCTCTGTGCTCTCTTGCCTAGACAAGATGTGCAGCCTGATGGCAAGCATTGAGCAATGGTATGGCTCCCGAAACCCATATTGTGAAGACAGCATTGCACAGTCCATTTACTGACTGTAGTCCTGGCACCATCATTCAACTGGATGGTAATTTGAGCTAATATTTGGCTCTTCGTTGGCTATACACAATACACCTGCGCCGTCTCTCACCATGCACTGTCAAGGCTAACTAGTTTGCCCGATCACTAGTTTTTTTTTGTCCATCATCCTTGTATTTTTGGTATACTTTTGACACTGGCAACCTTGAAAGTCATAGCTGTTTAACGATTTTGGAAATTGAATGGCCTATGCATGTTTGAAGGCTAAATCAGGCAGTTTAACACATACTGGCAATTCCATCAACTAATTTAAAACAATCACAGTATGCGCTCTACATGCCACAGCACCCTCACTTACACATAAACAATTTGCATAGCCCTAGCTCAGTGGCACTTCAATGTATATAAAAAAGCAAAACTAATGAGAAGTGATTAAGATTCTATGTCTAGTGAGATAAAAAGCCTTTTAAATAAAATATAAGAGAAAAACTTTTCCTTCCTAATAAATTAGATCTTTTCCAGGACTTGGAGTGAATCCAGAATAAATCATGCAATAATTTATAACAGGACATTAAGTAAGTTTTTAGCAGGTAGCTGCTTTATTTTATTTCTTCTGATTATTATTTGTTGTTAGCCATTTCATTAAATTCACACATAAAAATATACATATTCATAGAAGGAATATATATTGAATTTCTACTGCACTTGAATTTTGCTTCAAAACAAGTTTCTAAGATTTCTATTGTAAATGTCAACTACTGTTTTCATATCCATTTAAAATAGCTGTTTGAGAAGTGCCACTTTTGTTTTTACATTATTTTTTATCAATGAACTTTCAACTATGCTTTTATTATTAATTCATAAAGAAGGTTATTACATACCTAATTTTTTAAGCATATATGCTTTTATAGATTCTCAAGAGTAATTTCATTTTTAAAAAAGTCTGACTCTTGTATGTGCAAAATAATATTCTCTTTGATTATGTAATTCATTTCCTTGATGTTTTTGTTTCATCTGTGAAATATTTTTGAAAAAATACTTTAATTGATTAAAGAAATACTGTATTGTATTCTATTGGATTTCCAAAAGTTTTACAGTACTAATTTTTTTTTACATATTCTGATGTATTATTTTTTCATTCTATTTCAAATAGTATGTTTAATTTTTCCTGGTTTCAGCTCATTTCTGTAGTATTTAATGTATAACAATGTAATGTAAGTGCAATTAATGGTATCCCAATTGCAATGCTTAGATATCTTTGCTGTTTTGTTTTGAACTCTTATTATGTTTTGTTTCATCATATTAACAAAATAAATTTAGTATGCTGTAATTACAGCATGATTTTTTGGACATCTTTATTAGTTAAAACTTCATAGTAAACAAAAAAAGGATCAATCTCAATCAGAATTATTAAAACATGAAATTGGAGGGTTACGAAACATTTTGTTTTTTTTTAAAAGAATGTTTCTTTGCTTTATTAGAGAGTAAATTTGAATTTAGAATTGGTAATTAATGTGAATTATGCAATAATTATATGAAATACTAAAATGAGAGGTTTTGCTAATTTACTGAAAATGACTGGTTTCTTCATGTTACATCTTTTATTTGAATTTTAAAATTTTTTTATATCTTCAGCATTGTTTCTATCTTTTTCAAAGTGTAAGAATAGTTGTAAAATGTGTATATATGTATATATTATGAAAATATATTGAAACGTTTTTTTTTAACCTTCTGGTAATCTCAATAGTATAGAGTCTCATTTTTGCAATGGTCATATATATATATATACACACACACATATATATATTTGTTTAAGAAATCATTTAATTTTGTATTTGTTAACAAAAACAGATAATGTCATCTAATTTAATGTTTTAAAGCTTTGTAATCTTGATGGGAAAAAAAATTTTTTTTTTAACTGTATAAATTGCTAGCATTGTAATTATGCTGCAACATTTGTTTGAATTTTTTTGTTTTATTCTGAAAAGATTTTATTGATTAATTTTAACAAAAAGAAAATCTAAATGATGTTTTCATTAATACATGTTTCAGGAAATCCCAATTTTTATTAGTGAATAAATTTATTTTTGTATTACCAGCAAATACATTTTGTCGTGTTTTTTAAATGTGCATTAACTTGTTTTTATTGATGCATGTGTGTTATTTGTATGGATTGAGTACACAGAGAGAGAGACAGATTAACATCAGACAGCCAATCACTTTAATAATCTATTAAAAGCTTATATCTTCATATGGATGTGGTATAAAAATGAAAATTCAGAGAAATATATATTGTGAGACCTCATTTTGTTATCTCTTGGACAGTTATGAAAGTGGCATCCAACTAAGCTTGATTTGTAGTACAAATTACTATAACACAAGCTGAACTTAAAGATGCCCTACAAAGTTCTTATTCCAATTTTTCTAAATCTCACAGATTTAAAGTTCATGAGTATACCAATTGTGTCTTCCATAACACTAGTCTTTGAGTTGTATCAAATGTAACTAAGATCAAAAAGAAGGTATTTTAGTAATCTAATTTTTAAGTAGCATTAGAGGGTGTTTTTTTTAAGCTTAAAATCAAGAAAATTTTTATTACATTCTTTTGATTGCAAGTGGCTTTTGATATTTATAAAAAACTTGAAATATTATGCTCTTCTATTTGAAAGTATTATATTCCATAACTGAAAAATTGTATTTGGATGTGTGGTGTATATCATTTATTAATTGTTACGACTGAATCATTTCCATTTTTAGTCAATGTTTGTGTTTAAGTATTCCTGTTTGTGAAGTCCCTGCCATTTTGTTGCGATCAATGAAGTTTTCAAAAGGGTTTTATTTATGCATAATTTATTTTGAATCTGTATGTTTACAGTTTTTTTTTATATAGTTATATATCTAGCACTTTTTTTTAATGATGAGCATTTTCCAATTGTTCAAAATAATATATATATATATATATATATATATATATATATATAGCACTGTAGGTTCTAGTACTTCTTCATGCACTTTTATTTTATTATACTATAGATATATATATATATATATACTGTGAAAATTGTTTAATAACAAAACTGAGGGGACTGAAATATTTTTTTGTGTTAAGGAATATTAAATCTGTTTTTGTTTTTTTTTTGCAACAAAATTAAGTTTATTAAAGCACATTTTATTTGCAAAGATATGAATTTCTTAAAGATCAATAAAACAAAAACATTCACACGAACTTAATGAAATTTAATGTAAAATTTTGTTTTGAAAAACAAAACATTTATTGAGTTTTTGGAAAATAATCCATTTTTCTTTGCATTGTCTTTTTTTTTTAGTATCAAATTGTTGATGTTCATTTTGTTATTCATTTCCCTAATGGAATATGTGTCAAAATAAATGCACATACTTTTTTTCATGATGTTCCTCATTTTGGATGTTTTTATGTGGTATTTGTAATGAAAGTAGCTTATAGATAAACAAAATGGGCTCATGTCACAGGCTGAGGGTATTTCAAGGGCCAAGTCCTTTCTACAAAACATGTGAAACAACTTGTTTCATTTCACACCATTCTTAAATCCTACCTGCGTGACTGGTGTTTTCCGTATTTTGTTCATTCCTAGAATGGAAATCTTTTCGGGTCAAAAAAATGCTAGTAATTTGTCGGGACCATTATATTATTTCATGTATCGCGCTAAGTGTTTTCACTGTATATACATTGCAGGATTCTTTTCCCTCCTTGTTTCTCATCTGTTTGCGTACTTAAAATATTTTTATTATATTGAAAATCATATTTGTTTTATAATTGTATTAAATAAAACATTTTGATCTAAAATATTTGTAAAAGTCTTCCTGTTTTACTGTGTATAAAAATAATCTTAACATTTCTGTTATGCAACTTAAAGCTGAATGTGTCTGAAATACAACTTTTTTTTTATTTAAAACTGATTGATGCAACATTTGAATGGTTTCCTGTTAAACCTTAACCTCTTTCTCATTCTAAACTTATGTAGAGCAATTATATTAAAATTATTGAAAGGGCCTGTAATAATCAATGTTGGTTACATTAAAGCATTCTATAGAAATTTTTGGAGGAATATATTGTCATTTATCCTGCAATAACAATAGTAATTGCTAGGTGATTCTTAATGTTTTTTGCTATTTGATTCTATTCTATTCATATTGTCAATGAATTTAAAAAATGAATCATTTATATTTTCATTTGCATGTTTAGTTCTCATTTATAAGGTATATTTTTAAGATACAATTTACCTTTGTTCTTATAGATTTTTCTTAAAATATTTTTAAGAATGAGTAAAAAATATATACACTGAAATTCCAACTTAATTAGGGATACCTACCAAGTAACGAGTTGGGCCTCCAAGATCTCATTCTTATATCTTGCAGCAGTCCCAGTGCTTCTTACAAAGAAATTTGTGTATGTGCAGTAATCCATCATGATGTCTGTCCAGATCATCTTAGTCTGTTCTGTCGATTTCTCGGACATTAGTTGCGGATCCTTGGTTCTCTCCTTATGAAAGTAGGCTGAACCATCAGTGAAGAGAATGGTCACTCATTGATCCATATCACAATCTGTTTCATTTTATATGAGCTCTCTTCATAGAACTGATGGGACAGGTCTTGGAAACAGCCCTCTCTCATGAAGTCTTCTGGAAACGGTATACCTTGAAACTCAGATTCCGCATGCAGCTCACAAAATAGCTGAGTAGCATTCTGATGACGCCTTGCTATAATGGCAATCTTCTCTGGACGTCGTGGCTCTTGAAGAACCTTGACCACACTTTCTCTTGACAGATCCGGTATGCTGAAACTATTTTCATTTGTTGAACATGATGCTGAGCTTTAAAAAATTATCTACAAATCTGAATTTAAGACTGCTCTGTAGCTAGTCTACCCCCAATTCGCCCCTCATTCCATCCTCTAAACACACATATTGTCGGTTACACATTTTTACTGCGTAAATTTTGATTTAATTGATCGCTTCGAAAAACACCCAAGAAATTTGGCAAGTTGTGCAAGCGAACGAAATGCATATTTTGGCATGCGCGCTTATAAAACCTTTTCCTCGATTAGCTCCTCCCTCGCATACCTTATATGCTAATATATTCGATAATATACAAGATATACATTTTTGTTTTGAAGCATTATTTTTACATTTCGTTCATTTTCCCCCCATGAAATTCGACAAAATAGGCAAATTTTCTTAATTTTGAACACCAGTATAAATAAGTTCTTCTACAAAGACTACCTAATAATTAACATAAAATAACTGTTCTGGCTTTTTGAAAAGCAAATTTGTCAGCAGTTTCGCTCAAATTAATTTTTTCAGAGATTTTGGATTCAATAAATATGACTGTCAAATCCGAAAGCTTTTCTTGTGTCATATTATTTCTCAAGTAATTTTTAATTTACAGAATTTTTTTTTACCTTAAGCCACAGGAACAGGTTAGATAAAACTTTTTATTGCTAGAGCAAACAGGGAATGTGATCATTTTTTACTATAATTTCTACTATCTCAATCGGTTGTTTTTTACCAGGAAGAATATCTTTGAATGAAGTTATTTCATTAGAGATTTGTATATCGTTCAGAATATTTTTTCCCCTTCGTACCTGTTATTTATTATCAAAGTCCATTTCATCATTAGAAATGTTTGGTAAGAATCGGCGGATGTAAAAAAAAAATGCGTTAATCGCGTAGAAATGTGGTTGAAAAGTGTTTCCGAAACGATCCTACAGCAATTAAACATTTTTTATTGTATTTTTTCGGCGTTTTTATTGATGCCCGCTAAATTTTTCATAGAAACACGCTACCAAAGTACAATAAATCGTGTTTGGGAGCGACAAAATAGAATCCAACCTTTAACTTGCAAAACTAGTATAATTTCTAGTAAATATTTTAAGTACGTTTAGAAATGGATGTGGCCTCTTTCCTGATCAATTTTATTATTCATTTTAAAGATAGAGTTACCGGAATTTTGCGAAATAAAAAATAGATTAAAATGTTCCTGGTAAAATTTCGAGACAAATGGAGCACTTTGTTAAGTTTTTTGGGTGAAACAGATTTAGTTTGCGAGATGACCGAGTCAAATTATCGGAAAACCGGGACGAATTTGAAGGATATAAAATGCGATAACCTTTGAATTAATTGGAATTTCGAAAAGCGCCAAATATGTTCGTGATCAGCGTTAAATTTGAGATAAGTATACTAAGTTTGTGGTAAAAATTGGCGGATGAAAAAATAATGCATAATCGCATGGAAATGTGGTCGAAATAAGCCCATTTCAATGTAAAGTGTTTCAGAAACGATCCTACAGCAATTGAAAAATTTTTGATCGTGGTTTTTCGGTGTTTGATGCGTGCTAAATTTTTCGGGAAGTCTTCAATAACCGGGGTTTTTTGACACTTCACAATGCAGCAGAGCGAGTATCATTCAAGTGTGGCAGTCGTCTATTAAATCTTCTTACTTCTGGCTACGTCACAGAGTTAGAGCAACACGAAGTAATTTAGAGTTAGAAATAGATTGTTGAATGTGTGTGTGGTTCTTCCGCAATATATTCTAGCCCGAAATATCTATATATATAAAATTCTCGTGTCACAGTTTTCGTTGCCATACTCCTCCGAAACGGCTTGACCGATTTTGATGAAATTTTTTGTGCTTATCCGGTATCTATGAGAATCGGCCAACATCTATTTTTCATCCCCCCAAATGTTAAGGGTGGACCACCCCTCAGTTTTCGTTGCCATACTCCTCCGAAACGGCTTGACCGATTTTGATGAAATTTTTGTGCTTATCCGGTATCTATGAGAATCGGCCAACATCTATTTTTCATCCCCCAAATGTTAAGGGTGGACCACCCTAAATTTTTTTTTATTTTTCAGACAAAATTTTTTGTTTTAATTTTTTTATGATACAGCATACAAAAATACCTACAACCCTAAATTTTCACCCCTCTACGATCAACCCTTATTTTTTTAATAGCCATTTTAGTTATTTAATCATTTTTCCTCTCCGGTCGAAAACTGATCAATCGTCATTTAATTAGTTATCCCCGCCAGATGTCTACAGGTGTCATTTCTGACCCAGTAAACAGCACGGAGTAGGGATGAGAACGAAGCCGGTCTCCTTTCTTTCTCACTCCCTACACAGTTGTTGGCCATCATTATTGTTTATGCATCAAGTGTATTAGTAACGTTGACAATTATTATTTTGCTATCTCAGTGTAACGCTCATATTAACTTTTAATCATTCCTATTTTATAAATAATAATTAAATTATCAATTTTGAGTGTATTTTGCTCGATTAGTTAATCAAGTGATTTTTTAACCTCAAAAGTACTCAACACGTGACACGAACTTCCAATAACAACGGATTTTGTGTTGTAAGTATACTTTTTTATTTATATCGAAAATGTTGTTGATCTTATAAAAATGTAAGTTTAATTTGATTTTATTAAAAACATTTAATTGAACAATTAAGATTTTCATAGTTTCCAAAAAATCAATCGTTATGAATCTTTATTATGAAATGTCAATGGAAATATTGGTTGTATGAAAAAAATTATAAGAGACAATGTTTTCATAAAATTTAATTTTTACTTTCGTTTGAAAAATTTTTCCATTAAACTTATATTTTTGTTATAATTACATAAATTAAAACTAATCATTTCAAAACTGCTACAAAAATCCTGGCCCTAATTATACTTTTAACATTTTTCATCATTATATAATTTCATTAATTCTATTTATGTATGTTTTGTACAGTGAGCAATGCCAAGAAAACGCAAAGGGGCTGATTTGAGCCGCAGTACAAGTAAAGCTCGAAACTTGCGAAATAGCAGATCCGAAAGAACAGAAGAACAAATCCAGCAACAAAATACTGATGCACGTGTCAGAATGGCGCAATTGCATCAAGAAGAGCCAGAAGATACACGAGCTGAACGCAATGAAGTCAGAAGATTAGAACAACAGCAATCACGCCGTTTCACAGTCAATAGACGAAGAACAAATGACCAACAACGACAACAGGTACATCGAGCATTTATATCTGATTCATTCCTGCGTCTAGCATTCCAGTATGAGCCCGATATTGAATATTATGCTCATTCAAAAGTGGTAATTGGTGCTATGGACAAGGAATGTCCGCATTGTCATGCTCTGAAATTCAAAAATGAGCCAGCTGGGATGTGTTGCGCGTCAGGAAAAGTGCAACTACCTGAAATTGAAACACCACCTGAACCATTGAACGGCTTACTTATCGGCACGGATCCAGATTCTAACGTGTTCCTGAAGTCAATTCGAAGATTCAATTCATGCTTTCAAATGACATCGTTCGGAGCAACAGAAATAATTCGAAATACTAATGCAAATGGTCAAGAATTCAATTCTACATTCAAAATCAGAGGCCAAGTTTATCATAAAATGGGCTCACTGCTGCCAATGCCAAACGAACCACATAAATACTTACAAATCTATTTTATGGGCGGCGAGGATTCCGGAAGCGCACTTGCCAATCGCGTGAATGCACGTTGTGATTATAATAACCTTGATTCACTTTATGCCAGGCGCATCGTCAGCGAGCTAGATGCTCTTTTGAACGAGCACAACGAGTTGTTGAAAATATTCAAATCACATATGCACCAATTACAAAGCGATAATTACGCTATCGTCATTAATCCTGATAAAACACCAGCTGGAGAGCATATTCGTAGATTCAATGCACCCGTTCTTGATGATGTTGCTGGAATCATGGTTGGCGATTGTACAGCTGCACGAGAAATTGTGATTCGTAGAAGAAATAATATTCTTCAGTTCATTGCTGACACACATCGTTCATATGACGCCCTCCAATATCCGCTAATATTCTGGAAGGGACAAGACGGATATTGCATAAACATAAAACAACGAGATCCCGTATCAGGTACTTCCTTCATTATTAATTTGATCATTAATCATTTAACAAAACAATTAAATTATTGAACGTAATAAATTTAAATAAATTTTTATGAACAAATATTACAGGAGCTGAAACAAACAAGAACGTTAGCTCAAAGGATTATTATGCGTACCGATTAATGATTAGACGTGGCCTGGACAACGTCATTTTACGATGTCGTGAGCTTTGTCAACAATTCATGGTCGACATGTACGCGAAGATTGAGAGCGAACGACTACGATACTTAAGATATAATCAACAAAAGCTGCGCGCGGAAGAGTACATTCATTTGCGAGACGCTATCAACAACAACGCCGACGTCGCCGAAATTGGTAACCATGTCATTTTACCATCATCGTACGTAGGCAGTCCACGTCATATGCAAGAATATATACAGGATGCTCTGACTTTCGTGCGCGAATATGGACGACCATGTTTATTTATCACGTTCACATGTAATCCAAAATGGCCAGAGATCACATCTTTGCTACTGCCTGGCCAAAATTCAATACATCGCCATGACATTACAGCACGTGTGTTCAGACAAAAGTTGAAGTCTTTAATAAGTTTCATTACTAAATCACATGTATTCGGTCCCACACGTTGCTGGATGTATTCGGTTGAGTGGCAAAAGCGAGGATTACCTCATGCACACATTTTGGTTTGGTTCATCGACAAAATCCGTCCTGAAGAAATCGATAGTATCATTTCTGCGGAAATTCCAGATCCATCCACTGACCAACTGCTGTTTGATATTGTTACAACAAACATGATTCATGGTCCATGTGGTACTCTTAATAGTTCATCGCCTTGCATGGCTGATGGAAAATGTACTAAAAATTTCCCTAAAGATATGAACAATGATACGGTCACAAATGTCGACGGATACCCAATATATCGTCGAAGAAATCCTGAAAATGGCGGACAATCATTTATTAAAAATATCAACAACACAGACATTGATATTGACAATCGTTGGGTGGTGCCATATTCGCCTCTGCTGAGCAAGACATATAATGCTCATATTAATGTTGAGTTCTGCAGTTCTGTGAAGAGCATCAAATACATTTGCAAGTATGTCCATAAAGGCAGCGATATGGCTGTGTTTAGAGTGGAAAATACTAATGTGAATGCTCCTCCAGTAAATAAAAACGATGAAATTACGCTCTACCAAATTGGTCGGTACATCAGCTCCAATGAAGCTGCTTGGCGTATCTTTGGTTTTCCAATTCATGAACGGGATCCAGCAGTTGTTCAGTTAGCCATCCATCTTGAAAACGGTCAGCGTGTATTTTTCACGAACGAGACAGCGATTGATCGTGCAATAAATCCACCTAAAACTACACTCACTGCATTTTTGAATTGTGTAATCGTGCGGATGATTTTGGTGCTTTTGCACGAACATTACTCTATTCACAAGTACCACGCTATTTCACATGGACTCAAACAAAAACATGGATGCCCCGCAAGCAAGGCTCACCAGTTGCTGCATGTCTCAATTTATTTAAATCAAACGCCTTGGGGCGATTATTTACAGTCAGTCAAGACACACTGAGTGCTTTTATCTTCGACTGCTGTTGGTTAATGTTACTGGCCCATTATCATTTCAAGATATACGTAAAGTGAATGGGCAACAATATCCAACGTATAAAGATGCATGCCTTGCACTCGGCTTGCTGGAAGACGACAACCAGTGGGAGTGCATGCTTGCTGAAGTTGCATTGAACTGTACAGCAATACAAATTCGTCGACTATTCGCTATAGTGTTGACTACATGTTTCCCAGCCCGAGCACAGATATTATGGGAAATTCACAAAGATTCAATGACTGATGATATATTGCATCAACATCGTATACGGTGCCACGATCCAACCATAACATTCAGCGACGAAATGTACAATGAAGCATTGATTGCTATTGAGGATCTTTGCATTGTCATTGCCAACTTACCACTTAGTAATTTCGGTATGAATTCGCCAAATCGAACTGCATCTGATTTAATCAATACTGAAATGAATCGTGAACTGCAGTACAGTACTGTAGAAATGGCAGTGATTGTTGCCCGCAATGTCCCACTACTGAATGAGGAACAAAGAACCATTTATGATCGCATTATGCTCGCAGTTTCAGCTGGACAAGGTGGGTTCTTTTTGGATGCACCGGGTGGAACTGGCAAAACATTCGTTATTTCGCTAATTCTTGCTGAAATACGATCAAATAATGGCATCGCATTGGCCGTTGCATCATCGGGCATTGCAGCAACTTTATTGGATGGAGGTAGAACAGCACATTCAGTATTTAAGCTGCCACTAAATATTCAGAATAACCCTGACGCAGTATGCAACATTAAGAAACAATCGTCCATGGCCACTGTGCTGAAACGGTGTAAAATTATTATTTGGGATGAATGTACTATGGCACACAAACATTCACTTGAGGCGTTGAACAGGATATTGAAAGATATTAAAAACAGTGATAAACTATTTGGCGGAACTCTGTTGGTCCTTTCAGGTGATTTCAGACAAACACTCCCAGTCATTCCACGTTCAACATACGCTGATGAGATCAACGCTTGCTTAAAATCATCTCCATTGTGGCGTAATGTTGAAAAATTACAGCTAAAAATAAATATGCGCGTTCAAATGCTTCAAGATCCATCCGCTGAAACATTTTCAAAACAACTCTTAGATATCGGTGATGGAAAAGTTGCTATAGATGAAACTGGATACGTAAAATTACCGACCGATTTCTGCACAATCGCTGATTCGCAAGATACTCTCATTGAACAAATATTTCCCGATGTACACACACAGTACATAAATCATGAGTGGCTTGCAGAAAGAGCGATTTTAGCGGCAAAAAATGTAGACGTTGACAATTTTAATCTGAAGATACAAATGTTGTTGCCAGGGAACTTGGTATCATATAAATCTATTGATACAGTTTGCGACGACAGCGAAGCAGTAAATTTTCCCACAGAGTTTTTTGAACTCACTGGATTTGCCAGGCATGCCACCGCATAATTTACAATTAAAGGTTGGATCTCCAATTATCTTGCTTCGTAATTTGAACCCGCCCCGGCTGTGCAACGGTACGCGATTAGTCATTCAAAAATTAATGAAAAACGTGATCGAAGCCAGGATTTTAAATGGCAAGTTCAGAGGTGAAAATATACTCATACCACGGATTCCTATTATACCTACAGATGTGCCAATTCAATTCAAACGTATTCAGTTTCCGATTAGATTGGCATTTGCAATGACTATCAACAAATCCCAAGGTCAAACGATGTCTGTTTGTGGATTAGATTTGAGAACACCATGTTTTTCACACGGACAATTATACGTGGCATGCTCTCGAGTGGGTAAACCATCCAGTTTGTTTGTGTTAGCTAAAGATGGACTAACAAAAACATTGTTCACGCTATAGCATTAAGAGATTGATATTGTTTAATATTGTTACTGTCGTAATTGTTTAATTAATGATATATAATTTTAAGGAATAAATTATAATAACTTAAAAATAATGTTTGCCTTTTGTTGATTTTATATTCCTCCATCGTTCACAGCGCTCCATGCTTATTTCACGCATATACCACATTTTTACATACATACAATATACACATTCTAACATACATACTTACAATAAGCTATTTTTTGTCTACACTAGAAATTGCTAGGAAATTATTTATATGGCAAAACAACGTTTGCCGGGTCAGCTAGTAATTACATAAAAAAATGAATTTATGTCAGTTTTGGGCTTATTTTGAATGCTAACAAATTTTCAAACAGTCTTAGAATAATATTTTTAGTGTAAATGAAGAGATTAAAATAGAAGTTAGTACATATAAACGCTCGTAAAACAGTTCCTTTTCATTTATAATTTTTTTTTTAAAGTAAAATTTCCGATTTTCTTTGGAACAATTGATATATATTTTTAAATTTAGGAAATCTTGTTACTTAAATATGAAATTAAAAATTATAGAAATTTGAGGGGAAAAAATAGTATTGAATATGAAAAAGTTTAACATTTTTTTTTATAATTTGGGGAGGGGGCTGTGAGAGATTAATATAATTTTTTACCTTCTTAGTTGGTTTTCCTTCAATAATTCACTTGAATTGAATTATGCATGGATTATCGATTTTTATAAGCAGGCTTTTGATTATTTTGAAAACATATTTATAAATAAAAAAAAAGAATATTTTTGAAGTTGTACTTCTTTTGGGGCGTTAGAGAAATACGATGAGGGTGAATTTTTACGATGCGCGTGCACACCGTCACGGATGCGAAAATGCTTTGTCTCTAGAAATATACAGATCATTGTTGCCTTTGAAATTCTCAGGAAAATATTTCTCTTCACTTCCCTGAAGAAGAGGACACCCGGGTTTGAACGGTACTGACAGATAAGAGGAACCCTTAAGACCGGACATGTGATCCTCAATTTCGTTGGAGGCACTTAAGTCTATAATCTACAAACTAGATGGGTTACTGTTAAATTTTTGGCCTATTTTCGAAAATCGCCAAGTGTATCGTTTGGCCACAATGAACCCACAGTATCATTCTCGCAATAGCTCTCGTGCCGTAAGGTTGCTTCATTATCAAGTGAATAATATTACGATATTGAATATTTTTATTACTAGTTTTATATTGTACTAGACGTTACCCACCCGCTTCACTGGGTATTTCACTATGTTGCATATATGTATACTGTTTACATATATATCAATTATTGATATCTAGCATTAAGAATTCGATTGTATTGAAAAATATATTTATAGCTGTTACACTCTCACCCCTTGATATAAAAAGAACATAAATTATAATATCTAATTTCTATTTATGTCTAAACTCGAAGTAGAAAGATTTTTTTCGCTCACTTAACCTAATAATCAAGTGGATTTCCACCAAAGCAACTTTCAGTGGATCTCTACTCCATAAAATAAGCATGCGTGCTGAATTTCAAGTCTAAATCTAACAGAGCAAAAACGGAATTTTTATCATCAATACCTCGTTGACAGCATTCTTAGCGGATTCCAATTCAACAAAGAGACATGCAAACCAAATTTTATTATTATAGTCTTAGCAGTTCAAAACGGGAATTTTGTCTATCAATACGCCCCAATAACTTTCCCCGCTTCCCCCTGGAGTTGATTTCCGTAAAATCCATTCTTAGTGGAACTCTATTCAACTAAAGAAAAGTGCTCAACAAATTTCAAGTAAGTGAGTTAAATTCAAAAACAGGAATTTTTCTATAACATGCCTTAATCCCTCGCAAACTCACTCTTTTGGGGGTCCGTTTTCGCAAAAATCTTTGTAAAAGGAACTTTATTCCATGAACGGAACATACCTTCTAATTTTCAAGCAGGTGGTTCTATTAGTTGAAACGCGGAAATATTTATCTATTACGCCCCTTAATCACCCTCAGTGACCCTTGGGGATCAATTTTCCCCAAAACTATTTTGTAGCGGATCTCTACACCATGAAAGGAATTAGCTTACTAAATTTTAAGACTGTACGTCTAATAGTTTAAAAATGGAAATAATTATGTATAACGCCTCTTAAGCCCCCGCAACGCCACTTAGGAAACAATTTTCCCAAAACCCATCTTATAGCGGATCTCTACTTAATGAATGGAATTAGCTTGCTAAATTTCGAGATTTTACGTCTAATAGTTTAAAAAAGGAGTTAATTGCCTATAACGCCACCTAATACTCTACAACGCCACTTGGGAGTCGATTTTGACAAAACCCATTTTGCAGTGGATCTGTACTCTATTAAAGGAATCCACTTACCAAATTTCAAGACTGTGCGTCTAATAGTTTAAAAATGGAAATAATTATCTATAACGCCCTTAAGCCCCGCAACGCCACTTAGGAAACGATTTTCACAAAGCCCATCTTATGACAGATCTCTACTCAGTGAATGGAATCTGCTTACTCAATTTCAAGATTTTACGTCTATTAGTTTAAAAAAGGAGTTAAATTGCCTATAACGCCCCTTAATTCTCCACAACGCCACTTGGGAGTCGATTTTCACAAAACCCATTCTGTAGGGAATCTGTACTCTATGAAAGGAATCCGCTTACCAAATTTCAAGACTGTACGTCTAATAGTTTAGTAAAGGAAATAATTATCTATAACGCCCCTTAAACCCTCGTAACGCCCCTGGGGGTTCGAACTTTGCAAAATCCGTTCTTAGCTGACGTCTACACCATGAAGGGAACCTACCTATATACCAAATTTCAAGTTTGTAGGTTTAATAGTTCCGGAGATATCGTGATTAGTCAGTGAGTGAGTCGCTTTTCTCCTTTATTTATATAGATAATTAATCTTTCATTATTTATTGAATTGTTTTATTTTACACTTTTTATATTAAGTGGTTAATATGGTTACCATATTTAAATTTTGTATTAATATTCCTTTTTTTATTATTGAATTGTTTTATTTTACTCGTTATATATTAAGTGGTGGCATGTAAACTAAAATTAGATGGAACGCGGGCGACTTTTCCCAGAAGGATGGGAGAAAAAGTAAGACCATATGACTGAATACGGATCTAATCAAGAAAACTCCCCGACAGAACGGGGAGGGAGGACGTACCCTGAAACTCGGAACGCTCTATCGAAGCAGAGCACCGGCGGGGGGAAGGGGAAGAAGGCAGGAAGGAACGCGGGACGGCCGAAGGCGGTGATTTATCACCCAAGAACCCAAAATAAAATGACGCAGTGCAGTGCAGCTAATATATGTTGTTGAGAGTGTGAAAAGAGTGTTTAATGTTGAATTATGGAGGGCGAAGCGGGTTTCTCCACTTCGTCGAAGAGTATGAATATTTAATTTTTGGGTGTGGATACGTAAATAATGTTTGTGCTTTGATAATTGGATTGTCATGAGATTCAATAGATTTGAATACATTTCTAGATAGTTTAGTGATGTAATTAGAAATCGGCTCCCCATTTGTAGGTCGTTGTGGATCACGTCATTTCGGACGTACCAAGGTGCGTTCGTCATGACGCGTAGTATTTTGTTTTGCATTACTTGACTTTTTTTCATGTGGGTGGCGGCTGCGGCTCCCCAGACGGGTGAACCATAAGTGATAACTGGGCGCAGAATCTGCTTGTAGAGAATGACTTTGTTTTCTAGGGATAGAGGAGACCTCCTCCCGACAAGGGAGATGGCTAAAGAAATTCTACCCCAGAATTTCTCAGATAGATAGTCGATGTGCTTTTTGAACGTTAAGCGGCTATCAATGTGTAGACCCAGATATTTCACCACCGGAACCCACTGTATGTTGTCATCAAAAAGTGTAAGTTGGAAAGGCGGGTCGATAACCCCCCCATTTCCTGAAAACAATTGCTTGTGATTTATCTACATTAATTGCAATTCTCCAATGTGTAAGCCACGTTTCAAGTTTATCTAAAAAGTGTTGAACAGTTTTAATAGTGTATTCCAGCTGGACACCTTGCGAGAGAACTGCGGAATCATCCGCAAACAGGCAAGTACTGACGGTGGAGTGCTGTGGAAAGTCATGTGTGTAAATGTTGTACAAGTACGGAGAAAGGACAGATCCCTGAGGGACCCCAGAGAGGCAAGATCCCGTGTTTGAATATGAATTATTTACACGAACTCTAAAAGTTCTATTGTGTAAGAAATTATGAATAATTTTAATTAAATAATCAGGGAACTGTAATTTAATTAATTTGTACGTGAGGCCATCGTGCCACATTTTGTCAAATGCCCTTCTAACGTCTAAAAAGACACCTACAGTATAAAATTTGTGGGCAAAACCCTCATTGATAATGTTTGTTACACGTATCAGTTGGTGTAGCGTTGAATGGCCCTCCCGGAAGCCGCATTGCTCCGGGGGAATACAATCTATGGCTTTGCAGTGAGATTTGATTCTAGTTAAAATAATTCTTTCGAATATCTTAGCATTGGCGTTAATTAAGCTAATTGGTCTGTAGCCTTGTGGATATGTTCTATCTTGATTTGGCTTGGCCAGCATTATGATGTTCGCTTGCTTCCATAGTGTAGGAAAGTGATTTTTAATGAGGCATTGATTGTACAACTTAGTTAAATGAGTAAGCGCATTTTGCGTAAAATATTTAAATGCTATGTTTGGAATTTGATCGGGGCCTGCAGCTTTTCTATTCTGCAATTTTTTAATAATGCCTCTGACCTCGGAGGGGGAAGTGAGGGGGCGTGCATGTTGCAAGTTGTCGAAATAGTCATCGACTAAACTTTCAACTTCTTCTATCTTGTCGTCACAGTAGGGTTCTTCATTTTCCTGAAATGGGACTTCAAGTGTATCTTTGAAAGCCTCCGCCTTTTCGAAATCCGAATAGGCCATTCCACCCGGACCATGAAGAGGTGGAAGGGGGATATGCCTTTTAGAAAATTTCCTATGTAAATTATACAAGGAATTGTCCTCAGGATTTAAAGTTAATAGAAAATCTTTCCAGGTCCTGTTTTTTTTTTTATGTTGGATTTCTCTCCTGATCTGTCTAATGAGAGCATTAACTTCGCGTTTGTATGGCGGGTATCTGGTATCATTCCAGAGTTTACGGAATCTATTTTTAGCTCGGATAAGCTCTCTGATGTTTTCAGGGAGGCGGAGGTGTGGAGTGGTAATTAATCTGGTGGATGTGGAAGCAGAAATAGCATTCGAAATATTGCTGGTAAAATTTTGAACGGCTAGATCCAAATCATCTATTCGGGGATTTCCGGGAATGGTGTGATAAATTATTTCTTGAAATTTAATCCAATTGGTAGTTTTCAAAGTTCTAAGGATTGGTGGAAGTACATTATTAGTGACGAAATCAAAAATAACTGGATTGTGATCACTGCTAAGTGTATTTATAGTAAAAACTTCAGTGTGAGATAAATTAACTGCAAAGCCTATGTCAAGGATAGCGTTGGAGTGTCGACTGTTGAAGTGTGTAGGAGTATCGGGGGCAAGAATATCCAGTGCCGACCCAACGGCCCAATTGCACAGAATATTACCATTTGTGTTTGCCCTGCCTGGGTTCCAGCTGGGATGTCGAGCATTAAAATCGCCGAAAAGAAAGGCTTTGTTGCTATGGTTGAGAATTGCGTCGAGTTCCGTAGTATTAATGGAGCCGTGTGGAGGTCTATAAATACACGCCACAGTAATCTTACTGTTGTTACCTAACTGAAGTATGACTGATGAATTTTCAAAGGTGTTTGAAACATTTAGGATGGTGTGGTGTCTAATAGAATTCTTGACGAAGAGGGCCGTTCCGCCCCCTCTATGTGTTGTGCGGTCACTTCTGTGACAAGTGTAATTTGGAATGCTAACTCTGTCCGCAGGACGAAGATGAGTTTCTTGTATCCCGATTACGTCGGGGTTATAATCAATAATGCAATCTTTTAATTCCTCTAAATTACTTTTTAATCCATTAGCATTCCAGCTAAAAAACCTGATCCCTATTACTACAATTGAATTTTAATTTTAAAGCTTAGTTTCTAATGTGGACAGCATTTGTCCCCACTTCGACATCATCTGGGCCATTTGATTCATGACTTCTTTGGCATCCAGAGAATTGTTGTTTGAGCCTTTTTTAACTACTTCCGCGAAGGAAGGTGTTGTTGGCTGTTTTTTATTTTCCTTGCGCGCAGCCGCTCGCTCTTGCCAGACGTTCTTCGTCGATTTTGACTTGTTTGTTTTTGTGTTGATGGGATGCCTGGGGCATCCCGAGAAGTTTGCAGGGTGTAAGTGGTGGCATGTAAGTTACGGAGTTCCTGTCCCTAAATGAGGGACGTACCTCCTCATCAGAATTAATGAAAATTGAGCGTAATTTATGGGGTGACATAAAGTGAGAAAAAGAAAAAATTTAATGGCAGAAATAAAAATGGGCAGAACAGAATTGCTGGGAAACACAGTGGCGAACGAAGTCCGCGCACTGAAGAAAAAGCTACCCTGCTGACTGCGTTTTGATTGGCCGAGACCAGTCAACGCAGAAAGTGGGCGTGGAGAAGGATTGGGTCGATCTGAAGCAGAACGACTCGAGACAAAGAGATCTTGGAAAAGGATTCCGAGATCCCATAGAACTTTAAAGGGGGGAATAAAAGAAATTTTGAATAAAATGTAAATGATCCAACTTGCACAATTGCCTGCGGGGGGCAAAAATAAGACGGTATAGGACATCGCGGTATAAGAGCTTTTGAAACGCAATGAAGTCATATACGTGATATAACATGGTAAAAATGATAAGAAAGGAAACAAGGAAGATCCAGCTCTCAGTAAAATATACTACTATTTCGAAGAACAATTTAATTACGTGATTGCTGGATGTGAAACAAAGAAAAAGAAATGCTAGATAGAAAGTACCGTGCCTCCATCTGGTGGCCGGAAAGCAGAAGCGAGATCAGCCGCAAAAATGTATCCAAGAGGTCACTCTTCCGGTTTCCTAGACGCTAAATTAACTTTTGCTTATCATATCGAACAGACGCGCAAAAAAAAGCGCTCGCTGTTCATGCCATGCTTAAAAGGCTCATCTCCAGAAGGAGCAAACTTGCGATCCGGCACAAAGTTTTGCTCTACTAATCTATCATCCGACCGGTCATGTGCTACGGATCACAAATTTTTGGATCCGCCGGCATGTGTCATCATAAGAAATTACACACGCTGACTAACTCATTTTTGAGACAGTTAGTAAATGCTTCCTGGTTCGTACGCAATGAAGTCATTTATCGTGATTTAAAAATTAAACCATTTTTACCTCACATAAAGGACCTTTCTAAAAGGTTCTTCGATAAACTTCCTTCCGTTCCCAATGAATTAATCAGTAACCAGCCTGCATATGATCCCGCAGTGCCCTCGTCTCAAAAGCGCCCCAGAGCGCTTCTTGAGCACGAATTTATAAATTTCCCCCAAGCCAAAAGGCTTAGGGCTTAAATTTAGCTATTGATCATTGGGAACTTATTTTAAATTTAAATTAACTTTTATTTAACTTAAGCTTCCTACTTAGAGATTAATACTCTAATCTTAACTAGTAAATCCTAGCTCCGCGCCGAGAGTCGTGGATGTAAAGTAATTTCCGAAGCAATGTTCACCGCGGTCGGAATCCGAGAGGGTGACCTCTTTGGATTCAATTGTGCGGTGTTCTCGCTTCAACTTTCCTTTTCGGCCACCAGATGGAGGCACGATACTGTATTATCTAGAGCTCTCTTAAACGTTTCACGTCCAGCAATCATTAATTAAATCGTTCCTTCGAACGACCGCTAATATTTTTGAGAACTGGGCATTCCATTTCTATTCTATCAATTATTAATCATGATTGTATCACATATATGACTTCATTGCGTTTTATAAATTCTTATACCGCGATCAGTCCTTTACTCTTCTATTTTTTGGTCCCTTTCCCCCCCTTTTTTATGGCAATGTGCAAGTTGGTTCATTAAATTTTATTCAAAATTTGTTCTCCTCCTTTTTTATTTTTCTATGGGATCTTGAAATTAATTTAATTTCAAGATCTCCTTGCTTCGGGTCGTTTATTTTCGGATCGACCCAATCGTTGGGGTGGCTTTCCTTTTCCACGCCCACTTTCTGCGATGATCGGTCTCGTCCAATCATAACGCAGCAAGCAGGGCATTTTTCCATCATTTTTCAGCAGGTATGTCCTGCCCATCTAAATTATTTCATTCTCTTTTATTTCTTTATGTCACTCTCATTAATTCGGCCCTATTTTTATAAATTCTGATGAGGAGGTACGTCCCGATTTAGGGACAGGAACTCCGTAAATTACATGCCACTTGCCTTCCTGTTTCCGACCGCGGCAAAAACACTTCAGAAGAGACTAATTCATTGGGAATACTAGGTAAATTATCAAAGAACCTTTTAGAAAGGTTCTTTATGTAAGGTAAGAATGGTTTTACTTTTAAGTCACGGTATATGACCTCATTGCGTACGAACCAGGGAGCATTAACAATTTGTCTCAAAAATGAGCTTGTCAGCGTGTGTAATTTCTTCAAATGACACATGCCGGTGGACCCCCCAAATTTGTGATCCGTAGCACATGATCGGTCGGATATAGAGTTGAAGAGCAAAACCTTGTGCCGGATTGCTAGTTTGCTCTTTCTAGAGACAAGCTTTTTAAATGAACAGCGCTCGCTTTTCTGCGAGTCTGTTCGATATGATGGGCAAATGTTAGTTTTGCGTCTAAAAATAACACCAGGTATTTGACAACATTTACCCAGGGGACGGGTTGGCCAAAAATTGTAACGGGGATAATCCAACAGGTAATTGGCTTCATCTCGTGAAAATGAGTCCGTGAGCCAGAGTTCTAGCATAGATACGTAATGTTGCAGATTAGAGATCACAACGGAAAATCTCTTATTCTGTGTGATAATTGCAGTATCATCGGCAAACATTGCTAAATGCGATAGAGCAGTTTGCGGAATGTCATTTACGTACAAAGTAAAAAGAAGGGGAACAGAGGCTACCCTGAGGTAGGCCGCTTTTATTAAGTGATTACTATTTTTACTACATTGATTCTTTTAATTTTGTATTAATCTTCCATTTTTTATTGAATTGTTTTATTTTAATATTGTGTTTATTTTCCATTTTTTTTTTTTTTACAATTTTCATGCTGTGTTAATAGTTCTTTTTTAAAATTTCCAGGGTTTTAGCATTTCTATATTCAATTTCTAGCTTCTGCCAAACTATAAACTTGAGGATTTACTGATATATTTTGTAATTATTAATTATAATTTTTGCTTTATTTAATTGTGCTATTTTTATATTTTGCGCTTTGATTTTATGCATGTTTAATTTTTCCTTTCAGGGACATTCTAGTTTTTGCTAAGTGATTGTTCGATTGTTTTTATACTTTCATTTTCTGAAAGTTTTATAATTGCATATTTTAGATTTTCCAGGTTTCTAACATATTAATAGATAAATTTATTTTCTGGCTTCTGTCGTGCAATTGCCTGTTTAACCGATCTCGTGATAAATTTTTTCCAGAAGACACCATGATAAATATGCTTAAATATGAAGTAAGTGATTCTATAGTATTATCAGGTTTCCAAACTTTGTTAATGCGTAATACATATTTTAAAGATCATGAAGTTTGTAGCAAAATCAGTTATGATAAAGAGAAAAAATTATATAATAGAGATTCATTTAAATATTTGAATTATTATGATAATAGTGAGCAACCGATTTGTTTTGGAGGTGCACCTGTTAATGAAGGATATTCAAAATGTTGTATGTATTGTAGAAATACTTATTTTTCTTCACAATCGTTTGCAAATCACCGTAAAGTATGCAAAGGATCTAACATTATTAAAAGTGAGAAAATCTAATTAATTATTTAAAGGGAAGAAAAATAATTATTTAAATGTAGTATCTGCCCCCCAATTTTCTTACATGAATCCCAAATAAAGAACCATATCAAAATATGTTCAGATTTAACTTTGCCTTGTAGCATATCCTATATTTTAGCTCACTAGATGGTAGCACCTTACAATGAAGTGTACATCTAGAATAGTACTAGTTTTCTCCGCTAGGGTTGCAGTATATATACGTTGTGCTCATGGGTAATCTCTCTCTCTCTCAACACTCGCAGATGATTTAGAACATGTGTCTATAATAAAGTTAAAGTTGTTAAGTTTTATCCGATTGCATCCTGATTGAACATTAACGCAACATACCCTTCAATGGTGACCTGCATGAATAAGATATTATGGCATTAAAATAATGCTTTATTTTTAAAATTTTCACGAAATAGCTAAATATTGCGTAAGAACTGGTAACCACGTGTAAGCTTCAAAATGAATGACGTAGGCGCCGTCAAGATACCGGCATATAACTTTCACGATCCTGCTCTCTGGTTCACAATGTGCGATAGCACATTCCAACTTGGCTGTCCCAAGGCAATAACAGACAGCAAAACAAAATTTAATTACATCATCGCACATTTACCACCGGAAGCAGCAACCATCATTCGTGACGTCATTATGAATCCCGACCCTGTGGAGCCTTACGAAAAAGCGAGAACGGAGCTAATAAAAAGAAGCGGTGAATCATCCCATCAAGAAATCAGGAAATTACTCATCGGAGAAGAACTCGGAGATAGACGTCCCAGCGAACTATTGCGCGTCATGAGGAGACGCGCGGAATCTCATAGCGTTCCGGATGACCTCATGCTTGAACTTTTTCAGCAGCATCTGCCCACTCGTGTACAATCCATTCTTGCAGCTATAAGCCCGCTGATATTGGAGAAAGCTGCCGAAGTAGCCGATCGAGTCATGGAGGTGACGCTGTTACGACCCGCATGTGCAGAGGGCGCTAGTAGTCCTCCTTGTTTACATTTCGTCAGTATGCTTGTAATGCATCCTCGGAGCGGACGTACCTACCGTCCTCAATAAACAAACAATTTTTAAAGTATACAGTCCACGCCTTTTGCTTGAGCAGTCAAGTTATACATAACTCAAAGTCTGCTCATAATCCGTTCTAGACATTTCTAGAATAACCACACCATTTGTGGTTAAAATCAGAGCTATCGACCTCACCCAGTTTTGTGGTCGGTGTCGAGCCCGAGCCAAAATTCAAAATGGCTCCAAAGGAACTATCAGAACTCACCGTGTTTAACAGAAGGAAAGCACATCTGCTCGGTCAGATCACACGCATTAGAAACTCCTTGGAAAATGTGGAGTCACCATTGAATCAAGTTGAAAAGAGAGCTAAACTCGCATCGCTTTCTGAAGTGAAAGCAAAAATAGACAAACTTCGGACCGAAAGCTACGGGGTACTTTCGGATGAAGAACTCATGGATTTCGAGGCCAGTTTGGACACGATGGAAGTGGACGCAGATAATTTAGAGGTGAGTCTCAATACCTTACTTGAATCTTCTAATGTGAATACCTCTGAATTATCTGTGAAAAATGATTTTGCTAATTACAATGTGAAACTGCCATCCATTAATTTACCGGAGTTTTCGGGACAATATATTGATTGGTTGCAATTTAAATCCCAATTTGTATCATTAATTCATGATAACACTTGTTTATCCGACTCGCAAAAACTATATTATTTACAATCTGCCCTGAAAGGCCATGCAAAACAATTGCAAACAGTAAACGATTCTTACTCATCTTTATTTGAAGCTTTAGAAAGTAGATACGAAAATAAAAGATTAATTGTAAATAGTCATATTGCTGAACTTTTAAATCCTAACAAAATAAAATTTGAATCTGCTTTTCATCTCAGAAGTTTAATAGATTCAATTCAGAGTCATCTTAGAGCCTTAAAACAACTAGAATTAGAACCTAACGCTTTGTGTGAATCAATGTTAATTTTTGTTATAACTCAACGTCTAGATGATGAATCGCGTAAACAATATGAAATGGAATTACATTCTAATGATTTGCCTAAGTGGAATAATTTTTTAGACTTTTTAATAAAAGGAGCCAAGCCTTAGAAAACGTACAAAGAAATTCTTCGTTGAAAAACAAGAACGAATATTCTCCAAAATTCAGATCATTTGTCGTGAAAAGCAATGAAAAAACCTGTCCGTTATGTCCTTCAGAGACACACCCAATTTTTAAGTGTAAAATGTTTCACGAGATGTCTGTTGAAGAAAGAAGCAACAAAGTGAGATCCTTAAACCTATGCTTTAATTGTCTAGGCCATCACCTTATTAAGAACTGTTTGAAACTGAACAGGAAATGCAGGGTTTGTAATGCGAACCACAATTCTCTTCTTTGCAAAACAAGTGTTCCCCGACAGATAAACAGAAACCTACCCTCTCCACAGAGTTCATCAGGTGTCATTTATGACCCGAGTCCAGCCTATGTAATAAATCCTCAAACCGCGACGTGTCTTTACAATGAGAGTGGGGAGAAATCCATTTTGCTTTCGACCGCGAAGGTCAAAGTTCAGAGTGCGACAGGGGGTTGGCTTATAATGAACGCAATCCTCGATTCAGGGAGCCAGAAATGCCTTTGTAGCTTGGAAGCGTCAAATTTCCTCGGGTTGGAAAAATACTCTATGAATTCAACTATTGTAGGCTTGAATGGAGCTTGCATTTCAGTGAGGAAAGGAATTTCCGCTGAAATTTCGAACGGAAGTTCATTTAAAAGAAAACTTAACTTTCTCATAGTCCCTAAAATTACTGGTTGCGTTCCTACACAGCCATTGGATTTAACAAAAATAAAATTGCCTCAAAATATAAGATATGCAGATGCGGAATTTAATATTCCCAAACGAATTGATATTCTCCTGGGAGGTGAAATATTTTATGAATTATTAAAAAGTAAACAAATAAAATTACATGACAATTCAATAATATTGCAGGACTCCGTATTTGGTTACATTGTAACAGGTTCCATTCAAAACGAACCTTTGAACTATTATTTTTTTGCAATTTCATCCAAGATCAGGTTGATAGAAATTTAACAAAATTTTGGGATTTAGAAGCAATAGGAATTAAAGCAGAGTCTAGTTGTGACCCAGACGACCAAGCCATGCAACATTTTAAATCTTCAGTACGTTTCAATAGTGGTCGTTATGAAGTTGGGTTTCCTTGGAAGAGCCATACACAAGAGTTAAATGACAATTTTCCGTAGCAGAAAAACGTGTAAAATCCTTAACAAGAAGATTCATTCGTGATCCAACTCTGTACATACAATATTCCGAAATTTTGAAAGAATATGAATCTCAAGGAATAATTGAAAGGGTTCTAGAAACTGAAAAACCAACTGATAGAGCAGTATTCTATTTACCGCACCAAGCGGTCTTTCGCCAAGAAAGCCTAACTACAAAAAGGCGCATTGTTTTCGATGCAAGTTCCCATGAAGATGGACAACCATCTCTTAATGACTGTATATGGTCAGGTGAGAATTTAAACCCAAACATATTCCACCTGATAATTTCTTTTCGCTTGAACACGATTGCTATCACCGCAGATATAGAACGTGCATTCTTGCAAATCTCATTACGTGACGAGGACAGAGATGCAGTTAGATTTTTGTTTCCAGACATAAGATCAAATCAAACAGATCCCTACAAGTTTCAAGTGTATAGATTTAAGCGTGTGATGTTTGAGTCAACGTAAGCCCCTTCTTGCTCTCCGCAACAATCAAGCATCACATCGAGAATTACCGTGAGCAATATCCAGCAGCAACTGAAATGCTTGACACTTGTCTCTATGTTGATGACGTAATCAGTGGTGCTGATGACATCTCTCAAGCCTTAAAAGTATCAAAGGATGCTGAAACAATCATGAAGAATGCCAGCATGAAATTACGCAAATGGAATTCAAATGATCAAACATTGATGAGAACTTGGGAAAGGGAAGGCCTTGAGACACATCCTCGTCACCCGGACGACAGTTCCAAAATCCCTTCGTCAAAGGTTTTAGGGATACCATGGGATGTTGTCCACGACTATTTTACAATTGATGTTAAAGGACTTCTGCAATTGGACACGTCAAAACCCATCACAAAAAGTGCTTCAATCAGCTGGGAAAATATACGATCCAGTTGGGTTCTTGTCACCCTACACGATTAGGCTCAAATGCCTATTACAAGAACTTTGGCTACGGAAGTTATCCTGGGATGACGAGCTACCGCCAGATATTCATGCAGTATGGTCACAATGGTGGTTAGAACTTCCATTTTTATCAGAGTTAAAGATTCGCGAAAGATCCTCGATTCCAGTGGAGATTCAAGTGAAGTCCAAATCCATACCTTTTCCGATGCCAGTCAAAAAGCATATGGAGCAGCCGCCTTCTTGAGAGTCAAGCACAAGGACAGAGTCAGCGTTGATCTTGTAACATCCAAGAGCCGTGTTGCACCTCTGAAAAGGTTATCCCTGCCTAGATTGGAACTGATGGGCGCTCTGCTTGCTGCACGCTTAGCGAAGGAAGTCAAGAAAATCCTAGATCAGAAGTGTTCAACCAGAGCCTTTTTCTGGACGGACTCTCAGGTCATCAAACATTGGATCAAAAGGTCCAAGCCATAGATGGAAACCCTTTGTTGCGAACCGGGTTCGCGAAATCCAATCCCTCACCGATCCTAACTCGTGGTTCCACTGTTCCGGCAAGGACAACCCAGCAGATCTACTTACGAGAGGAATCAGCGTAGACGCTCTTACAACCAACTCCAAGTGGTGGAATGGATCCTCGTTTCTACGTCAAATTGACTTCAGACCAAAGGACTAGATGAAGCGATCCCAGAAAGAGTGTATTTAACGGAAATGAGAAAGAACTCAAATCCAAAAGAGGACATTTCCTTGACATTATATAGTTGATGGATTAATAGGAGAACCTGCTTCCCGCAGGGAAAATCTCCAATCAGGATTTAACTGGATGAGTTGCATGAGTTCAGCTTTCACTTAGCCCTTTGCTGCTTTATTATAAAATATTGTGTCGTAATTTAAAGTGTTAACATGAAAATTAATAATTTATTTTGTAAATATAAATGATAATTTAAGTGTTTTGTGATTAAATAAATGCATTTGCGTTGTTCGTTAAGTGTGAATGACTAATTAAAAAAGCCATGTCCGCCATAGCGGACTTTAAGAGAAAATGGAGGTCGAAAACTTTCGGCACAGTGTTACCCGCACCGTCGGAAGAACCGCCTCGTCTGAATTTCGCCCAAAATGAGCGGGTATTTGACTGAATTAGCTTGAGGATGTGTGGTCCAATCAGGGGACAGCCTATGGTGGCTCTTAAGTGGGGTGTCAATAGGAATTGAGTTTGGGTGCCGAGGCGATCCCAGAGCTCGCTTCGCTATTGGCCGGCTTACTCTGTTCCTATTGGTCGAGAGTAAGTTAGTAGAAGTTTTGAGATTTTAACGGAAGAATTTTACGAATGAAAGAGATTAAATTAAAATATTGCGAGGTCTATTAAAAGAAGGATTAATATCATATTTTTCTATCCGAGCAATTGCTCGGTTAGTATGATTGTCTATATTATTATTAAAAAATTTAGTAGCTATTTTTTTGAAGAAACATTTTAAAGTTTTAAGTTTGATTGCTAATCTGATATCATCATTCCTAACATACCACGGAGAATCCGTGATAATTTTAATAATTTTGTTTTGAGCTGATTCCAGCATCTTGATGTTAGAATTGCGTGGCCCCAGATTGGACTTGCATATTGTAGAATTGGTCTGAGAACGAGTTTATAAATAAGCATTTTATTTCTTAAAGATAAGCATGATTTCCGTGCAATTAAGGGGAAAACTTTAGCGACGGAAATATTGAAATTTTACGTATATGTATAATGTGTTGTTTAAAAGTGAGTCTTTTATCTAGGATTACACCTAGGTATTTGGTGCTTTTGGACCAGGGTACGTGCGTGTTGTGTAAATATAATTTCGGTGGTTTTTGATGTGGTGAGAGAAGAAGACGGCCTCTGTTTTTGCTACATTTAGAGCAATTTTCCTTGACATTGACAGTGACTAAAAACAATTTCCTTGAAAACATTATTGATATTTCAAACAACTATGTAAAATTAATTCGTGTTGTAAGTTTTCTTTACAGATTCATACACAACTGCAGAACCAGAATTACAAAGATAAAGGGACCCTTACTTCACAGGAGGTAAGTCATGCTGAGAACTGGCTGATCCACTCATTGCATGAAAGGGAGTTCTATGAAGAAATGCGCAAATTGTTGGCAGGTGAGCCTATTCCTGTGAAAAGCAAATTGACTCCACTTAATGTTTTTCTTGATGAGAGCAACATCATTAGAGTAGGAGGCAGACTTGCCAATTCAAATTTAAATGAGAAGGCTAAATTTCCCATAATTTTACCTAGTAGAAACGTTTTAACTGATATTATATTGAGCCATTATCATAAAAAATATTTGCATTCAGGACCCCACTCACTTTTATATCTTGTTCGTCAAAAATTCTGGCCACTCAATGGCAGAAATAACTGTCGTAGAATTATTCATGAATGTGTGAATTGCTTTAAGAACAAGCCCATCACTATGAATCAAATTATGGCTAACCTACCGAGAGATCGTGTAACACCGAATTATCCCTTTAATGTCACGGGCGTTGATTTTGCAGGCCCATTCTTCGTTAAGTTTAAAAATCAAAGAAAAGGGGCATTAAATAAAATTTATGTAGTAGTCTATGTATGTTTATGTACAAAAGCAATTCATTTAGATTTTGTGACAGATCTCACATCCCAAGCATTCATTGCAAGTTTAAAACGTTTTTTTGGTAGGAGAGGAAAGTGTGCAAAAATCACCACCGACAACGCTAAAACATTTGTTGGCGCAAATGCCGAAATTAAAAAATTGTTCAAAATGATCAAATTACCGGATCACACATTAGCAGAATTTTTGACAAATGAATCGATAGAGTGGAATTTTATCCCACCCAGGTCCCCAAACCATGGAGGGCTATGGGAAGCAGGAGTAAAGGCATTTAAATTCCACTTAAAAAGAGTCGTGGGGAACGCACATTTAACTCTCGAAGAGTTCATCACAATACTTTGTGAAATTGAGGCTGTGCTAAATTCCCGACCACTCACTCCTTTGACGTCAAATTTCGATGATTTCGAAACACTGACCCCTGGACACTTCTTAGTAGGTAGACCGCTAACATCCATAGTTGAACCGCAAATAACTAATATAAACGAGAATCAGTTGTCGAGATGGGAAAGAGTAAAGAAAATTACCCAACACATATATAAGCTTTGGAAACGCGATTATTTGAATAATTTACAAGAACGTCACAAGTGGAAATTTAACAAAAATAATGTTTCTGTAGGAACCTTAGTTTTAATCAAAGATGAAAATCTTCCTAGTACGAAATGGAGTACCGGAAGAATAACTGAAATTTTTCCTGGCACCGATGGTAAAGTGCGAGTTGTGAACCTGCGTATGCCAAACGGAAATATATTAAAAAGGACAATCAGAAATCTTTGTATATTACCTGTATGAATTTTGTTATTAGTAATTATTGTATGTGTATAAATTAACTTCAATCGTATTTAAGTATCATAAAATGTATTGTGTATTTTTCATTTAAGTACTGTAAATATTGTGTATTTTTCATTTAAGTACTGTAAATATTGTGTATTTGCATTTAATATTGTGCATGCCTTTTTGCTTTGTAAATATTGTGTATTTTGTATGTAAATATCGTCAATTGCATTATGTATTTGTATTGAAATTTCATTTCAATGGCGGGGACTCTGTTACGACCCGCATGTGCAGAGGGCGCTAGTAGTCCTCCTTGTTTACATTTCGTCAGTATGCTTGTAATGCATCCTCGGAGCGGACGTACCTACCGTCCTCAATAAACAAACAATTTTTAAAGTATACAGTCCACGCCTTTTGCTTGAGCAGTCAAGTTATACATAACTCAAAGTCTGCTCATAATCCGTTCTAGACATTTCTAGAATAACCACACCATTTGTGGTTAAAATCAGAGCTATCGACCTCACCCAGACGCCAATTGCGGTAAGTGCCTGTTCCGTTTCCTCAGACAAAAATTCCATTGAAAGTCATGTACTTGAAGAAATAAAAAAATTAAATTTGCGCATTGATGAAATTTCGCGTAGCAGAAGTCGTAGTCGTAATCGTAATCTCCCATTTCATAAACGTAATCGCTCTAAATCAAAAACATACGAGCAGTGCTGGTACCATTACAAATTTGGCTCAGCAGCTCAAAAATGTCATCCTCCATGTAAATTCTCAAAAAACGAGTCCGGTTAGGTATAATGGCGACTACTGCCTTGCCAAGAAATTCTCGTCGCCTTTTTATTCGAGATAGACGTACTAATGTCACATTTTTAATTGACACGGGATCTGATGTGTCCATAATTCCAGCAACAAAAACACAAAGGCAAAATAATTCACAAATGACACTTTCTGCCGCCAATACATCACCCATACATGTATACACAACTCAAACACTTTCTTTGGATTTAGGCTTAAGGAGAATTTTCCAATGGACATTTTTAGTTGGTAACGTTTCAACCCCAATTATCGGTGCTGATTTCTTGTACAACTTCCGTTTAGTACCGGATATAAGTAAGCAAGCATTGTTAGACTCGGAGACAAATATTAAATGTCATTGTATTTTAGGCAATAGTAGAATTCATTCAATTAAAACTGTGTCAGGAGATAGTGTTTATCATGAACTTTTAAGAAAATTTCCTGACATCACAAAACCTCCCCGGCCTGATCAAGAAATTAAACATTCTGTAGTCCATTACATCGAAACAAATAGTCGACCTGTAACAGCTAAAGCTCGCCGCCTCGCTCCCGATCGTCTCCGCATCGCAAAAGCGGAATTTGAGAACATGATTACTCTAGGTCATATGCGACCTTCCAAAAGTAATTATGCCTCACCTTTACATATGGTTCCTAAAAAAGACAGCACAGAGTGGCGACCAGTCGGCGATTACCGTGCACTAAATGCTCAAACTATTAAAGATAATTATAGCGTTCCCAATATTTTAGATTTTACTTCTAATCTTCACGGTACAAAAATTTATTCTCACATTGATCTCGTGAAGGCATATCATCAAATTCCAATTAACCCAGATGATGTACATAAAAGTGCAATCATCACACCTTTTGGGTTATTTGAAAGCACTCGGATGCAGTTTGGTCTTTGCAATGCCGCTGCTACATTTCAACGATTCATAGATGAAGTCTTGCGAAATCTTCCATTTGTGTTCGCTTTTGTAGATGACATTCTGGTCGCGTCTTCTTCACCCGAAGAACATTTACAACATTTACAAATTTTATTCACACGCTTACAACAATATGGACTATCTTTAAAGCCCTCTAAATGCATTTTCGGTGTAACTTCAATAAAATTCTTAGGCTTTAAAGTATCTGAATCAGGAATAAAACCCTTGTCGGATCGCGTCGATTGCATTTTAAATTTTCCTCAACCTACTACACTCACGCAATTAAGACGTTTCCTCGGGTTATTTAATTTTTATCGACGCTTTGTTCCCAAAGCTGCTCATTTATTAGCCCCACTAAATAAATTTTTGGAAGGAATTAAAAATTTTAAAAAGTCTAAAAAATTTTCCTGTAAAAATTTGCGTGACTCAATTCAATGGACTGAGGAGGCAGAGCAGGCATTTAATGATGCCAAAAACGCTTTAGCTGACGCAACTCTTCTTCGACATCCCATTCCAGGTGCAAAATTAAGCCTTTGGACTGATGCGAGTGACAAAGCCGTAGGTGGTTCACTTATGCAACTTTGCCAAAACAATTGGGAACCTGTTGCCTTTTGTCAGTGAAACTCTCGAAAAGTCAGCAGAAATGGTCCACATATGACAGAGAACTCCTGGCAATGTATATTTCGGTCAAACGTTTTCGTCACATGCTCGAAGGAAGAGACTTCATAATCTACACAGACCAGAAGCCTCTCATGTATGCCTTTATGCAAAATCCTGACAAGTGCAGTCCACGGCAATGGCGACATCTAGATTTCATATCTCAATTCAGTACCGATGTTCGTCATATAAATGGTACCCACAACGCAGTCGCTGATGCACTTTCAAGAATTGAAGTGAATCAAATATCCAATTCATTTTTAGATTTCGAGGCACTTTCAAAGGCTCAACTAGAAGACAACGAATTACAAAGTTTCCAAAATGACGAGAAATCTTCCCTTGTCTTTAAACGTGTGCCATCTCCAGTATCAGCCACTGAACTTATCTGTGATACTTCCACTGGCTCTCCCAGACCATTTGTACCACATAATTTTCGTAGGACCATATTTGAGCATTTTCACAACTTAGCTCACCCTGGTGTTGCAGCATCTTTCCAACTCATCGCATCCAGATATGTTTGGCCAAACATGCGGAAAACAGTGAAAGATTGGGTCCAGAACTGTATTGCTTGTCAACGTTCAAAAGTGCACAGACACACGAAGACACCTCTGGGCACTTTCGCCTTACCTGATGCAAGATTTTCACACATTCATGTGGATTTGATAGGTCCTTTACCATCATCAGAAGGAAAATCTTTTTGCTTAACAATTGTCGATCGATTCACTAGGTGGCCAGAAGCAGTAGCCATAGAGAACATTACTGCAGAAACAGTTTCTCGTGCCATTTTTGACACTTGATCTCTAGATTTGGTTGCCCAGTTTACCTAACGACTGACCAAGGCCGACAATTTGAAGCTGCTCTTTTCAAAGAATTAACGAAATTCCTGGGCACAAACCGCATCAGGACCACATCATACCACCCACAAGCAAACGGTTTAGTGGAACGTTTACATAGAGTGCTAAAGAGCGCCTTAATGGCTCATGAGAATATCAAGTGGACTGAGACTCTACCTGCAGTTCTTCTTGGCTTGCGAGTAGCTGTGAAACCCGACATCAATGCTTCAAGTGCAGAATTAGTGTATGGTGTTTCCCTCAGATTACCAGCCGAGATATGCACTGACACATCTTCAATGCCACTAGACTACGGATTTGTGCAACAGTTGAAAACCACATGAATCATTTAAAACCCTTGTCAACATCCACTCATGGATTTTCAAAAATTTTTGTGCACCCTAAATTGGATGACTGTTCTCATGTGTTCCTCCGTGTTGACAAAGTTTCCCCATCATTGTCTCAGCCTTACACAGGGCCACACGAAGTCCTATCAAGGAATGACAAACACATAACCATTAATATAATTGGAAAGAAAAGTTGTGTGTCACTTGATAGAGTTAAACCAGCATTTGTGTTCAAGGATTTGCCCGATACCATTCCTGATCCTATCATTAGTGCAGAATCATCACATCGCCATCCAGTGACAACAAACATGCAAACTACCAAATCAGGTAGACGGGTAAGATTTCCTCAGAGACTAATAACTGAAATTAAATAAACTATTCAAGTACCAGATGGACATATATATTTTTTCTAAGGAAAATTGTTTGACTTTTAATATCTTATGATTTTCATACCTTTTCATATTATGTATATTTATGTAATGTAATCTCAAATATCTGTATGCATATTATATTTTCTTACAACGTAATTTCAAGCATATGTATATATAATTTTCTTTTCAATGTAATTTTCAAGCATATTTCAAATAATTGTATTTGAGATTGTTTGCTCATGAGCATGTCATATATCGTTCTTTCGATTCTCTCCATCACTGGGGGGATACTATTGTAGCATATCCTATATTTTAGCTCACTAGATGGTAGCACCTTACAATGAAGTGTACATCTAGAATAGTACTAGTTTTCTCCGCTAGGGTTGCAGTATATATACGTTGTGCTCATGGGTAATCTCTCTCTCTCTCTCTCTCAACACTCGCAGATGATTTAGAACATGTGTCTATAATAAAGTTAAAGTTGTTAAGTTTTATCCGATTGCATCCTGATTGAACATTAACGCAACATACCCTTCAGCCTTATCATTGTCCACATCCTGATTGAAACTGTAGACTTATGTATTTAACGCAGTGCTTCTCAAACTTTCAATACTGGCGCCCCCCTTTTCAATCACAATTTTTATCGCGCCCCCTTATACATAATAATTTACTGAATGCAATAATAATGCACTTTTACGATAAAGCAACAATATTTATTATAAACCGTACAAATTCATGACATAAGTATTAAATTTTGTATATGTTACTTTTAAGCAAAAAAAGTTAAGTAATAGGATAATTACTAAGTTATTTTTCCTTTCTCTGATTTTTAAATTGGAACATCTTACAAAATGCGGTGGTTGCTTAGAAGACAAAATATAGATATCAGCTAAATATAGAAAATGAACTCAGAGGGTCAATTTCTTATCTTAAAACTCCTTTCAAAAACTTTGCTCTGTAAGACAAGCCCATGGAAGTAGCTAATAATTATTAAACTTGTTCTTAATTTAGTATTAATTAATTAGTCATAAAATACTCTGTGCACCACTCATACATTAAAAGCAGTGTTTCTCAAACTTTCAATACTGGCGACCCAATTTTCAATCATAATTTTTGTCTCGGCCCCCTGTACAACAATAATGTATTTACTGCAATAAAAATGCACTTTGAGAGAGAGACGCTAAAGTTACAACACGATCTTAATTATAAACCGTACAAATTAATACGATAAGTATATTAAATTTTGTGTATATGTAACTTTTAAGTAATATATATTTTAAGAAAATTACTTAAAATATATATTACTTAGAATTATGTTATTTTTCTTTCTCTAATTTTTAAATTGGAACAGATCGCAAAATGATGTATTTAATTAAAGATTTATTTCCTTCAGCATTCATTTCTCAAAGTACAAATGTCATTAGAAAAATAGTCTAATCAATGTCGCTCGCTATCATATCCATCACATTTGGCATTATAGGGTACGTTTGCGTTAGTCTGGGCAACCTATTGGACGTCTGCGCAAAACATGTAAAACCTCGTACAATTCCAGTCAGCTTTGGTCGACTCGATACTTCTATAGCTACCGAATCTAGCTTGTGTGAATGTACGTTTTTTTTAAATTTACATGTTAATTGTAATTCACGGTAATTAAGTATTTACGGCAGTAGATTAAAACAATATCATACATACATTTTTAAGTCTTAAGCAAACATTCGACCATAATAAAGAATCAACAAGTACACAGACGAACGAGCATGGTTCCGAAAATTAAATCAAGGCGATCTTCTCAAAAATACTTAAGTTTTGGATTTACCACTACTGAAGTAAATGATGGAAAAAAAGCCCCAGCTCGATATGTGTTAAAACTTACAAATCTGTGAAAGTTGTTTCTAAAACATGTAAAATCATTTAGCTATGTTGGCAAAGAATTTTAAAAAGTATTTTCTGAATGAGGACAGCTTGGTAGCAAGTTACGAGTGGATTAGGGATCTATTTCAAGATACTCTCCAAAAGGGCTATCAACTTCCAAAGAAGAAATCTTCATAGATTTCACATCCAGTGAAAAATTAAAAGGCAATTTTGTAATAAATCGCTCTTTGAATTTGGGGTAGAGGTGGATGAGGAATTATCTGTACTGAAAACAAAAGCACTTCGTATACTATTACCATTTTCAACATCCTACCTTTTTCAAACCGGATTTTCTGCAGTGGGTGCCTTGAAGACAAAATATAGATCTCAGCTAAATATAGAAAAATAACTCTTTAAGTGTCAATTTCTGATATTAAACCTTCCTTTGAAAAACTTTCCTCTACAAGACAAGCCCGTGGAAGTCCCTAATAATTATTAAACTTGTTCTTAATTTAGTAATAAGATTGATTGATTAAATATTAACGTCGCACTGTTCAGCTGCACGAGGGCTTTTGACGACGGACCACGTAATTTTGAACCATGGTCAAGTAACGTGAATGACACCTGAGCTGGCACCCCTCTCTCCTAACTACCACACCACACCAACGGGAAAACGTTTCAACTCTCAACAGATTTAACGTGCATCGCTGCCCTACACGGCGGGTCTTTAGTGGTACTGGGCTCGAACTCGTGACAAGGCAAACCACGATCCGATACCTATACCACTCGGCTACCGCGGCCAAATTCAGTAATAAGAAATTATTTATAAAATACCTTCTTCAGTACTGATACATCAAACGTATACTGGCTGAAACACCGACTCTTCGCACGAGTTCATTTTTTTAAAAAAATAAAACATTATTCTTGATATAATAGCTGAACTGTAAGGAGAGTAAAACTGTGTGCACGACATTGTATACAAAAATGTAAAATGATTTTTTTTAGATAAATGCTATAATTGTAAATAACAGTTTAAAAGAACTGTAATTTTAAACCTCACACACAATAAGCATTTAGAATTAATGTTAAATTATGAAAAAGAATATAAAATTCCGATGAAGAATAATTGTGTTACTTTTTAACATTTAAAGCGAGAAGACTTCAAAATGTTTTAACCCGGGAGCAGGCGCGTACTCGATACTAACATTAATGGTAGTGCGGGGGGACTCAGTCACCCCAATCATTTGTTTAGAATTATTTTTACTGTACACGATACAAATTGGAATTCTAGTGAATATTTTAGTTTATAGAAAGTGTACTTACCTTCTTTCAAGGACTATTCAATTCTTTGATGATTTGAGAAAAAATCCAATAAAACTGAACTAAAATGATTCAAAAGTACAAGACCATAATAAAGGACGCAAATCAGACACTTTTCAATTATCCTACAGAAATGTTAAATCAATCAATTCTTTTCCAAATATCGCAAAACTCAATTATTTACAATTTCCCTAAGCGAAAAGCAAACGCATAAAAGATGGGAGGGAACTAAAATTGATAATAACCATACCATAAGATTGAAGGTCAATCAAATGATTAGCAAACGTACTATGCAGCCTGGCTGAAAAGTGAATCATGACTTCCTTTTCTTTTTCTACAACTAATGTACAGTATTTCAATAATAAATACAGTGGTGAATTTTTTATCTTCTTAGAATTTTTCTCAGGGTCAGGGTTTCGTTTTTTCTTTTAACGAGTAATATTTTATGTTAAAACGTAATAAAAAATCTCTCATTGAGGAAATACAGCAAATAAAACAAAATGTTTTTTTTCTTTAATTTGGTTTTGGGAACAAAGATAGCTATATTTGATGACGGAAAAAAGCCAGATAATAAACATAAATTATGTCAGTGTTCTGTGTGTATTTTTTTTTATTATGGAAGAAAGCATTTTGTTTTACTTCTCTTTCCGGTTATTTTTTTTAAAAAAAATCTTTAAATTTTTGATACGCTCGCGCCCCCCTTGTAGGGTCATCGCGCCCCCCCAGGGGGGCGCGCCCCACACTTTGAGAAACACTGATTTAACGCATTCACTATCTCATGAAAATGAGATTCATGGAACAGATATGACTATAAAGGAATTAAGCTTTGCAGATAAGTTAAGTTTTCAATTATTGTTAGAGCATGAAGGAACTAAAACTTTTACATCTTTCAAAAAAGATACTGGGAGTAAAAGAAATGACATTAATGTTTATTCCTATTACAGTCTAAAAATGAAACTTGAGAGACATATAAAAAACGAGTCGTAGAAATATCAAAGATTCAATACCACCAATTGAATATCTTGCATGGATGGTGAAGGCATCAGTGTAAAATATTTTTCAAAACACAATCATGAATTGTGTCCTCAAAACATTAAATTTCAACCAATTAAATAAAAGGGGATTCACATTAAAGCTATCCTTCAAATGGGTATTGAGAAATCTAAAATATTAGAATATGTACGTGGTAATAGAGAAATAAATGCCTCATTAAGGAATCCCTTTTAACAAACAAAAACTTATCATACTATGTTAATTCTTTAAAATCACTTTCCCAGCCTCATAAAAATGATGCCGTTTCTGTCAATATATTCTAATTAACAAGCTACAAAACGAAACTGTGTTCTTTTATATAAACCCCTAGGGCAAGATACAGTTTATGGACCCATTAGCTCAATAATTCTCTTGCTTACAAACAGCAGAACATAATTAAGAACTGTTCAAAAACACACACCAAACTAACGAGTAGGGTTTCTATTTACCAAATTTAATTGTACCAGATGAATATGGCATAGGTTGCCCATTTCATTACAAATAAATTAGACGTGGTAACAATGTATTGTTTATTTAACAGTTTGAAAGAAAGGGTGCCCAATTTAAATATTAATTGTGTCATGACTGATGTTGATAGAACAACTGGCCCTGCATTTAAAAAAGTATTTGGGGAAGGTGTTAAACATTTGCTTTGCAAATGGCACCTTCATCGTGCTTGGAAAAAAAGTTAAACAATCTTGTTTCTGGTTTTGAAATTAGAAATGAAATTTATGCTTCTTTGGTAGTGCTTTTAGAAGAAAAAAATTTAACTAAGTTTAAACAAATGATGGAAAATTTTAGCGTTGAATTTGTTGATAAAGAACCTGCTTTTATTAAATATTTTGATTATTATTATTATAATAGAACAGATTTATGGAGTATGTCACATCGTCTATTTCCATATTCCTATACAGATACAAATATGTATTGTGAATATTTTCACAATAAATTAAAGACCAGTTATTTTGAACGTAAATTTAATCGCAGAGTGGATAATTTAATTGATACATTGTTAAAAATAGAGAATATGTATTTATCTCATCAATACAGAATTATAACTGGCACTCCCACCAGTGTTTATCCTCCAACATATTATAAACGTCACAACAATGGTTTAAGGACTCCTGATGGAGATGTTTATGTTAAGTCGACAAATTCACGACTTGTTAAATCGCAGACAAACAGGGATGTACTTTACGAAGTTAAGGTTGCGGAAACATGTTCAGATAATGATCAGTGCTATTGTAGGTGTATAAAACTAGCATGTTTATCTTTGTGCATACATTTGTATACACGTGAATGTTCTGATAATCACGCACTCTGTAAACATATTCATAAAATTCATTCCTTAATTGTTCGACAGATCCCTTCTTTTGAAAATATTTTTAGTGATAATGAAATTACCGAAGATGTAGAATGTATTCCTGATTCAGTCTCTTCTGTAACCCTTGTAGAAAGTGGCATTGATTCTTCTGTCGAAGAAACATGTGATGATGAAAGGAAAATTCGCGAGACTGAACTTTTACTTGTTAAATTAAATTGTTTAATACAAGATAAAGTAGTTATGAGAACTCTATCTTCATATCTAAGTAGTAGTTTAAAAACAATGGTTTCAATGTGTGAATCAATAAAAGATGGGGGAAGAAATGAAACTTGAAAATTATTTATCTGATCCCAATTTGCCTTCCCAACAACATTTAAGTAAGCAATATACATTTAAACATAGTAGCAGAGTTAAAAAAATGTGAAAAAGAAAACTTTGGAATATCCTTCCTTGCCTGTCAAAAAAGAAACAACAGACAATTTAAGCTGTAGCCATTCAGTAGTATTTAATTCAAAAAGCAAGTACAGGAAACTGACTGGATCTTTTACGCCTGGCTATGTACCTGATTGCAGTCAAGTTGTTTTATAAATACAAGACATTCAATTACGTTTTTATGATTCAAAATCTTTGGACACTTATACGATTGATATACTCTCGTATATCAGATGAGGAGGTAAATAATTTATCAAAAACGACAAGTTTTCGTAATGGATGGCTTTAAGATAGTATAGTTGATGCGTTTAATTTAAAAATCATGCAGGGGAAGGATTGTTTTGCAGCAAGATGTTACTATACACAAATTCTAGAAAGTGGAGGTAATCTTGGAAACTTTTTCTCTCCTAATAAACTTAATGCTGCGGAATTCCTTTTCATTCCTATTAATGTCTCTTGTCATTGGGTTTTATTGGTTGCTAATTATAAGTCTAAAGAAGCTAAATTTTTATGATCCTTTAGGTTTTGGAACTGAAGGTAAGGGAACTAATTTGATATCGGGGGTAGTTGCGCCAAGCGCTGCTTGGCGCGATAAGATCACGCCTAGCAACGTTTGCTGTAGCTGAAATACACTGGTGTGCAAAAATTAAGGACGAAGTCGAAAAATCAGCATATCAGCTGAACGAAGAGGCAGAGCGGACAGAAAGACCAATCAGGAGATTAAGTAAGGTGATGTACGGTAGCACATGCGCAGATATGCAGGTAGATGTAATGGGGGAGTGTCTGAGTAGTATAAAGCATGTTGTCGGTGTAAGATCAGTATTTCTGGCAAAGAGATTGCACGCCGTATAGCAGTTAAAATCACACCGAGTTGCTGCCTCAGCGAGAAATGGTGAATAATCAATCTGTTAGACGACATCTGGATGCTCTTACCCGAGGTCGAATCATTGGGAAGTTGGAGGAAGGCCGCAGTGTGACAAGTGTGGCTGCAGAGTTCGGAATTGCTCACAGCATCGTTTCACGACTTTGGAGACAATTTCAAACTACAGGAACAGCTATCCGGGGGTTCAATAGTGGTCGTCCACGAGGAACCACACCCGCAGATGACCGGTACATTGTCTTACAGGCCAGAAGAAACAGGCGGCAGACAGAGGGAGAAATCGCTAGACACAGGCGACTGGACGACCGATATCGCGTTTTACCGTGGCCAGAAGACTGCACGGTGGTGGTCTGTTTGCACGATTCTCATCGCATACTCATCTGGAGAGAGCGGGGAAGCCGCAATCATCCCTCGAACATAATTGAAAGAGACAGGTATGGAGGTCGCGGTGTTCTCGTTTGGGGAGGCATCATGCTTGGTAGTCGTACAGACCTTCACATCTTCGACGCAGGTTCAGTCAACGGGACCCGTTATTGTAACGAGATTCTTCTTCCATATGTGCGTCTTTTTAGAGGCGCTATGGGTCTGCAGTTCCTTTTCATGGACGACAATGCACCATGTCATCGCACAGTAGCTGCCGAACAGCTCTTAGAGAGTGAGGATATTGAACGTATGGATTGGCCGGCACGATCTCCGGATCTCAATCCCATCGAGCATGTATGGGATTTTCTAGGCAGACGCTTGGCAGCTCGTACCTTACCACCAGTAACGATTCGAGAGCTTCGATTGGCGCTGCAAGACGAATGGGCAGCAATGCCTCAACAACTCATTGACACCCTCATTCTCAGCATGGGCAGACGCTGTGAAACCTGCCTAACAGTCAGGGGAGATCATATCCCTAACTAAAGACAGATGTTTCTTGCTGGACATCCATCACAGGGATTTTTCGGCCTTCAGTCGCATCGCGCTCCCTGCTACTTTTTCAATCAAGCTTCTTTTTATCCCTCTGATTTCTCTTTTAGTAAGTGTTGCTTACATATTACACATGTCCTTACGTTTTGGGGATCTTACGGTATTAAATGTGTTGATTTGGAAAGCTTTTGTACAAAGTTATATTGAAAAAACCGTCTCGTCTTTAATTTTTGCACACCAGTGTAGTATCCAATATGGCGGCGTCCGTTTAGGAATCGGGACGGAAAATAGTTGGAATTGCATGGTTTCCGACAATTTTAGATGTGACCAAAGATTAATGTGGATGAAAATCGTGAAAATTGCAAGTAAAATAGTGTACTTACCTTTTATAGATGTGGACGAAAGGATGGAAAATTATGCGTACCAGGATTTATTTTATTTATTTTGCAAAAGGAAAGGAATATGACTATGATAATTATGAAAGTTAATTTATTGAAGTTAAATGTAAAAAATGCATTTTTTGAACTGAATGTAATATTGAAAAGGAAGTTTTAAAAATTAAAAAAAAAAGGTGCAATGCTAGTTGTTGAAAATGTTACGAAAGGGTTATGAATTCGATTCCTCGACTCCCCTTTCCGAAACGATTCTCCATTCAGCCCAATTAATATTTTGAACTAGGTCAAGAAATTTAATGAATGGGTCCTCTTTGAGAGCGAAACAAATTTTCCTGAACATGTACCAGGCGATATATCCTTCAAATCTTCCTTTTCGATTATATTCAGGCAAGGAAGCTTTGAAGTGGCGCCAGGTAACTTCGATAGTATTAGTATGAGCGCCGGTCTCAGAATCAACGAATTCGAGCGAATGGTTAACTGTAAGGCAGTGTTTCTCAAAGTGTGGAGCGCAGCATATCGAAAATTTAAAGATTTTTTTTAAAAAAATAACCGGAAAGAGAAGTAAAACAAAATACTTCCTTCCATAATAAAAAAAAATACACACACACAACAACACTGATATAATTTATGTTTATCATCTGGCGTTTTTCCGTCCTCAAATAGCTATCTTTGATCCCAAAACCAAATTAAAGAAGAAGAAAAAACATTTTGTTTAATTTGCTGTATTTCCTCAATGAGAGATTTTTTTTATTACGTTTTAACATAAATTATTGCTCGTTAAAAGAAAAACGAACCCCCCCCCCACACACACATACCCTGAGAAAATTCTAAGATAAACAATTCATCACTGTAATTATTATTGAAGTACTGTACATTAGTTGTAGAAAAAGAAAAGAGAGAGGAAGACATGATTCACACACACACACACACACACACTTTTCAGCCAGGCTGCATAATACATTTGCTGATCATTTGATTGACCTTCAAACCTACTGGTATGGTTAGTTCTACATTAGGTCCGTCCCCTCTTTTAAGTGTTTTTCGCTTAGGGAAATTGTAATTAATTAAGAGTTTTACGATATTTGAAAAAGAATTGATTGATTTTTGAAGGATTATTTGGCCAAGGTTTATATTTTTATGAATATACTCAAACATATAAAGCATAGTGATAAACGTCATAATCCTTTTTAGATCATCCGTATTTTTTTCTGAATACACTTTTAACCCGGGAGCGGTGGCGTGGGGCATCTGTGATCTCTATTGAAGGAAGTTGAAACTGATCAAGCAAAAGAAGAACTTGCTGAAAGAATGCATATTACTCACGATTGAGAAACGCGATGAACATGAAACGAAAGGAAAATTTTCAAATGCTTCCTAAAAAACTCCGTCAACTTAAAATATGAAGCCATAAGTGTACCACAAGGTTCAGTTTGCCTTGTCAAAAAGACACAAAAAAGAAAAAGTTCAAATTCCTATTTGTCGATCACCAAAGGTGTCACGAATTCGAGCCCAGTACCCACAGTGTAGGGGAGAGATGCACGTTAAATCTTCAAGAGTTCAAACATACTCTTGTTGGAGTGGTGTGGTAGATAAAAGAGGCCAGCTCAAGTATCGTCCTCGTCATTTGACCATGGTTCAAAATTACGAGGTCCGTCTCCAAAAGCCCTCGTGTAGCTGAACAGGGCGACGTTAATATTCACTCACTCGATCATGAAAGCTCATTAAAACTACAATAACTTAAACAAAATATGACAGCTTTGCCAGCAAATAACATTTCTGAAATATTAGTGAAAAGTGTCTCTGATTTGTGTCCTTTATTAAGGTCTTGCACTTTTGAGTAATTTTAGTTCAGTGTTTTATTGGATTTTTCCTCAAATCATCAAAGAAAAATTATTTAGTCCTTGAAAGCCGGTAAGTATACTTGCTCTTAATGAAATTATTCACTGGAATTCCGATTTGTATCGTGTAGAGTAAAAATAATTATAAACAAATGATTGGGGTGACTGAGTCCCCCCACACTACCATTAGCGTTAGCATCGAGTGCGCGCCTGCTCCCGGGTTAAAACATTTTGAAGTCTTCTCGCTTTAAATATTAAAAGTAACACAATTATTCTTCATCGGAATTTTATATTCTTTTTTTCATTATTTAACATTAATTCTAAATGCTAATTCTGTAAGGTTTAAAATTTCAGTTCTTTTAAACAGTTATTTACAATTATAGCATTTATCTAAAAAAATCATTTTACATTTTTGGATACAATGTCGTGCACATAGTTTTATTCTCCTTACAGTTCAGCTATTATATCAAGAATAATGTTTTATTTTTTAAAAAAATGAACTCGTGTAAAGAGCCTGTGTTTCAGCCAGTATACGTTTAATGTATCAGTACTGAAGCATTTATTTTATAAATAATCTCTTAATACTAAATTAAGAACAAGTTTACTAATTATGGAGACCCCCCCCCTGAGTCTCACCTTGGACACCAAGATTAATTTGAGGCAAAGAACCACTAAGAGTCACACACATTTTGAACAATAATAATATTTATTTATGATTTTCAAATTCTCAAAAAAAAAAAAAAAACTCTGATAACATATAATACTATTATGTTACGTCCAATAAAGGGATTTACCTTTATCCTAAATTAAATTACGAATGATGCAACAAATTAATAATTAAGCTCGTGATCACAAGTAAGGTCTACCGAAATAGGTAATCCGAGAAATACACGTACTCGAATTCTTAACTTTCATTAACTTTAAATAATTCGCTTAAACTGACGCGTATTTTAAGCGTACGTAAATTATATTTACCGCTGGCTATATCAGCTTTCTGGTACGTCTAGCAGCACGACGTCTTCACGAATCTAGTATCCTGGAATCCCCTCTAATATTGCGTTTAAAGTTGCTGGCTCAATAGCCTTCCATCATCCACACTGCTAGTTTACAATGCTCGACTTAAATACCTTATCTATTATGCATATCCCGTTCATCTTTTTGGAGTTGATTGGAAAAAAACGCGAATTTATGTTCCCCAAAAAAGACGCCTAAGAAGATTAGTGGAAAGGTTCCGTACAGATTCGTCACAATCCCCTCCAAAAAGAAAACGGGATTTATTCGAAGGTCACAAACGGCCTGAAAATAAATTACGCAACCAATTCCTAGACTTGATTTATAGTCCCGACGACTTAAATATATATATATATATATATATATATATATCTACCCATCGGATACTATACAAATTCTCATTCCTTAAGGGAAAGAGAAAAAAATTACAACCTAAAACTGCTCTTTAAAGGACGTAACATTTACAGAATTAAATTTCCCTACACCACATCCATTTGGCAAAGAAGCGAGGGAAAAACCACCGAAATGGTAAAAAACCTGCCTACGTGGTTTCCTTAAATGCTTATGACATACTATACAAGCATATTCGGACTTGCATCTTGATTCTTTTGCTCCCTATACAATTCTCAGGGTCAGCTACCCTGAAATGAGAATCTCTTAAAATTTTTTAAAGAAACAAACATCTATAGAATATACAAATTCATTCATTTTTTTATACATAACATTTTCATATACATCAATTGAAGCATCTGGCTCCTTAACATTCCCATTCCATGCATGATGCGCTTGTTAGTATTAAATGTTAGCTCTACCTAATTACGCCGCGTCCCGAGTCACCAGATGCGAGACAAAATATACACATACATATACATACAATTTCAAACATTCAAAAATAAAACAAACAACCAAAGGAATTGTCGCATCTTAGCGAAGTCATACATAGAAGTAAACAAATGCATTCTTACAAATGTTTTCTCCATATTTATACAAAAAAATTAATACAAAAGCTGATTTTTCTCAACAAGAAAAAACCCTCTCATTGTAGTGTCCACTTTTGCTTGGCTTCTTAAATTAAAAATCGGCCCGTGACTTGCTTCATTGCAATAATTCTTCCGACCTCTTGTTCGAAAGGAGATAATAAGAAACGATACCACCTGATATTTTTCTTTGTCCTTTATTCGCTCCTATCGACCGGATCTCCTTCTACGGCTTCCATACTGAAGCTCCTTCTCCTGATGTTGTTCTGTTGGATATTGTCAATTCCGATGCTCCTCCTATCCTCTGGAATTCCTTCGGGCTGCTTTACTCGGCTGCGTAGGTAGTAAGGACAAGGTCTCATTGCTGTCGCTTGTTTAGACCGGACTAGTCTCCTCTCAGCTGCCCTGTTGGTTCTGCTTTTAGTTGTCCTTGTCTCCCGGGCCTTGTCGTATTGTCCACACCTTTCTTGTTTGCTCCCTTCTGTAGGTGGTTTGCCCTGCCTGGCATCTCTTAGATGTGAGGGACCTGCAATGGACTGTGATCCCTGGGAGGGGTTATTATGTCTTCTATATTTACAATTTTGAGATGAAACCCAGGACGGAATTGCTCTTTATCCCCTGTTTTGGTTCGGGGGTTGGTCTTTTCTAGTCCCTATGTTCGGACCCCTGCAGAGATCTTTTTCTGCAAATTTTGGATCTCTAAGTTTTTCCTGTCCACTGACCTTTTTGACCCTACTTTACGTTTCAATCTCGGATCCTCCCATCCGGCATTACCCTTATTTGATTTACGACCTTTACTCTCCTCACTCGAGGTTTTACTTGATCCTTTGAATTTTCCTGGGTGCGATCTACTTGACCCATTACTAGACCTCTGTCCCTCATATAGTGCCTCAACATGACTATCCGAACTAATCGTGTCAGATTGTCGTGGACGGTACACTCGCATCTGGTCGATATTAACTGTGACTCTTTTACCTTTCTTCCAAATGATTAAATTGTTATTCCGAACCTCCAACACTCCATATGGCCCTTCAAACTTAGGCATAAACTTTCCGACCACTTTCCTACCCGTAGCACTTATAAAATGAGTTTGTACCAACGCCAAATCATTTACTTTGATGTTAACTTCCCTCCTTTTCCAATTATAAGATTTTTCCCAATTTTTGTATTGTTTCCGCATATTCTGCCTTGCTTCATCGAATAATTTCGCAATGTTTCTTCCTACATATCCAGCAACCTCTGTGACATTTATTAATTTACTAATAGGTGTTTTAATCTATCTGCCTAAGAATAATTCAGTCGGAGTTTTATTTGTTGTCTCATTCACTGAAGTGCACAGCGTGAAAGCGAACTCATGAAGAAATCGGTCCCAGTTTTCGTGATTTTCTTCTACAAAACAGGCTATCATCTGGACTAAATTGCGATTAACTCTTTCCGTTAAATTTGCCTGCGGCCTGTATGTTACCGTTTTCATATGCTTTATGTCCAACCTGTGACTTAAGCGTTCAAATACCTCTGATATAAATTTGGGGCCGTTATCGCTAATTAAAGAAATCGGAGATCCGTAACGTGAAATATAATTCTCAAAAAGGGCGTTAGCTATGGCCTGGGCCGAAGCTTTTCGTAAAGGAATAAGCTCACTCCACTAAGTGAAGTGATCAGTTATTACCAATAAAAATCTATCTTTCGGGTCGGGATGCGGGGTAGGGGCCTAATAGGTCTAACGTTACAATTTCATTGGGGTAATTCGATACTATCAGAATTAAACGACCAGCTGGTAGCGCGTTTCTGTAATTAAATTTTTGACACCGGTCCCAGGTTGATACATATTCAAATATATGTTTCCTCATAAATGGAAAATAACATGTGTCGCGTAATTTTAAATAGGTCTACCTCTTTCTCCTAGATGGACTGCTAATAGTAGATCATGAAATTCTTTCATTATTGCTTCGACGAAGCAATCTAGGAATATACACTCTTAGTTTTCCAAGAGTTGTAGAATATTTCGCGTAAAAGAGTAGACCAATGATTAATTTAAATTCCTGGGACCAATCCTCGCATACAGTAGCATTAACGGAACCGTCGTCTGGGTTTTCTAAATAATGATGGATGTGTCCTAACTCAGGATCTTCCCTTTGCTCTCGAATGAGGGAGTTTAAGGCTAGGGCTCGAAGAGCTGTGCACGAAATTTGTGATCCATCCATATTGCCTACTGGATTCCTAGACAAAACGTTCGCGACAACGTTTTGGACCCCCGGGTCGATGTTCCCATTCTATGTTGAACTCGGATAACTTGAGTGACCATCTAATCATCCGACTAGATAAGTTTTTCCCATTCGTTAGTTTTGTTAATGCCGCGTGATCTGTGATTACCTTCACCGGCAGGGATCAGAAATAACTTTTAAACTTATTTAATGCCCATATCACCGCCAAACATTCGCGTTCAGTAACAGTATGGTTTCGTTCCGCTTTATTGAGGGTTCTAGACGCGAATGCAATAGGTCTGTGGTTTTGATTATGCACAGCACCAATTCCGACCTCCACTAGCATCAGTAAATAAGTTAAACTGTTCTGTAAAATTCGGCAACTGTCAAACTGGTGCCTCTGTTAATGCTCTTTTTATCTTATCAAAAGCATCCTGTGTTTCTGTCGACCTATTATAAATTAACCCCCCTTTTCTTTAACCGATATAATGGCTCACATATATCTGCACAGTGTGGTATAAACTTCTGATACCACCCCGCCATCCCTAAAAATCTCGACACACTTCCTTATTATTTTTAGGAGGTTTCATTTCTGTGCGATTGCCTTGACTTTACTATTGTCGGTTTCAATCCCTTCCTTACTAATTATGAGACCTAAATACTTCAATTTGTCACGTATGAAGTGACAGTTTTCTTTGTTTAGGGTTACCCCTGCGTCTCGCAACAATATAAATATCCGATTCAAATGATCTATGTGTTCATTAAATGATGGAGATGTGTTATAATAACATCATCCATATAAACCATCACGAAACGCCCAATAACAGGTTTTAATATAATGTCTATGGCTTTTTGGAAGTTTGGCGCCGCCCCTGAAAGGCCGAAAGGCATTCTGAGGAATGTAAAAGTGCCATTGCGAGTGATACACGCGGTTTTCTCGATATCTTTCGGACTAATCGCCAATTGAAAATAAAGACTTTAAATCCAATGTCGACATAACGCTGATATGCGGAATGTTTGAGATTAGATCATCAATAACCGGTAATGGATATCGGGGGTATTTAGTTATGTCATTAAGTTTCCGACAATCAATCGCGAATTGATACACCTCTGGAAAATCTGGAGGAAGGTCATTATTCTTGCGCGTTAAAACTACCGGTGACGCGTATGGGGATTGAATAGGACGGATTGTACCCTCTCGTAACATTTTCTCAAAATGATAATCGATTATTCCTTGTTTGACCCTGTCATATCTATAAGGTCTTGACACTACCGGTCCCTTGTCCCAGTATCAATTTCATGGTATGAAACATGAGTTAATCCCGGCTGATCTGAAAATAGCCCTTTAAAACCATTAAATAAATTCCTTAACTTTTGCTTTTGCCCTTCACCGAGCTTTGCATCTAATAGATCAATCGCGACCGGTTTTTCCACTTTTGGCAATTGCTTAATTTGGTCATCTGGAATGATCAGAGATTTCTGTTTGAAATCATAAGTCAATTTGGACTCCTTCATAAAATCAATGCCTAAAATGCATTGGTACTGCATATTGTTAAGAATGTAAAATTCCCAGGTTTTCTGGAATTCTCGGATCTGAATCTGTAATTCGACCCGACCTAATTGACAAAACGGGGCTCCCTGGGCCGTCATTACTCTAGCTTTCGTCTTTTGACGAGGTCAATACGAAAAATATTTGCGATAGACCTCCTCTGATATGAAAGATTTCTCCACCCCGTATGCCAAAGGGTTGTAATGAATGCCTCATTTAAAAAAATGGGGACATACGGTAAATCTACTGGAGTCATTCGTAATGAGGATACACTAATAGTTCGGTGTTCCGTATCTGGAGGATTTTCTGTACATCGCGGTCGATCACCCCCATACTCGCATCGATCGCTTAAAAGTTTAAATATCTGTTTTGATCATTCTGCCCCCTGAAAGCACTATTCCTCGAACCACCTTGTCGACCGCCTTGATTGTGGAATCGATGATCCGGTTGACCACCTCAGCGTAGACCATCGAATCTCCGATAATCCCCAACACCTTGACTCTCAAATCTATTGAACTCTCTCCGTGGTCTGCTATTGTCCGCGTATATATTGTTACCTCTCGTTTCCCTCCAATTTTCCTGCCGATTCCTGTTAGAGAAACGATTGTTCTTGTTCGGTTTTATATCTCGGGATTCCCAACTCGAACCTCTGATCTTTCTATTTAGAAACCGTTCCTCATACTTATCAATTATTTGTAGGAGGTTAGATGTGGTTTGCGGATGCCTAACCTCTACATAATCTAAAATCTGAGGTTCTAACCTACTAATAATATGATCGATCAATTTTTCCTCCGTCATTTCGAGTTTTAAGATTTTGTGAATCTTCAACAAATCATACACAAAATCAGACGGTTTTTGGTTATGCTTTTGAGATGATGAATAGAAACGCGTTTCTAGTTCCGACCTATTTCTAACCACGGGGAACTGTTCTGACAACGCTTGCTTTAAGTGCGCGTAATCCGTCACCTTTTCTTCAACAACCCTATAACCTAGAACCTCAAACCAATCTAGTGCCCGTCCTGTGAGATGAGCCTTTAAATATGCACAAGCTAGTTGTGTGGGTATCTCGTAATATGTTTAAGTTATTATCTATATTTTCCAAGAAATCTGCTACGTTCTCCACCCCCCGAAAAATACTGCTCAGGGATGATTCGAAAATTAGATCCGACTCTATACTCGGGATTTACTCGTTGGGCGCCACTGTGGAGACCCCCTGAGTCTCACCTTGGGCACCAAGATTAATTTGAGGCAAAGAACCACTAAGAGCCATTTTGAATAATAATATTATTTATTTATGATTTTCAAATTCTCAAAAAAAACTCTGATAACATATAATACTATTATGTTACGTCCAATAAAGGGATTTACCTTTATCCTAAATTAAATTACGAATGATGCAACAAATTAATAATTAAGCTCGTGATCAAGTAAGGTCTACCGAAATAGGTAATCCGAGAAATACACGTACTCGAATTCTTAACTTTCATTAACTTTAAATAATTCGCTTAAACTGACGCTTATTTTAAGCGTACGTAAATTATATTTACCGCTGGCTATATCAGCTTTCTGGTACGTCTAGCAGCACGACGTCTTCACGAATCTAGTATCTAGGAATCCTCTAATATTGCGTTTAAAGTTGCTGGCTCAATAGCCTTCCATCATCCACACTGCTAGCTTACAATGCTCGACTTAAATACCTTATCTATTATGCATATCCCGTTCATCTTTTTGGAGTTGATTAAATAAAAACGCGAATTTATATATTCTCCAAGAAGACACCTAAGAAGATTAGTGGAAAGGTTCCGTACAGATTCATCACATAATTATTAGTGACTTCCATGAGCTTGTCTTGTAGAGCAAAGTTTTTCAAAGGAAGGTTTAGTATCAGAAATTGACACTCTGAGTTATTTTTCTATATTTAGCTGAGATCTATATTTTGTCTTCAAAGGAGCCACCGCAGAAAATCCGGTTTAATAAATGTAAGATGTTGAAAATGGTAATAGTATACGAAGTCCTTTGTTTTCAGTAAAGAAAATTCATCATCCACCTCTACCGAAAATTCAAAGAGCGATTTATTAAAAAAAAAAGCCTTTTAATTTTTTACTGGATGTGAAATCTATGAAGATTTCTTCTTCGGAAGTTGAGAGCCCTTCTGGAGTATTTTGAAATAGATCCCTAATCCACTCGTAACTTGCTACCAAGTTGTCCTCATCTAGAAAATACTTTTTAAAATTCTTTGCCAACATGGCTAAATGATTTAACATGGTTTTAAAAACAACTTTCATGTGTTGTTCTCCAGATTTGTAAGTTTTAAAACATAACGAGCTGGAGCTTTTTTCCCACATCATTTACTTCAGAAGTGGTAAATCCAAAATTTAAGTATTTTTGAGAATATTGCCTTGATTTAATTTTCGGAACCATGCTCGTCTGTGTACTTGTTGATCCTTTATTATCATCGCATGTTCGCTTACGACTTAAAAATGTATGTATGGTTTTGTTTTAATCTACTGCCGTAAATACACTCATGTCCATAAATTAAGGATAATTCAGAATCACACAAATATTGAACTCTAAAATAAAAATTTCACTTGTAGAATAATCGCACACATCTGGAAGAAGAATGTGTAAATTACAGGAAACCACCAGATGGCGTGGATAGTACGTCACAATGACGAGAGTGTATGAGAGGGGTATATAAGGAATGGTGGCAAAGAAATTAAATTGTTCACAAGCGTTTTAAAAGCCTTTCAGTGCAATAACCGCATAGTTATTGCACAAAGGAAGCATTTGGATGATTTTTTACGTGGTCGAATTATTGGACGACCGGAATGTGAACGAACCCAGCTGGAAGTATTCGAAGAACTTGGAATCGTCCAGAGTGTCATCTCCAGGCTTTGACAACGATTCCAAGATGATGGTAATATGAGTAGATGTTACAGCACAGGTCGCCTCCGAGTTACAACGCTGAATGAGGACCGGTATATATATTTGGCAGTTACTGCCTAAAGAAACAGACGGAGCACAGCATCAGACCTGTCTCGTCAGCTCTCTTCAGCTACCGGTACGACAGTTTCAAGGCAGACCGTGTACAGACGCTTTGGGAACATTGGTCTATATGCTCGTAGGCCTGTCAGATGTGTTCCACTTACCGCAACTCACTGTCGCCTGCGATTAACCTGAAGTAGAGAGCATGCATTGTGGACACCATAACAGTGGTCTTGTGTGATGTTGCCCGACGAGTCCCGGTTTAGTTTGCAGTCTGATTCTCGCCGGACTTTAATATGGAGAGCGCCAGGGGTACCTGTTACCACCAAGAGAACACCACTTAACGACACCGTTACGGTGGTGCAGGATGGCTCGTTTGGGGAGGAATTATTCTTGGTTCCAGAACTGACCTGCATGTTCAGAGCGTAACGATGACAGGCCACATCTATCGGGATGTCTTTCTGAAACAACATGTATGTTTATTTCGGGGCGCCATGGGTTCTAAATTTCTGTTTATGGATGACAACGCCCGTCCTCACCGTTCAAACATTGTAGACGAATGCCTTCAATCGGAGGGTATCACCCGTATGGATTGGCCAGCATACTCACCGGACTTGAATCCAATAGAGCATGTGTGGGATATGCTTGGCCGACGAATTGCAGCCATTCAACCCCCTCCCACCTGTCTACCTGAACTTTGGAGGGCATTGCTTGGTGAGTGGTGTATTATTCCCCAAGATCAGATTGATAATTTGATACTCAGCATGCCTAGGCATCGTCCGGGATTTGCTCCAGGGTGTAAAAATCGCAATTTTTATTAATTATGTCAAACATATAGCATCTGTTTTTGCTCTTTACCTTTTGTTTAATAAATAGAATTTAGAAATAAGTCAAATTTGTTTTGCTTTCGTCTTTCTTTGCCTGAACTTCATTATCCTTAATTTATGGACATGAGTGTACTTAATTACCGTGAATTAAAATTAACGTTACAATTAAAAAATGTACATTCAAGCTAGATCGGTAGCTATAGAAGTATCTATCAAGTGGACCAAAACTGACTGGAATTGTACGAGGAAAAGCATTTTTACATTATTTGCATAGAAGTCCAATAGGTTGCCCAGACTCACTCAAACGTACCCGATAATGCCAGATATGATGAATATGATAGAGAGCAACATAGACTAGACCATTTTTCTAATGACATTTGTACTTTGAGAAATGGACGCAGAAGGAAATAAATCTTTAATGAAATGTATCATTTTGTGATCTGTTTCAATTTCAAAATTAGAGAAAGAAAAATAACATAATAATAAGTAATATATATTTTAAGTAATTTTCTTAAAACATATATTACTTAAAAGTTACATGTGCAAAATTTAATATACTTATTGTATTAATTTGTACGGTTCATAATTAAGATCGTATTGTAACTTTAGCGTCTCTCTCTCAAAGTGCATTTTTATTGCAGTAAATGCATTATTGTTGTACGGGGGGGGCGACAAAAATTAGGATTGGAAATTGGATCGCCAGTATTGAAAGTTTGAGAAATACTGCTGTAAGGTGATGATAGCCTCTTTCACTCAACCTTTCGTAAGATTTCCAGCAGTCAGGAAAAACAGTCGTTCCTGATTCAATCCATGATTCAATAAGACCGAGAAGTGTTTCTGCCGTCCTGTCGTTAACTGCAACCAGGAAGCAGCGTCCCATCTCACGTTCTACGGCACCAAAAACCCACTGTCCCTCCACGAAATGACCCTTATAATATTTTCTTTTCCCAATTTTACTCTCGTCAATTTCAACCGTTTTACCCTCCCCCCCCAACCTTCTCTGCGTTAACGACAATATGTTTTATTAACACATCGGACGCATAGCTTCGCAAATCGGCAACAGCCTTCGAATAAATTCCGAGCTCCTTATGAATTTGAGCGAACGAGGAACGTCTGAAGAATTCATAAATCAAAAGTAGAATGGTAGAAATAGGCAATTTGCTTCCTTAAAAAAAATAATTGAATCTTCTTACTGCAGTAGCGATAATTTCCGCAGCGAAAGATTCGACCGTCCAATTTTTAGATGTATCCGGAGCAACGTTCATGTCGCATTGGAGCGCGTTCGAAATCATTGAAATTTTCGAAAGGAACGAGAAAAGAGAATCGTTATTTTTTAAAAATAAAGTTGACCCAAAGTGTGAATTCGGAACATCTTAAAGAAATTAAAAGAAGAGGTAAAAGAAATCCTGGTACTCACCAATAACTGCGTCCATTTTCTTGACAAAGAAAGAGTACAGACAAGTAGCAGGTGACTGAAAATGATAGCATTGGCAAAGAATTCGAATTAAAAACATCCGCAATGAAAATTTTGACCGCGCAATAAAAAGAAACCAATAAGAATGAAGTATTTAGAATTAAAATCGTCTGAAATTAAAAGGATTAGCGCGTGCAAAAAAACCCAATTAGAATGAACTACAAGAAACGTCATCTCCATGGCAACCACATCACCAAAGAAAAGAAATTTCAAGGCAACCATATTGCAATTTTATCGCCCATGTTGGCGAACATAAAGAACTCGGTGCTACTACCCCCGATAACAAACTAGCACCAAGGTAAGTACATTCATCTGATAGATTTATGGAGAAAAAAATTAAATATTTTATTTTGTGAAGAACATGATTATAGCCTATTTCTTATCCTGTTCATGTGAAACAGACTGATAGTATGAATTTTTGGTGTTTTCATATCATATGTTGGGGAGTGGTCCCTATGTGTTTGCTCTCAGGAAACCATACGAGGGTGTTGACAAAACACCCTTAATTTCACACTCGGTTCCTAGGGGCGTATGTCGGAACACTTGCGATGGGCACCGTAATTCCGCGCTCTCGCTCGTCTATCTCCCACACACTCTCTGAAAACTCTTAATTCTCGTTTCGCTTAATACACTTAATCACCGCCGCGCGGCGCTTACTGCGCATGCTCGAACATCATAATTCACAAAAAGAAAATATATTAGACAAAAAGAACACTGTTGATACAAATGAATTTAGAAAATTTATGTATAATTCTATTACTGGTGAGTGTTTAAATAATGTTAAATATATTAGATCCAATGACATTAATGCTTGTTTGCAATGCAAGCAAAATTATATACAATAGATAATATATTTTAAATATATGTAAAATGATCATTATATTTGTAATTTTGATTCCATCTGTGTATTACTGAGTAAAAAGGAATATAGACCTTCTGGGGAACCCGCCTTTTCTATTATGATTAATACTAATTCAATAATAGAAATATATATTTATCATATTTTATTATCTTATTCAAAAAAATTTATTTGCTATATTTAATAATGTCCATACTATTCTTAACTATAATAGAATTATCAATTTTGTCTAATGTAGATTGAATTATATTTTGTAGATTCTTGCCCGGATGTGTAATATATAAGTTTTAAAACCATTCGTAAAAGTTCTAAATTTAACAGGATTTTTAGGAGTTAGGAAAATATATGTGGGAATTTAATACCCAGAATACGTAAATCTATTTTTTTTATAAAAAGCAGAGATTCGATTAAAAATTTCTCTTTTGCTTCAATTAGATGTTTTAAAGCAGAATTATTATGAAAATGTTTGTTCAGCAGATTATTATAAAGCCACTTATAAATAACTGCATAATTACCCGGTACTTTATCAACATAAACGATATTAAAGTTCTGTTGTAGGTCTGCAATTTGGTGCTTAACATTATAGTATGTTATATCATTATTAGCTTTATAGTTAATGTTGAGTAATTCATTTAACACTTTGCATTTAAATTCATTAAAAGCTACAATAAGAAGGCTGTATTTAACAGCTAATTTTGTAGTGAAGTTACTAAAAACTTTAGAAGTTTGATTTTTGATAGCATTGTTATTGTTAGAGATCATTAATCTAAAACTAGTACCTTTGGACATTATTTCTCTAAGAGTATTATCTTTAACAATATTTAAATTACCGTTAACCACATGTGCTTGTGATGATCATTTATAAAATCAGAATAATCTTTACAATTACATACAATATTATAATTATTTTGCAAATCATTAAATATATATAAACTAATATATATATATATACATATATTAGTTTGGGGAAAAAGAAATCCATTATTTTTTCATGAAAATCTTTATTTAACATACTTCCAATTGTCTGATTTGGTCAAATATGCACCGTTTTGCTGTATAATTTGTTGCCATGTTAAAGGTAGCTTCATAATGCCTCTCTCATAGAAGTCTTGGCGCTTATTGCCGAAAACATCTAGTGATCGATTTTCACAATCTTCTCTTGATCCCAATTTCTTATCACTCAGGAAGTTTTGCAATGCGAGAAAAAGTTATAATCGCTTGGTGCCAGGTCTGGACTATATGGTGGACGCATTAAAACTTCCTAACCAAGCTTCCAGAGGTTCTGGCGAGTCACTACAGAAGTATGTGGCCTGGCGTTGTCTTGATGGAACACAACACCTTTTCTGCTGACCAATTCTGGCCATTTCTGGTCAATCTCTAGCTTCAAACGGTCCAGTTGTTGACAGTAGAGATCTGAATTTAGTGTTTGGTCATGCAAAAGCAACTTCTAATAAATGATTCCTTTCCAGTCCCACCAAATACGCGTGACTCGTCAGTATAGACAACTTCATTCCATTCTGCCGCCCACATCCTTCTTTCATCGCACCATTGGCGGCTGAGATGTCTGTGGTTCTGCGTCAAGGGAAGACCAAGCAATGAACGTCTTGCGGACAGACCATTCTGCTGTAAACAGCGCCGAATGGTACACGCAGACATTGAATGATGCGTTACAGACTCAATGTGCTGTGCTATACGGTTCGTGATGTGACTGAGTGATCCATCACTGCCATGCGCACAATTTGCCTGTCCTCACGTTAAGTGTGCACTGAGGTGGATGCGATTGACCACGTCGGTCCGTCGTACCCTCCTGCATCCAACGTTCCCATATCCGCATTATAGTTGATTTGTTTCGTCCAACACGACTACCGATTTCCCTGAAAGATAATCCGCAATCTCGGTAGGCCACTATCTTTCCTCTGTCGAACTCGGATACTTGATCAAAAGCTGATCGCTGTTTTCTACGAGACATAACGGATCGTTTTTTGAAAAAAACCACAAGAAAAGCACAATTGCCGAACTTGAAATCGTCGAAATCTCCAAGCCTTAAATAGAGAGGTGGCGCCACAGGCGCGCGTGATGTGTGTCTGCGTTGAAATTCTAATCATTTGCATATCTCAACTCCGCTAATGCATGTTGTAAATTTCATGTTATTTTGCATGCTTCCTTCAGGGTGTTGCATTTACGGTGGTCAGAAGTGTAGTAGGAATTGAAAAATGAAGATCCCTCCCCCAAATAAAAATTTTAACAAATAACGCAATTTTACAATAGCCAAGGTTTTGACGGCGAAAACATGTTTGACGCCAAATGATTCTTTTCCCCTGCGCCCGTCACGTTTGATGAAAGGTTACACTAGAAAAGATGTGCCTATAAATTTTGAAAATCACCAGATTTGGCGAAATTGAATATATCTTCCTTTTATTTTAAAAGTCTTTTCACTCCCTTTTTTTCGAGAAATTCGTTGCGCGATCGATAGAGCGCTTGATTACTACCGTTTGTACCCGGGTTCGAAACAGCATCATCCCTTAATTTTTATGATTTTTTAAAAATTACTTAAAATTTTATTCACGCATTTAATAAATTTGCCAGCAATTTTGTAATTGGAAAGATAATTTATTTCGTCACAATACAGTATGTTTTTTTACTTACAAAGCAACGATACTTTACAAATTTTATGATTTTTTTAAAAATGAATCAATATCAATGCGTTTATATGAAAATGATATTTAAAAAACTCATACTTTGATCTTTTAGAGTTAGTGATTTAAAAAATTAAAATGCCGAAAACTTTTTTTTACGAATTTTTAAAAAATACTCCAATTTTAAATATTTGATAACTATTTATCAAATTCAACTTTTTTATAACTTCTTCATTTATAAACATAATTGCATGAAACTTTTCCCCGTGTATCGAACATTTCAGAAAATGCTCTCAATTTTAATTCCACAGTTAATATATAGTTGTGAAAATTTATAATTATAAAAATTTCTACTTTTTTCAACATACAACTATTTTTTAAAAGGCACATTTTCGTTTTCGGGCCTAAAAAGTTGCAAAGTGAGTGAATGAATATTAAAGTGCCTTTGTTCACTTACTCGAGAGCTTTTGGCGACGCACCTCAACATTCTGAACCATTGTGAAGTGACGAGGATGAGACTTGAGCTGGCACCCATCTCTCTTAACTACCATACCACACCACCGCTAGGACGTTTAAACTCTCGACAGATTCAACAGCGGGTCTTCAGCGGTAGCCAAAATTATAAAGGGGCAGTAATAATTGTGGGAAATTACCACACGAATTTTGTAATGACGTTAATATAGAAATCACACACACACATACCAGGAACGGCTGATAGCGAGAGGGGAAGGGGAATTTCCATGACAATATGTTATGCATTTAAAAATGTTCGTGCAACGCCGGGGGAAAATAAACCTGTTTGACAAAGAAAAGAAGTGAAAAAATTTCGAAACAGGGAATTTTAAGTTATACACTCGGTAAAAGCCCAAGCAACGTCGGGCTAAGTGGATTAGGGGGGGAGTCATTTTGAAAAAGAGTACTAGAAGGGCTGATTTTGTGAAGGAAAGGGGAAAATTTATACTAGAGAAAGCTCGTGCAACGCCGGGCCATGCAGCTAGTATGGTACTAGCTTATACAGCTATACTAGTACTTGTATATATACTGTTTAAATTTTCAATCGTTAATAGAATACTATCTATTCATCCATTCAAGTTCAAATATATTTTTTAAACTTGTAGTGGATGACATTTGATGTTAATACAGTTTTTTCAAATTTTAATTCATTAATTAAATTTAAAAAATGAATAGTAGCAAACAAAAATTATAGTCCAACAGCATATATAGAAAGGAAAATCGTTCGTTTTGTTCCTGTAGCGCAATGGATAGCGAGTTGGACTTCTAATCCAAAGGTCGTGGGTTCGAATGCCACCTGGGATGGCCTAGTTTCTGAGAATGCAATTTCTTTTTTTACTATTCTATTTTATCATAATAATTAAATTTAAAAAAATGAATAAACAGTAACAAACAAGAACAAAAAAAAGTCCAACACCCTATATAGAATGGAAAATTTCAATTAAAATCTCTCTTTTTTGTCATTTAAAGTGATTCTGTCATATGTATGTACATATTTATATTAATTGTAACTATTTATTAAAAAGTAACTAAAATAAAAAAATTTCTTTGTTTACCTAAGTAGAAATTGACTTAGTTTTTTTCATATAGATATATTTGATGCCGTTGGTTGAGTTCGAATAACAGCCAGAGATGGAGATGGTACATAGGTTTATATTACAAGAAAATAAATATTTACAGTTAAAGTTTGCACTAAAGGGGTAGTAATGCGGTTAAATGAACCTTACACCTTTGAAGGTGCTACGGATTGATGCGGACAAGACCTTGTGTCTGTCCGTTGCGTTTCCAGTTTACAGAATAGTCCCGGTACGGGGTTCAAAAAATTTCGGTTGGGGTAGGAAGGCAGAAAAGTGTTTCATTGTAACTCAAATTACACATTTTTCATTTTTGTACTAAAAGTATTATAAATTAAAAAATTTATTAAAAAAAAAGAAAAAGAAATTACAAATTTTGAAAAAAATGACAGTTTTGATAAACGAATTTGATTTAATTGACAAATTAATGTTTCATTGAAGGGAAAGAGTGGTCCAGGAAGAGGGTTGGCATTAGAATATATCCTTCATTCGTAGTTTACTTGGTCAAAAATTAACGTTACGTCTTGGAACCACGAAGTGATGCATCCAAAGCGTACTACTGCCATCTCCGATCTTGATTCTAAGACGTCTTTAAAAACTTGAAGATTTTAGATTGATGTTCTGATCAAAGACAACAAAAAGCACGCTTGCGCAGTGCATTCGTGACCTTGACAGCTTGGGGATTTCTTTGTAGGTCGGTCGTGGAGCTCCGGGCGAGGGAAGTTCGTTCGGCTGACCGCCGGACCTTGTTCTGCACTTCCGGGTAGTGACGCAAGCCGAGTCACTGCGCCTTGTAAATAAGATGAATGACTAGGGATTATTGGAGAAACGGTAGGGAGAAAAGACGTGGTATCGGATAGGATTTCTGCAGTTAGTGAAATAATTCAGAGATGGTTTGTACAGAATTAAAAGTTTCTTGATATAAAAGAAGACTCCTGATAGAATTATGCATCGTTGAATTTAATTTAAAAATTATTCGATTCAATTTTTAAATTATTTCTCTCTCGGGTGTTTTTTCACTACACCATTAAAATAATTAAATAATTATGAAATTATACACCTCTCTGGTACTGAATCAAAGTTATTTTGAAAATATTGAGACACGCAAATTTTTGTTTAAAAAATTATGTAAATATTTCTTAATAATGCGTTGGATCTCATTTACATACGGTGGTCTCGGTAGCGTAGTAGTCAAGGTAACGGACAAGTGGCCGGCGTGTCATGAGTTCGTACCCAGAAGACCCACTGTGTAGGGGCTCAGACGTCCTCCACTTGGTGTGGTGTGGAAATTAGGAGATGGGGTGCCAGCTCAGGTGTCGTTCTCGTCCCTTGTTCTTGGTTAAAAATGACGAGGTTCGTCCCCCAAAACCCTCTAGTAACCGAATGGCGCGACGTTAATATTCACTCAAACATTCACATACGACTTTGTTCAGTCATTTAGACATGCTTTTAATCTCAATTTTAACAAACATTTCCTTCCTTTTTTTTTAAAAAAAAAAATTTTCCCCTCATTCTCTGATACGAGTCTTTTTCTCAATGGTTATTTTTTCTGGAAATTTTCAAATTATATAAATATTTTATTTAAAAAAAAATTCTAATGGGTATCTCTTTTTAGTACGACACCATATAGGCGAATACCAATTGCCGCAGGTAATTTTGACCCCCAGTTTCCTCTGCAGAGGGAGGCACCTGAACTCCGACGATGCGGACCTGTACTAGATTAAATTTTTCCGAGAGCACGTAAGCCAAACAGACACTCAAGAGATCTTTTACATGCCGTATAATCATACAACATGGCCGCTGTTAATGTTCTGCAGCATGAAAATCCACTGATTTGGGCCGAGGTTGAACCCTCAACCTTGGGTGCAGAAGATCAGTGACAAACCAACCACGCCATCCAGCCAGCCAGCCAAAATTATAAACATATATATGTGACAGGGAAATGACAAAATTCGGAATTTAATCAAATCTCTAAAGGATAGGATCCATTGACAGGAGATGTTTAAAAAAAAGGTCTGTTCAAGGTCCTGATTGAATCAAATCCCTGAACTGTTTCAGTGAAATGTCAGGATTTGCATTGGCAAAAGGCTGTCCAGTGGGGGAGTCTATGGACTTCCAAACCAAATAGGCAGTACTATACCGGTGCGCAGGGTATGTCCCACCCACCGTCTAACTTTTTTCAACGCTCCTTCTAAATTTTTTTTTTTTTTTTGGAAAACGGATAGTTTCTGGTGTCTTATCCTTTGAGGGGTCATAGCTTGTAGGCGAATTCCAAATATATATTTTTGAATACCGCCTCTTCGGGTATGTCATTCCCTGCTCGTGAATCGCCGTTACATTTCTGAATGCTAAAACAGGTTTTAAATCTTCCTTATGCTATGGCATATTATTGTAGTTAGGATGAAGAAATGTGATATTGAAGTCGTTTAATATAGATACAGTATTTAATAGATAGAGTACAACAGTATTTTCGGATGAAGAAATTCTCTTCGCGGTTATGATGAGGAAGAATCAAAAGATGAACAGTATAACAGAAAGTAGGATTCCTCCACTGAAATGGATCCATATTTGGAAGAGGGAGACACTGTTGATAATAAACGTTTTATTTGTTGAGATATAAAAGCATTTGGGAAGAACGTAATTTTTAAGTAGACAACTGATACACATCTTATACACTTTCCGATCAACTTTTGGAAAAAAAAAGTATTGCTCGAACAATAAAAAAAATATAAAAAATTCCAAAATTTTTGAATTTAAAGAATAGAGAAGTTTACTCCTATATGTTTAATTTTTAAAAAATACAGATTAAAAAAATTAAGATGCAGTGGAAACATCGCATTCTCTCACGACGAGATTAAAGCAGTGTAAACAATGTACTGGATGCCCTTATAAAAAGAAGAGAAAAACTACTAAATTTACGTGTGAAAAATGTAATAAACATAATTTTATTTCCTACTTTTCTTCCTTTTTAACACTTTTGTATACAAATTTTACGGTAGAAACAGAATGTAAACGCCCTTGGGTATGAGATACCGTGCTCGATAACTTTTGGTCGTTTTTTCGGCGAGTGATGCCGGCTATCGATCCCACAAATATCAACCCCATATCTTTAAGAAAATGACACCATAGGATTAACATGGGGATTAATATTTTAGTGTGTAAGTCCTCCCCTGCCGAAAACAGGTCATCATTAGTAAAGAAACTATGAAGGGTTGGAGAGGCCAAGTCGATCGACGTCACCGCACGCGCTTCCTCGGGTTCCTGTTTCACGAAATCACTCATGCAAATATCCAGCAATCAAGAGGAAAGATGTTACACAACAAAAAATACCAGCTTTATTTTCTAATTATGAGTTAATTTGTTTCGAGAAAATAATTTGCATTTCAATGACTTCAATTTTACTTCTACGTTTAATAATACACCCTATTTGTTAAATAAACTCTTGACAATATTATTTCATCATTTCACTGAAACAGATCAGGGATTTCTTCAAATCCCTTACTTTCATCAGGGAAATGACCTTAAAAAGACGTTATTTTTACATCCATCGTCAATTGATCTTATCCCTTAGGGATAAAGCGTTCAGGCGTATTTGATTCTTTAACGAGGATAATTATTTTAGATGGTTCATGCTTTACATTTGATTGGCATTGACGAGGCAGTCTTGTAAATTAATCCAGTTCATTTAACATATAGCGTCTCAACATCACAAGAAGCAGACAAGGCACAGAACAAGGAAAACGAATGCACAACGCGCCGCGGTCGACTGTACGGTTAAAGACAGACCAAGACAAAAGAAATTTCGCATTTCAGGATAAAAGCTTACCAGTTCAAATTATAAGGGGCTTATTTGATGAAACGGTAAACCGTAACTTCCAGGACTTTTATATAATAGTTACTGATGCCTCAAAAAATGAGCAAATTACATCTATTGCAGGTATTACGGCAAATTCCCATTTTGCTTATAGAATAAATCACAATAATTCTATTTTTACAGCTGAAGCTCTGGCTATTTGCCAAGCTCTAGATAATCTATCTATTATAAACAAAAATTTGTTAATTTTGTCTGATAGTCTCTCTGTTCTCTCTGCTCTTCAAAATTACTCAATTAAATCCCATAGTGTCATCCATAAATTAGCTATAGCAAGATTTACATTTTCTATCACTTTATAATAACCAGTTGATTTTACTTTGGACTGCGGGACACTCAAATATATTGTGGAACGAACAGGCGGATAATATCGCAAGAACTGTCACAGAGTCTAATGTTTACATCGACTGGATTTCCTCAGAAGACATCAATAAAAAAATATATCAAGAGAGTTTTAAAAAAGCCAATGATAATTTCTATTCAAGCAAATATTTTGTAAACTTGGGAAATATTCCTAACATAAGCACCATCTCTAAATGGACAAGAAACAGAAGAGAAGATATCCTATGTACTCGAATCTTCAGCAAAATGATCATCACTCCAGGACTTCTGCATAAATTCAATTTATCGGATAACGCAAATTGTAGATCTTGTAATTGCTTAAACGATTTGGACCACATCTTGTTAAACTGCAATAGATATATTCATCGTCTCGAAATCATCTAAAACATTTTCTCAAAATCGATCCACATCACAACCTGACTTTCAAAGAATTATTGGAGAAAGCTATGTCTAACAGTTTAACATTCAGATTTTTTTATCCAGAAACTGAAATATTTTGACATCTACTAATTCTTAAGAAACATCTGTCTTTTAGGGGATCATATAGCCTTTGTTGCTCCATATCCCACAAAACCTGAACTGAACTGAACAGAGACCTCGATATTTATACCCAGCTGGAAATCCCATAATTTGTGGGGGATGGATGTAGTTCAAGATACTCTCGTTACGCGGGTAGCTGAGTTATTAATTAAACAGTTGTCTTGAAGGACTGGACCATAGATAAATCAAAAGCTATTGAGATTACATTACTGGGAATTATTACACACACACATATATGTATTCCAAAAATTTGTTTGAAAGTATATTGAGATCTGGATTCTATGCAGGTATTTTGATTACATGTGAACAATTATTCAAAGTTTGGAAATAAGAACATAATTTTTGTTTTATTAGATAAAGTTTGAAATCTGAACTAATTCGACATCGGTACGCTACGACTTTTTTGTCTAATAGCTGTGAAATATCTCCCTATCGGAGTGAAACAAATCCGATAACCTTAGACATGCCCCCTATAATCTACTTAACGTGATTTCACTCCAAAAACGAGTAGTGTATATATATTATATCATTTTCTTGAAATTTAAATACACCCATTTTTTTAGCGTTTTTTTTTCACGATATTTATATAAGCAAATCTACTTTTTGGCTATGAAATTTAGATTTTCAATGAAGCACTCCTACAGCTCCAGATCATCCTTCACAAAAAGGTTAAGATTCCTGATTTCGAGTCACAAAAATACTAGTTTTCCATCATAAAATATTGTACTTGCTGTCATACAAGTATAAAAACTTAACTGAGTAGCTCAACAGCCGATGAGGGCCAAGGCCTGCTATGCCCAACTCAGTATACGCGACCTTGGGCCATGAGGTGCAGGAGCCGGTCAGGTGGTCAGTCTGATACGAAATCCCCAGTGTTAAGTTCCCAAGAAAGCTTGGTACTCAATTATCGACCGACTGAAGAGATGAAAGGTGGAGTCAACCTTGCCCAGACCCAGCTTTGAATTTCGGACCTGTGGTGGGAAGCCTCTGGGCTCTCATCTACAACTAGAACATTTCTAAAAATCTGGAGAATTCTGTCATAAAATTTTTTTTTTGCTGCACAAACAGTAGATGGAATTCTTTATTCATGTTGGTGATCGAACCTGTAGTAGTTCAGTTATAATAGAGTTGACTAAACTTTAAGAAATATATATTTTTGTGTGATTATTTATAAAATTATAAATTTTTAAAATGTTATTTCTATTTCTATTTTACTATATCATTTTATTATTGTTTTTATTCGTATATTTACTTATTATATTTCGAATGAACTAAATTCATGAGGGTGACATGATAACGGCAATCACGTGTTTCCCATTGATTAAAAATTGACATGCTAGTTGTTCAACTTTCAAAGTTTAGATAACATTAAAAATTTGATGATTGGGTAAAGAGTTCACGTGTTAAAATTCTTCAAACAGTATTCAAAATTTTAAAAAAATGCTTACATTATAGGAATACGTTTAAATTAAGTGCATTTTGTTAAACTATGTGCATTATTATATCGTTGACAAATATGTACTTTTTAAAAGAAAGTTCCTGCAAAAAGCAAAAGTTGGCAACAGTGAAGCACATGAACTAATTGGCTGGAAACACGTGATTATATTTATATAATTATGACGTCGCATTAATTTATGAACTGATTGGCCGAAAACACGTGGCTCAGTTATCATGTAACTATGACATCACATGATTTTAGTCCATTGTATATTGATACTGATTTCGTATTACCAAACGATATTTTGTATTCCGAGTATGGCAACATATTAAAATAGTTCTTAGACTAGATTGTGTATTTCCGAATAATATTCAAAGTCTGTTGTCATTGAAAAATAACAAAATGAGATTTTGAAACTTTTTGCTAAAATATATCATTTAGTGTCTTTTCTCCGAATTAAAAATAGCGAGTCCCCAAACTCTCTCTCTCTCTCTCTATACAGCTTTATTTATAATAGTTCATTAAATACTGAGATTTCATCGTCTGTATTTTCATTTAGATATACTTCCATTTCATCTCTCCGAAGCTTTAGATAACTGAATTCATTGGTTTATGATGTCGCGTGCATGGATTAGCGACTAATTTTAGGATGTTAATTTATAAGATCATTCACTACAAACAGAATGATGGGACATAATTTAGCATGTCCGTTTTACTGATATGAGTGTCACTTTTTAGATACTTTCGAATTAGCCTGTCGTCTAATAAATTGGCGAAGTTTTGTAGAATTAGTGCCGAAGTTTATTTGCATAAATAATTGAATTTAAATTGCGTTTCCTTACTTAAACTCCTTTTTAATAATAAAAGTAATATAAAAAAAATTAAGTCAATTTCTACTTAGATCAAGAAAGAAATATTTTATTTTAGTTTCTTTTTATTAAATAGTTACAATTAATATAAATATGTATATACATATGACAGAATCACAACATTAAGTGGCAATTAATTTTTATTAATTATCATTAAAGTATCGTATTGTCATCCAAAACGATCATATTTATTAAATTTCAGTTCAACTAAATGCTATAAAACGTGAGAAAAAAATATTTTCAAATTTTGACACAAGTCGCCAAAAATGATGCCAACGTGGCTGTATTTGTAATTCTTTGAATAATTAATTTTAATTAATTAATTATTATTAATAATTAAATTATTGTATTGTCCTCCGAAATAATCATGTATATAAAATTTCAGCTCAATCGAGCGCTTTAAAATGTATTTTATTAATGATTAAAAATTCCACCAAGATAAATAAATAAATATACAGAGAGTGTGAGCTATATATAATAGTAAAAATTAAAAAATAATTAAATTGTAAATAAACGAAATATCAAACAGTGATTGCATTATTCAAGCGGCACTTGTCTACATTTAATAATATTGTGCCCATTAACTCAACCATTTTTTGATGGGCATATTTTGGAAATACTCCAACACGTACTCTTTCTTAGAAGTTCAATCTAAAATTTACAATATTTTTTTTGCATAAGAAAAAAGTACGGCAATTTATATAAATGAAGCTATTGTATTTGAGCGGGTGCGAGAATGGCATCTCATTTTTGGCTGTTGTGGCCGCGGTAACCTAGTGGTTAAGGACACGTGGCAAGCGTTTCATGAATTCGAGCCTCTTGCCCGTACAGACCCACCGTGTAGCGGGGATCCCATGCACGTCAAAGCTCAAACGTCCTCCCGTTGGAGTGGTGTAGAAGTTTGGAGAAGGGGGGGGTGCCAGCTCGTCACTTGGCCGTAGTGTTGTTGTTCCCAATCCCCTTGGAGCAGGAAAGCCTACACCAAGTCCATTTGACCTTTCCACGTAATAGTCTCACCCACCAGGTCTTGCTCTTTATACAACTGTCGCAGGTTGAACCATAGTTCAAAATGACAAGATCTGTCGCCAATAGCTCTTGTGTAGCTCCATAGTTAATGAAAGTCTCACTCCCTTTTGGCTGTATATCACGGATTTTGGCAAAAATGGGCGACGGACTAATACGAAAGTACCTATTTGTGAGATTTCAGAAGTAAGTTATTCAAATGAGCTTCGGATAAAAAGGTTAAGACGAAATTTTCAAGATATTTTTTTTTTCTTTTCTTTCTTCTAAAATATAATTGATGAATTTCTATTTAGAATTTAAATATAATCTGCAATTTTCTTCATTCAATACTGCCTTCCATTGTTAAAAACACAATCTTTTCAATCGGAAATTTTACATAGTTATTACCTGCATGTATCCTAAAGAGTGAAGTAATATTTCAGTTGTTTACCAAAATCTTTAATTAAATTTGATTTTCCATAAAAATGAATTTTTTAAATTAATAAATACCAGTGTTTGATTGAAAAATCTGGCAACCAGGTTTGAAATTTTGTTTACCTAAAAAGTACCATTTATCTCTACGCTTAGTCTTAATTAAATAAAAACATGCTTCTATTGCTGTAATCAATACTACTTCACTTGCATACTTTTAATGTGTTTTATATATTATACTTTCAGACTAGGGTAAGTACTAATTTATATTGAATTTTTAAGTGATAGCTTATTTAAAATAAAATGCGATGATTGGTTCAAGTGTAGCGGGGGGGCACTTCGGATTTGGCGATTTTTCTTCGGCTTCCGCGATTTTTATCTAAATGTCTCATGGTGAGATATCGAATTCATTAAATCATTCCAAAAAAAGTACCTTGGCGACCACTTTTAGAACCCCCAAAAAAGACTGCGCCCTGTGTGTGGTCCCCTATTCAACACTTAAACCACGATGATTATTTTTGGAGCCATGCTAACCAGAATAAATTTTCACGAATGAAAAGTCCCAAATTGGACATGTTTTTCAATTAATCTGTAGTTTTAGTGCTACATATTGAAAAAATTTAGACACTAAAGAAAAGAACAGTTTTTTTTTATCTAAACAAAATTCATAAAATTTATTAGAACGGGTTACTATGAAAAATTAATTAAAAAATAGGTTTGTGTGTGTGACTTTAAACGAGATCTCATAAATTAATTTAAAAAATAATTCTAAAAGTAATTTAAATAATCATTTTTGGAGTATTAACTTGTTGTGAATAAAATGTAAATGCGAGAAATATTAAAATATTAACACTTACCATCAATAAATACCTTATCTTAATTTTACACGCAGTCTCTTCTCCAGTCATACTTCAGTTAATAACCTAGTTTCGCTTTAGTATATTCCCTTTTTCTTCTAGGGAAATTTACCTTTTCCCTCACGATATCAGCGCCCCCTTCCGTTTTTGTGATTCATTTTTCGTCCTCAGAATCATCTGTCGTTCTCCCCGGTGAGAACAAGGAAAACTCGTCCAATGGTCGTGGCCGCTGTTAACGTGGAGGCTCAGCCTCCACCGCCCGAAAGCACCGAACGAGAATATAACTTGAAGTTCTTCAATTCTGTGGAGGGTTTAATCAGAATAATCGAAGCGGTAAGCATAATAATTTCTTTCTTTTTGTTTGTTTGCCTATGCCTGTTGCTAAACATTGTATATAGATGCTGCTAACTCTGTCCCGAAAGAGCCCTGGTTTATTTTTCTTCTCTTTATCTTTGAAGGAAAATACTCGATATTTTGAATCGGCTTTCACTAGGCTGATTTGGAAGCGAAAGGGATTTATAAACTGTATTATTGTTGATTGAATAATTACAACATTCCTTTTGCGTTCGGTCATCCTTGAATATCGACACTTCTCATTCAAGAAGTGTGAACATCACTTGGGACGCATGTTTGAATGCTTTATCACTTGAACTTACTCTTTTCCTAAGCATTGCATCGTTTGAGGTCACAAATAGACTGCAATATTTATGCGGCAGAGATGCGCTGTGATTGTGTTTCGAATAACTGTCCTGTTCAACCTCTCCTCACGGGAGATATATATGCATGGGATATTTTTCGTGAAACTGAGAGACTCTGATTTCGAGAAGAAATAAAAGATATCTCATGTAGAATATACCGAGGGTGCGAGTACTTTTGTATTAACACGTCTCGCAAAAAACAAGGAAAAGAGGGAGAAACGCTCCAACAATCTTCAATAGTAACAATTAATTCAACTTGGTTAAAATACTTTCAATCCTTTAAAGACCTGTCCTATCGAGAGGCACGTTGGGGCTCAAGACCCACATCACGTCACCAATAGCCATCACGCAGACGCGACGTTTGTTTTGATAGAAAATTATAACTGTTATTAATCCTATAATAATTTGACTCTCTACGTTCGAAATTTTTTTTAATCTGTAAATGACCTCTTTTCCCTCATCAGCGAAATGCAGAGTGGAACGGAAAGTCTTCCTCATTGATTGATCCTGTTCGAAAAAAAAAACCCTTCACGCCGTGATATCTCAGGTGTCCGGTAATGTCCTACCACTAAAAAATCCGCCTTGTAAAGAGGCACGCGTTAAATCTGTCTTCCCGTTGGGGTGATGTGGTTGTTTGGAAAGGCTCTTCGTCACTTGACTACTGTTCAAAATTGCGTGGTCCGTCGCCCATCGAGTAGGTGAATAGTGCGACGCCCCTCCCCGAAGGTAGTTTAGTGGTCACGAACTCGTGGCGACCGTGCTTCATCGCCTTGACCCAATGGACTCAAATCTGTTCCTTACCGCTTAGGGAAATGTTTGCTCAGTTTCATTTGAATTATTTTATAATGCTTGTGCCCTTCATTTAAGAATTTCTGCAATGTTTTACAATAAAATGACAAGAAAATAATTTTCTCATGGCCACTGAACTAAAAATCCTGAAATGGATTAGGGATCCCCTTCTAATTTAAATGGCCTCAAAGTAAATGAAAGTGACATAAAAATGTTTAAATATTAGTGTGGTATTTAGTTGAGGCAATATTTAAGATGCATACATGAATTGATGTTTGTTATATCAGTTAAAAGATCGTGGATTATCAAATACCGGAACCCACTTATATAATATTCGTAGATAATAGTTACACAATATTATCAAAATAACTCATTTTCTCCAAGATTGACAAGTTATTTACCCTCATTGGTTTGATATCCGATACTCCTTCAATATCTTCATTTATTATCTTAATTATAAAATGCAGTTATTTTGTTCTCTAATGTTTTCTTTTGAATTTCCTTTTTATTAATTTTAAGGATTTTTTAAAATTACATTAGTATATAGAAATTTTAAAAGCAAACTTGACGTTGAAGTTTTCTTCAACAGCCAGTTATTTGATTTTAATTAAGTATATCTTGTTTTTGGGTTTTTAGTTATCTTCTGAGGGATATTTCTTTAAAATGTCTAATTTTCTTATAAACTTGATTTAACGATTATTTGGTCAAGTAAAAATTTTTTAAAATGTGGGAAGTTCTCAGCTTTAAAATATTTTCGGCATTTGCAAAATTTAAATGGAGAAAAAAGCTGAGAATATGTTTAACAAATCTATATGCATGACATTTAAAATCACGTCTATTTAAATTAAAGCCTAAAAGAGTATTCTATTTAATCCAGCAATTCTCGAACTGTGGGGTGCTCCCCCCTTTAGTGGGGGGAAGTGATATCCCTATGTGGAAAGGGCGAGCAAATTGAAAATCGGGGGAGATTTTTTTGAAAATTACTTATTTAATGAAACGAAGCGAAACAAAATACACTGACAAAACACATTTACACTTATAATATACTTATAAATGTATCAGCACACACCACACACACACACTGCACAATGTACGAGTATTTGATAATTAACTTATCAGTACTAAATTCAGAACAAGTTTAATAATTACTAGGGACTTTTTTCCATATGCTTGTCTTGTAGAGAAAAGCTTTTAAAAGAAAGGCTTACTATTAGAAATTGACTCTAAGTTCTTTTTCTATATTTAGCTGATATCTATATTTTGTCTTCAAAGCAGCAGCAGCAGCCGCTGAAAATCTGGTTTTACGTAGGTAGAATGTTGGAAATGGTAATATTATATGAAATGCTTTCTTTCACTGCAGAAAATTTCATCTTCCCCTGCTGAAAATTTAACGAGTGATTTATTACTAAATTGTCTTTTGATTTTACCACTTGATGTGAAATCTATTAAATTTTCTTTTTCGATATTTGGGCCCTTTTGCAGAATTTTGAAATGGACCCTAACCTACTCGTAAACTTGTTATGAAGTTGTCAGCAAGAAAATACTTAAAATTTTTGCCAGCCTGGCTAAATGATTTTCAATAGTTTCAAAAACAACGTCCACGTGTTGTTCTTCAGCCTTGCAAGTTTTAACACATTTATCCACACCTTCAAATATTTCTAGGTTTTTTTCTTGTGTTTTAAATTTCCACTCTATAATTCCAATTTTCAACGAAAAGCTTTAATTTTATCACTCGTATCCAACATATATTTGCTCCTTTGGAGTTGAAGATTCTAGGTATTTTTCGAATCTATCGACCAAGTAGCTCAATTTCATTCAAATCAACCATCTCGAAACTTTGCTTCCGATAGATCTTTTAGAAAATGGCGTCTCTTAATTCATAAACAGGTTGCAAAAATTTCCCACACGATAACTACCTTGCCTCGCAATAAAGTAGCAATGAATGTATTGCACCCATGTCTTTACAAAGTTCAGAGAAGATTTTTTAGGAGTCTCCTTTTTATATCTTTAATACGGTCATACCTGCTACCCAGGGCTTATTTCTTTGGAAGCCAGAGCTTCAACGTGTGGATCTTGCTATGTTCAGTGGAGATTTGTTTCATAAACCTGAAATCTTTCATATCTTGTACGAGCACCATCAGTGCATATTCTATTACAATTTTTCCACGCTATGTTTGCCTCGTTTATAAAATCATTTAAGCTATTAAGTAATGCTAGTGCCGTTACTTTTTCACAAAAAAGTAGTTCTATTGTTGACAAAATTGAATATGCGTAATTAAATGAGTATCTATTACAATATGTTGCCTCACGTTGAATCTGCCATTCATGTAGTGCGGAAAAAAGGAGAGGGGTTCTCGTCACTTGACCACGGTTCAAAATTACGTGGTCTGTCGCCAAAAGCCCTTGAGTAGCTGCCACGTTTATTTTCACTCCCTCCCGAATGTACCTTTTTGCAATCAAACCGTGGCTCTCCAGCCACTGAAGACCCGCTGTGTAGAGGTACGTTAAATCTGAGGAGGCTGAAAGTCCATCCATTGATGTGGTGTGGGTGCCAGCTCGTGTGGCGTCTTTGTCACTTGACCATGGATTAAAATAACGAGGTCGCGTTGCTTTGGAGGAAGATGTTAATAAACACACTCATTCATTGCATTTCAATCCATATAAGTTTAAAAAGGAAATTGGAATTTTCGTAGTGCCTTTGGCGGGAATCTTAAGCACTTTTATGGTTAGTTGCCTTGTGTGTAAAATATTATTTTATTAATTTTTTAAAATATATATATATATATATATATCGCGCTGGTTAAATGCGTGAGTTTAAAATCTTGAAGATATGTTTTACATCGAATTGTTGCAAAGTTTTAATTTCATTTTCTATTAGAGGTCTTTAAAACAATTCAAACTACAGATATTTGCAATGTGAAAGCATGATTTTTGCCTTCAAATCATTTCTTAAGGCTGTTTTCGGTTAATGTTAAAGAATAGGACCTGAATTTGGAACATTTTTTCAGATATAAGAGAAATGAAAAATTAATGATATTCTGGCTTCACTATCCTATAAAGATGAAAATGTTTTATTCTATTTCCCATTTTTAACAGAGTTGATTTATTTTTTCTGGTATAAAATGTGTTTCGTGTTTTTCTCCAATACCATAATGTTAAATGGGCTATGCCTTCACGTATGAAAACGAAAAAGAAGAATATTTTTAAAAACACTCTATTGTTAAGAGGTATGATATAGCAAATTTTCATGGAAATTCGCGTTTAATTCAAGCTCTCGTACATTTACCGAAGACGGCCTTCATCTTATCACAACGCATTGATCACCCCTTGATTCAATAGGAAATGTCTCCATGCTTTTGACTAAAGCAATATTGTACTTAACATCGACCGGAAGGTTTGGAAAATTCTGCGTTCGATGGAATAAATGTATTTTTGCGATACGAAAGTTCATACTTGATATAGGACAGGGGCCATTTTTCCTAAAGAATTGTTGAATGAGGTGATGTCAAATTATGACTTGTTAGCTTTATTATTTTCCTAATAATCCCAACTCAAAACTCTTTATTTCTTCGAGTAAATGTTTTAGTTATACAGTCACTCAAAAGTATTGGCATGCATAACTGTAAAGCCATTTATAAAAATATTTATCACATTAAAACAAAAACAAAATGAATTAAGAAATATTTTGGCGTATAGTATACAAGGAACATTTTATTAGTATTATAGAATAATTTGCAAATATAATTCAAAGGCACACTCAAGTCAAAAAAGTATTGGGATGTTTTTGAAATCAGAAATTTAACAAATATATAGCGCATCAATAGAATTTAATTTCACACCACTTTTTTACAGTAAAAGTTGAATCAAAACGTTTCAAAATGGCGAGAAACAAAGATATATCGATCGGTGTGTGGAATCTCATAAGTCATTGAAAGAGGGGAAATCAGTTCGGTGTATAGGAAAAATCTTGAAATTGAGAAAATCTTTTTTTAACATCATTTACACAGGTTAAAAAAAATATTGGAAACAAGCAAAGATTAGGGCGTCCAAGGATATTTCATGAACGTGAAGAGAGGTGGATTGTGTGTGAGACAAGTACGTATTAATCCAAGAACTAGTGCAGTAAAAATGACTTTGCAATGTCAGAGTAGGTTCCGAAAATGAGTAAATCCTGAAACTGTTAGAAATGTTTTAAGAAAACATAAGTATCATGGCAGAGTACCTCAAAGAAAGTCCTACATGAGCAAAAAAAGCAAATAGACAAACTAGGTTGGCATTTGCTAAAATGTATGCAAGGCAGCCAACAGAATATTAGGAAAATGTAATTTTTGTTGATGAAAGCAAATATAACATTTTCGGATCGGATGGCAAGCAAAAAGTTTAACGGAAATCAAATACAGCAATGCATGTTAAAAATTTACGGCCTACTGTCAAGTTTGGTGCGGGCAACGAAATTGTATGGGGCAAGCTCTGGTGTCATGAACCTACATTTTGTTGAGGGTATAATGAATAAATAGGTCCATCTTGGTATTCTCAAGCGAAATTTAAGTGCGAGCTAGCTGAGGATCTCGGGATATTTTAAATTGTACCAAGACATACTCACAAGTCATGGGTCCTCTACCACTGTCCTAGTGTTATTAAGACTCCTGCACAAAGTCCAGACCTTAATCCCATTGAACACGTGTGAGATTATTTGCAGCAAAAACTATATGAGCACCAATTTTCTAACAAGTAGGATTTAAGAAAATATTTGGTCGAAGAGTGGACCAAAATCGATAGATCATTTTGCGAAAAATTGATCCAATCCATGCCAAATAGATCATAAAAAGCAAAGGTGGTCCAACAAGATATTAATTTCTAAGTTTGAATTGTTTTTCTTAATTTATTGGGAAGTGTCCCAATACTTTTTTGAGCACGTTTTTTAAATCTATTTCAATTTTAACCATAATAGCATTAATGTATGAGTTTTGTTCAAATTATTTGTGTTTACCAAAATAACATTTACTACTTTTTTTGGTATCAATTGTATGTTAAGTAAAATATTACGATAAAAATCTATGAAATAATAGTGTCCCAATACTTTTGAGTGACAGTAAGTGGGATTAAAATCCAAGTTTTACAGTGTGACTGCTGTCGTTGTAGATTATTTGATATTAGATGTTACTTTTAGCAGAATGAATGCTTAATCTGCCAAACGGTTTCTGATCGACTCTTTTGTTATTTATCTCTGAAAATGACTCGTAGGCATAGGTAGAAGAAAATATGGTTAAAATAGCACAAGCCTCTTCAAATCGTTGAATGGATCTGGAACCGAATTCCAAAATTTTGTTAGTGGTATTTCAGACATTTTTATACATAGAGTTGATTTGATCCTACAAAGTATCCAACTATCGCTCATTTAAGGCCTGTGACAATACTAGGTTGACTATTTTTGTGATTAAAGCCATTGCATTATCAAGAGATGTTAAACCACTCTTGGCTTGTGGGTGAGTAATATAGTGGCATTCAAGAATCGAATGTCTGTTTGAAATAAACTAATGAAACTTTTTTGTCCACCCTATTTGGAGCACCATCAGGTGTTACTGTAATAATTTTTTTAAATCTATTTCTTTCTCAGAAAACGAATTTTTAGCACGAATTTTGAGACGAATTTTTTTTATCTGTGCCCTTTACAACGATGTCACTGCAATTAATTCTTCCGTAATGATGTTACCTACACAATTTCGAGCAAAAACAGCTAAATATTCAGATTAAGTGACATCAATACTTTCGTCAAGAATATATAAAAGGAGCAGAGTTAATGTTTTTTTTTATCTGTTATATTTCCAGCCAGTCTTAAGACTACGCGGTACCCCCTTTTTCAAAAATTTTTTTGGAGACAGTTACAGTAAAAATAATTGATGTTTTATATTTAGATTAGATTATTAAGCTGATTCTCTGTAAGCAAAAAGTCGGACCAGCCATTATTTTACAATTTTAAAAAATTAGGAATTTCTGATGTTTTTTCAAACTCTTATAAAATACTCAATTTTTAAAATGTTTTAGTAATTTTAAGTTATTTATGATTCTTAGATTATTACAAACAATATTTAGTATGGGTTTGAAAATCTATTCCCTTGTTGATTTTTAATTATTTTTCTAGAAAAACCTGGAAAAAACACGAAATTTTTAAAAAAATATCAACTTTAGCATTTTTTAGAAAATTAACTAGAGTTCTCAGCCCTAAATCCATACTAACTTTTACGGAACATACATTTGGGAGTATATACAAAAAAAAATTCAAGGCTCTATCTTGAACAGGAAAAAAGCCTTAGGGATTAGAAAATACTTATACCTTCAAAATTAAAAGTCTGAGAAAAACACATTTAAAGTTTTTAAAGTCATAAAACAAAAACTTATAATGCCCGTAAAACTCTAATTTTTTAATGTTATTTTCCAATGTATGCTCTACATTAAAACATTTTTTTTATTAAATATGACTGAAAATTATATTTTTAATTCAAAATATGTTTTTGCATAATATTGATAGCATTTGTTAAGACGTCAGTTTATTCAGCTTTATCTTAACCTAATATTTCACAAAAGTTTCGAAACACGAAGCATTTATATACAAAATAATGATACTAACTTAAGCTAAAAATAGTCAGGTTTGCTCATAAAATTTAATTTTTTTCAGTTTTAAATTGGGGCAGTTTAGGAAGTTTTAGCTCTTGTCGTACGACTTTAATATACTAAAATATAGTACTACAATATGTTTAGTATAATGTAGTTTGGTACAGCAAGGAAATATTCAGTTATGTCTGCAGCATTTGAATTCAGAATACTTGTATTCGGAAGTCTAATTGCAGAATCAGCTGAGGACCGATTTCATTTAGATAGATCATTTTCAGTAGTATTCCATCTCTTCGAAATATTGTTTCTCACAGAAACCCAGAACGCATTTGCCATGGCATTTTCTCTACAGGAAAAATTAATGATAAAGCTTTTAAGTTATATAAACCATTTTTAAAGCAAAAATTAGCCATGAAATTCATCTTTATTAATTTAATTATGAAAACTCAAAAAACTCAAAACATAAGCAGAAATGATTTTAGTAATGAAAATTGGAATTAATAACCATTTCAAACTAAAAGCTCAAAAATGTTTTTAATTAATTCAACTTAAGTGTAAAAAAATGCTTTAAAAGGAAACCAAAACCACAGCTCATAAAACTTCAAATATCTTAAAAACTAATTTTCTAACAAATCTGAAATTTCGTGGCAAGCATCTCAATGATATGGGCCACCAAAACATGCAAAAAAATTTTTTCGGTAAAAATGAAATTTTTAGGGTAATGATAAGGGTAGCCTTAAGATTCCACGTTTTATTGTGTTTCTAGATAGAAGAATATTTTGATGCGCTGAAGTACCTTATCTTTTTATCAAAAAGTTAGGACGCGCATGCTAACCAGGCTTCCTACAACAACTCTCCCTCCTGAAAAGGTTTACTATGTCAAGTAATGGCATTTGCAGCCGAGAAACTTGCCGCGCTTTTATGACAATTTTTGTTAACGTTTATTTTTGTCTTTTATTGCTTTCCATTAATTCTTTTTGCTCTGATTTGCTTTTTTGATATATTGATAAATAATCTATATCTATTAGATATATCTATCTATCTATATCTATTATATACACACACACTAGAGCACCCGACAGACGTTGTCCTGTATACACATCTTAAATTCAAAATAAAGGATTTTGAATATTCGATACTGTGTGTGTGCGATCGTAGCGCAGTCTGCCAGATCCAATGTAAAACTTTCCAAGATCAACAATTTATAAATAAAAAATTAATTAAATAAACATTTCTAAACCGAATTATAAATCTAAACCATTCTCGAGTCCACTGGAACAGACAAACTTTCATCAAAATCGGCCCAGCCGTTTAGGAGGAATTCAGTTATATACACAGGCACAGAAGAATCTATATATATATATATATATAAATATAAAGGAGAAGAGTCTCACTCACTCACTGATTGACTCACTGACTCATCACGATATCTCCGGAACTATTAAACCTACAGATTTGAAATTTGGCAGCTAGGTTCCCTTCATGGAGTAGACGTCAGCTAAGAACGGATTTTGCAAAAACAGAACCCCAAGGGGCGTTACGGGGGTTTAAAGGGCGTTATAGAAAATTATTTCCATTATTAAACTATTAGATGTACAGTCGTGAAACTTGGTACACAAATTTCTTTCATAAAGTAGAGATTCCCTACATAATGATTTTTACGAAAATCGACCTCCAAGGGGCGTTGAAGGCGCTTAAGGTGCGTTATGCTTAACTATTTCCATTTTTAAACTATTATACGTACAGTCTTGAAATTTGGTAAGCGGATTCTTTTCATAGATTAGAGATCCGCTACAAAACGAGTTTTGTCCAAATTGACTCCCAAGTGGCGTTGTAAAGAATTAAGGGGCGTTATAGGCAATTAACTCCTTTTTTTAAACTATTTGACGTAAAATCTTGAAATTGAGTAAGCAGACTCCATTCATTGAGTAGAGATCCGCTATCAGATGGGTTTTGGGAAAATCGTTTCCTAAGTGGCGTTGCGGGGGCTTAAGAGGCGTTATACATAATTATTTCATTTTTTAAACTATTAGACGTACAGTCTTAAAATTTGGTAAGCGGATTCCTTTCATGGTGTAGAGATCCGCTACCAAATAGTTTTGGGGAAAATTGATCCTCAAGGGTCACTGAGGATTCAGGGGCGTAATAGATAAATATTGCCGCTTTTCAACTAATAGACCCACTTGCTTGAAAATTAGAAGGTATGTTCCGTTCATGGAATTCCCTTTACAAAGAGTTTTTCGAAAACGGACCCCCGAAGAAGTAGGGTTGCAAGGGATTAAGGCGTGTTATAAAAAAAATTCCTGTTTTTGAATTTAGCCCATTTACTTGAAATTTGTTGAGCACTTTTCTTTAGTTGAATAGAGTTCCACTAAGAATGGATTTTACGGAAATCAACTCCAGGGGAAAGCGGGGATAGTTATTGGGGCGTATTGATAGACAAAATTCCCGTTTTCGAACTGCTAAGACTATAATAATAAAATTTGGTTTGCATGCTTCTTTTAATGAATCGGAATCCGCTAAGAATGCTTTCAACGAGGTATTAATGATAAAAATTCCGTTTTTACTCTGTTAGATTTAGACTTGAAATTTAGCACGTATGTTTATTTTATGGAGTAGAGACCCACTGAAAGTTGCTTTGGTGGAAATCCACTTGATTATTAGGTTAAGTGAGCGCAAAAAATCTTTCTACTTCTATTTTAGTTATAAATAGAAATTAGATATTTTAATATGTCCTTTTTATATCAAGAGGCGAGAGTTACAGCTATAAATATATTTTTAAATACAACCGAATTCTTAATGCTAGATATCAATAATTCATATACTATATGTAAACAGTATACTTTTATACAACATCGTGAAATACCCAGTGAAGCGGGTGGGTAACGTCTAGTTACATCTATAAAGATTATTTGAAAAGATATTAATTAAAGACGCTAAAAAGCGTAAATTGTCTGCATTTTCGTAACAATAAAGGCCCGATAACCCACGTGGGTGAATATAACATCCATAGAATTGGAAAATTAAATTACTATAGGAATCCGTACGACATAGACAAATATAAATATGTATAAACAAAAATATTTGCAATAGAGGTTAATAATGATTATGACCATAAGTAATAGTAATGAAAATGTGCGAAAAAACTAAAATCTTACCCGAGATATATATATTGGGTAAGATTTTAGTATACGAGGCATATCCAGAAACTAAGTTCCGTTTCTATTTATATCCGCTCCAGCGCAGCGATCGCAGTTCCGCGCATGCCCGACAGACGCTCAGTATCAAGGAGAAGAAGCACACACATGCGTCATTTTTAGATCACTGTCAGCCACGTACGCTTTGTTGTGCTTGTTTACAATATCGGTGTTGATTGAAAATCCCGCTGCGTGCGAAATGAGATGTGTAATTCGTTTTCTGAATGCTAAGAAAGTGAAACCAATCGAAATTTATCGGCAAATTTGTGAATTTACGGACAAACCCTCCTACGAGGATTTGGCTGGGACGTGTTTGGTCATCCTTCGTACAGCCCTGACCTCACTCCTAGCGATTTTCATCTTTTCTTACATCTCAAGTCTTTCCTTGCCGGTAAACACTTCAACAATGACAAAGATCTGAAAGAAAATGTTTCCAACTGGTTGAAGACACAGGCGGCAACCTTCTATGAAGAAGGCATAGAAAAACTTGTGCCACGATATGACACATGCCTGCAAAATTTCGGCAGTTATGTGGAAAGGTAGTTTAAGAGTTTTACGTTTTTGTCCAATAAATGTTTTTTCTGTATCTGTATACAATTTATTTTTATTACCAAACGGAACTTAGTTTCTGGATATACCTCGTATATATATATTTCTCATAATTTTTTTCTTTCTTTTTGAATATCCATTAGCATTTTTTACATACTGTTCATAAAAGATTCTGTATAAGATAAATCAACTTGATACGAAAAAGTAAATTTTTTAAAAAGAAAACTACAGAAATATTTTAGTTTTCCCATAGGTACACGAGATCCCATAGATTCCCGAAATCGTTTTCTCACGCGACTTTTTCAAATAAACTGAAGCTTATCGAGTGAGAAATCCAGAAAAGTTTTCTGACAGCTGTTACAATTTCCATCACTCCTAATGAAAAATCAAGCAATAAACTTCGCTGGAAACGTGTTTATTTGGCAACAGATTAATATACGATGCATTGTTCTTTCCCCTACCATTTCTCGGTATAAAAAGAAAGGGTTGTAAGGTTTTCGTATGAGATTTGTTGATACATGCTTGAAATTGAAGACATTTCTCGTATCTTTATGAATAAAAATAAATTCATTTCGAAGAATACATGAAAAGAAATGTTTTTCATAATATTAGATTTCATTTTATTAGATAAAATATTTTTGTGAATGAATACATTGCTCGGATTTGGAAAGTTAAAGTGTTTGCTCATTATCTGATGTTGAATGGTTACTTTTGTCCTAGACATTTGAGCTTGAAAATCAAAGTGCAAAAGTGTTTGAAGCAAGTATCAAAAGGACATGATTTAGAATATTGTTTTGTTGAAAATTTTAACTTATGAGGAGTGGAATTCGATTCTTTTATGCCCCCTAAAATATGACAAAGAATTCAAATTTTTCATTGAGGAGACAATTTTCTTTTCGATCGCAAAAAATATAAAGCAAAAATTTCTACAACAAATTCGGTTATAGCATTCGATTAGAGCAAACATTTCTGTTTTCCTAAAGATTCCATTTCAAATTCAAAATTTTTCCGTTTCTGCTTAAATCAATGAAACAAACCAGAATTGAAGATAATTCCCTTGTTGCAAACTACGAGAAGAAAACTAGTTGCCGGAAAAATAACAAAATAGAATATTATCTTTTTTTCTTTTCTTTTGCAAACTACAATTATCGGAATAATAATGACAAAAAAAAGTCAACTCGCCGATTAGACGTGACCCACATTGAAGAAATGAAACTGGATTTAGAAAGAACCTTTTTTTGTGAATGTTGTTAATCTGTTGAAATGAGTCCGTTAACCCTGATTAGTTTCCTGTAAGTGTTTCTTTACGAGTAAATATTCATGCATGTTTTAATTTTTATGTATATTTCATTGTTTATTTGGTAATCTTGTATGACTTTTTTTGGGTTAATCTTCTGAAGAAATAGAAATAGCTTCCTTCAAATTTGGCTTCCCCCCGCCTTTACTTTATTTCATTATACACTTTCTAAATCTTAAATTACAAACTTTAAAAAGCAATTGGAAAAATAATTTGATTCGATATATTTATTTGTTATAGGAACCATAGGTTGGTGAATGTTTTTCCGAGTTATCGCCAACTAGAACGTTCGAGGTATTATCCGATACTATAAAATAATACTTCATTCTATACAGATGCAATGATACATTTAATTATGAAGTTGCATCAATTTTACCTATTTGTGTTCTTTTAACAGCCGTTATATAAGCCAGAATTTGGAGTATTTTTGCCACACGTTTGGCTTCACGACTCGTATAACCATTTAGCAATTACTCTAACCCAAAAAGTCGAATTGAAAACTAACTGCCATTAAGAGTTTGTGTCACACTCTAAAGCAAACGCATCTTGTAATTTTGAATGACACATGAGCTGGCCAAATTATTTCGATGCACGGTGGGTGCAGATGACTTTTTTGTACTTGTTTATGCCAAGTTCAGTTTTGTAATCCTGAATCGGTTTCAAAAGACAGTGGCGCGGCCTAAATTGCTTTCAAGGGACGAAGGGGCTATTGAAGTTGGAATCTCAACTATTCCCACCCCACCAACGGGAGGACATGCATCAGCTCTTCTATGGCATCAAGACAAGGTTACTGCGGTCTGTATAGATTACCAAAAATCGGTGCATGGCCATCTTTTTGTAATGTTAGCTACCGGTATAAGAATTAGAAAGGACCTTTAATGCACCTCAGCCTTCTGGAAAATATGTATTTTGTTCTATGCATTAATTATAATTATTTCATATTAATAATTAAAGATTTGGGCTCTTTATCTTATTAGAATTACATGTATATACTTGTAACGATTATCCTCGGATCTTTCTTATTTTTAAGGTTTTAGTATTTAATTTAAGAATCTGTTCCTATAATGCCCTAGTGGGAAAAGTAACCCACTTGTGTTCGAGCCCACTCGCCGTGTAGGGCACGTTTAATCTGCCATGGTTCCCATTGGTGTGGAACTTTGAAGAAAGGGGAGACAACTCGTATGTCATCCTTGACCATGGTTCAAAATGACCGTCACCAAAAGCCCTCGAGTAGCTTAATAGAGCGTCGTTAATCTCACTCGCTCTGTAATTGGACCCGACTTGTGTAAATAAAGGTTGCTCTTCAGCGTTGAGAGAATCGAGGGGAAGATAGCACAATTAGATGTTAATGGGATCATCAGTGCATCTTGGCAAAGGAAGAATGGATAAACCATGCGTCTACAGTTTATGATGCGCATAAGAGGTTTCTAGTAATATCATTAACTAGCTGGTATACCCGTTCTTCGCACGGGGGAATTTAAAAATTAAAGGATAAAGAAGTTTTTAATGAGTTAATTTTACGTGAATTGTATAAATTAAACAAAAAAAGCTTTTTACATAACCAGCTGAACAAAAAACAATGTTTGTTAAATTTTAAGTATTTAGGTATAATAGCTGATTTTTTTATTATTATTATTTATGACACCCGGAACTTTCTTATGGGTCGATTTTTGAAAACACCTACCCGCTCAGCAAAAGTAACACATTGGTACAAATTTTGTGTAATAAACGCTAAAAATGGTGTAAATAATTTTTATCTGGATGTGTAATACGTTAATATTACTTTCTGATGCATTTATTTTATGTTAAATAGCTGTTACCCGCGACTTCGTCCACGTGGAATTTAACAGAAAAGTGTTTATTCACTTCGCAGAGTTTACGAAAACTTTTCTTCTACTTTTGTGAATCTGTTTCTTTTTTGTTTTATTCTTTTTCTTTGCTTTTTCTTGAGCAAGGGGTGAAAGGGACGCATGACCTTTGACATTGTCGATGGGGTAAGGACTAAAATCTTTAGGATCAAAATAGGTTTAAGTAGCAAGAGTAGGGTGAAACGCGAACACAAAGCCGCAAGGAAGGGGGTGAAAGGGACGCATGACCTTTGACAATGCAGTTAAGGACTGTAAAATCATTAGGATCAAGACATGAATGGGAAATGTCGCGAATGGCAGCAACCTAATCAAAGAAAAAAGTTTATAACTGCTAGCAATCGTTGAGACAGAAGGCTCGCGAAATAAAATAATTCCTATTGAATAAAAATAGTCCCTATTGAAATAAATAATCCCTATTTGAATCGGATATTGCTCACTATTTCATTGATTTTAATTTTATTTTCTGGTAATCCTAATTTTTTTCTAAAATAAAAGTAACCTAAGTTATTCCTTATAACATTAGCTATCTGCCAGTGAAAGTTTCGTCAAAATTGGTCCCAGCCGTTTCAGAGATTAGCCGTAACAGACAGACAGAAAGACAGATAGGCGGACAAAAATTTAAAAAATTGATTTTTTCGCGTAAGTACCGTATATATTTTTAAATACATTTAGTAAATAGCTGTTAATTTCAAATTACAGACACTTCATTTTTATTTATATGTATAGATTTGTGCCCCCATAAATTAGTTGCAATCATGTTGGATTTGAATAGAGTAAAATTGCTTAGTGCCTTTGGTTGCATCAAACACTAATATGTGAATGAAGGTTCTCTATAAACTTAATGGGATTTTTAAAAAAATATATCAATTCGATATTGTTAAAACTTAGAAAATAATCCCAAATAAAATTTAAAATTCCGTTAGTTTTAATAAGAAAAAAGATGCACGAGGAGAGAGAGAGAAGCAAAATACATTGATTCGACTAAGTTCGATGAAATAATTGCAAACTACACTGTCGTGGAAAACTTGAGCAACAATGTAAATTTTAAGCAGATAGCCATGAAATTGGTTATTGCGAATCAGTGCAATGAACATGTAATTCAGTGAAAAGGGGATGCGTAAGGAGGGACAAACCGTCGTCGTAGTCGGCGCGCGCAACTCAAGTAAAAGAAAAAATGGACACGATTGAGGACATTCGCTGCGAGTGCGTTCTTTCTTGAAATAGGGCTAGAAGAAATGACCACATGGGGAAGAAGGATCGGAAAGCTGGAGGAGAGGCGTAGTTTGACCAGTGCAGCTGAAGAACTCGGAATGAACAAAAGTGTCGTTTCGTGCACTTGGAAGGATTTCCAAATAATATGTACAAGTATTAGAAAGGTTGGTGGTGTGTGGCTGCTCTAGAAAAACAACTGCAGTGGATTATCGTTCTGCAGGCGACCAGTCGGCAAGCGCCATTGCTCAGCAACAGGGCGACAAGTGTCGCAGTTTATTGTGGTCTTCACAAAGGGGGCCCTCCGTCCTAAATGCCTTTGAAAGTTGGCGATCGGCGTTTCGAGTGGTGTAAAGAGCACAAAAATCTCATCAATGTCCTTTTTACGGATGAGTCGATTCTCAACGTCAGTTGCTTTAGAAAAATGTCGGTTTCATCCATCACGGAAAGAGATGGAAGGCTGAAAGGGCGGACTGAGCTCCACGTTCTATTGTAAGGAAGTCCCTCCCCACTGACGTCTGTTCCGGGATTGGAGTAAATTTCGTTTTCATCGATGCTGATGTTTAGAGGCTACTGGTATCACTCGAAGAGATTGGCCCCAGCGTTCTCCCCTGATTTAACATGGTGGGAGGTGGTACGAACACCCAACAATTGAAACAGATGCTGTGATTGACCTCTCACCTCAAGAACTATTGACAATCTGGTGTCAAGTATGGAGAGACAACCATTGCAGCAAAGGGAGGACATACCCCATACTAAAGAACATCTGCTTGTTGTTTTTCCTCTTGGACGTACAAGCATGTGTAACGAGTTCAATAAAGCATTTTTTTTACTCCATATTATATGCATCGCATTCATTTTTGCTCAGTTATGCTTTCGTCATCGTTTAAGTACAAAATTCTGTCTCTCATTTCTGAATTGCAAAAGGATTTCTCATGGCAAAGTAAAAGCACCTGTTTAAGTTTTTCATACCAGAGTAGTTTGATAAAATTCTCGCCAGTAGAAATTGGAATGGAATTTTTAAAATCTATGCATTAAACGAATTCCATGGAGATACTGAACCAGGAAATCACAAAATGAAAATGATTGAATAAAAAAATCATAATAAAAAGTCAAACATGTCTCAAAATAATTCCAAGAAGCGCTTCTAAATTTTAACGCTAATTCGCTTCTCGTCTGAGACCGTTTGTCGACTCTAGCGATAAACATTAGTTAGAAGCTTGTCACAAATAAAGTGACAGTTAATGAAATTCCATGTATACGAATATAAAGAGCTATTTTCCCCCAAAGAAACATTCGAAAGCAAAACGGCTCTCATTCAAGTTAGATTTCAAACATACACTATACTTCTAGCTCTTTCCTTTTTATTTTACATTCTCTTCTGAAGGAGAGTTCTTAAACTTTTCCTTTCCTCATGATTTTGCTCTTTTTTTTTCTTTTTCTAATTTGTCATTTTCCCCGATCATCACAATAAACTATAAATTAGAATCTGGTCGCGTGAACCACGAATCGGATGAATGCCATTCGAATGATTTCGTGTTCTTTTTGCACGATTTTCCCTTTCTTTTATGATCCTCATTTATCCAATTTTCTTTTCTATTGGCGTTAAGACTTTAGTTTCTAAAATCTGTTTAAATTGAAAAGGATATCTCACATGATTCTATTGTCAAGATGAATTCCACCTTTACAGTGAAAATCGTTTAACACGAAACTGAAGGGAATGAAATATTTTTTCGTGTTAAAGGATATTGCAAAAAAAACATGTATTCAACAAAATTAAGTTTATTAAAGTACATTTTTTACACAGATGTGTATATGTGCATGCATTTAACTGAAATATTCACAAAACCTTAATGAAATTTAATACACAATTTTCAAGTTTTTTGTGGTTTTTTTAAAAACAAAACATTTATTGAGTTTTTGGAAAATAATCTGATGGAGTTTCTTTGGATTATCTTTTTTAGCTTCAAATTGCCAACATATTGTTCGATTGCCGTTCATTTTTTAATTTATTTCACCCATGTAATGTGCCTCTAAATAACTGCGCATACTTTTCATGATCCTCATTTCGGATGACAGGAACAGCATGATTAATTTAATTTCCGTCACCGGAATCTGCATCTATGATACTTTTTGAGCTTTGAACAACCTCCAAAATGTCTTTGTCATCGGAGCTGTACACACAGTATGATTATCCACTGCAACGAATTCTTCCCATAATACAGTAGAGCAGTCCAATAATAGAAACTTTCTCAAACATTTCATCCAGTGTCTTTTGTTTTCATTCCCGGAAGGGAAATGTTTTCGAGTTGAGAAAAAAGATGCATGAAAATACACAGTAGTTTGTCGGGACCGTTGTATTACTTTGTGTTAACCGATCTTTCGTCTTAAGAGTTTTCTTGTTAAAGTATTTTATACTGCATTTCATGTTTATTTTTAATAGTTTTAAATTAATGAGAAATGTTGTAAAAATAAAGACTCGTTTCAGTACTCGAGCCGTGGATAAATAGATGGCTTATTTCGGGCATCAACAAGTTCAGCTTTCTTCTTGGCGACTTAATTTCCATTCACTAGTTTTAGAAATGAACCAGCAGCCCTTTTTCCAATCAAGAGGTTAATAAAAGTTATTTCTAGACGGACACAGCTTTCATTCCTAACACTCCCACGAATTCCAATTTATAAATGTATTACAAATAATTTTCAGAGTATTCACTCTTGTCCTCTAATGCATCTTGAAATTTTCGAGAAATTCTAACCAACGTCAAACACTTGAATGTATCGGAGATGAAAATTATTTTACAGGATTAGGAGCTCCGTTAACCACCCACATCAATTTCTGGCATAAATTAGAGGAGATTAAAAATATTTTTTTACAGGATGAAAACTCGCAATGTTTGTGGATTCGGTTTTTTTGAAAAACAATTGAGATGGAAGTCAGGTTTAGAATTCCTCGATTTCGGGAAAAGATTTGGGGCTGCGGTAGCCCAGTGGTCATGGTATCGGATTATGGCAAGCATGTCATGAGGTTCGACCCCCGTACCGCTAAAGACCCGCTGTGCATGGGAGCGATGCACGTTAAATCTGTTGAGAGCTAAAACGTCCTCCCGTTGGTGGGGTGGGGTAGTTGGGAGAGGGGGTGCCAGCTCAGGTATCGTCCTCGTCACTTGAGCATGGTTCAAAACGACGAGGTCCGTCGCCCAAAACCCTCTTGTAGCTGAACAGTATGACGTTAATAATCACTCATTCGGAAAAATTAATTTAAGGTTGTAGCAAACCAAACTAGGAATGGCGACGTCTAGCTAATATTCCTAGAAACAAGCAGTCGAGGTGGGGTTGTCGAACCATGAACGGTGAGATTAACTTTTGTTTTCTTTCGATACATTGTATTTTCCACAAATGCCTTCATACAAATTTCTTGGAGCATTTAAAAATGTCCGATTCAACTGTTTTACCAAGGATGTTTGCCATCCAACTGCAGCATTATTTGTATTTAATTCTTTCAAGTTGCAAAACCGAGAACAACATCCGAGGCAGCACCTCCACAGCACGCCAATGATAGATTTAGTATGCAACAGTCCAGTGGAACTCGAACCCACGACTAGACCGAACATCCAAACAATTCAGTAATCGAAGTGTTTTTAAATAAAGCTTTCACGATGTTTTAGAAGCTTTCAAAAATCTTGGACATGATACAAACTGATTATAAACTGAATATCTGCGGAAAAGTTGGATTGTTGCAAACTTGAAGCTGAAAAACAACAAAATGTTTCTTATTTCAACTAATATACATTTAAAGGAAAAAAAATGCTTTTAACAGATTACAAACAATTTTACGGCAAATAATATTTCGCTGGCATATCATACGATATATGATGCTCCCAGAGACCCACCGTGTGATGATCGTTACGTTTAAGCTCAGTCTTTCTGTTGACGTGGTGTGGAAGTTAAGAGAATCGTCTCTCGATTGACGAGGTTCATTCCCAGTTAACCCTCGTGTTGATTCAGAATGTTAATAAGCAATCAACACACACAGTGAGGGAAATTTAATGTGCTTCGTTCGAGAACCCATTTTGGAAAACCCCCTTATATCTGATATTTTTACCATCTATGAACTGACGCCAAAAAACCCGCCATTTCCATTGCTTTTCAATTGGCTTTATTGATAATCTAGATCTCGATAATTCTTGAAACAATTTTCCCAAAGGAAGTAGATAATGTTCTGAATATTTCAAATTTCGTTCAAGACGGATCAAATGAATGAATGAAAAATTCTGAGAGACTGTGCAAATGATTATTTTACAAAACATTAAAAAAAATTTCATTTATATCTTACACAGTTCCATCAATTATTTCATTTTTTATTTTTGTGTTATTTTTTTCCTCTGAACAATGCATAGGAAAAAAGATCCATATTTAACATTTGTAAGCTACTATAGTCCCTCAGAAAGATAATTTTAGTAGCAAATACTTCCTAAGCTGTCGGGGGAATTGGCAGGAAATATTGAATTAAAGAATTTCAAAACGCGCAAAAAAAATCCAAATATAACGGAACAAACTCTGATCATTATATTTAATTTTCATTTCTTGTAAAATGCTCATGTGTATTGCCGAATTATTTTACATTATTCGCATAAGGAAAAAAATCTGATTCCGTGGCGTAAAACCCGTGTAAAGAGTAGAAAGTGTTTTATGTAGTCAAAAATTTGTTTTTTTGTACAGGTATTATTTCACTAAAACACTTGAAAATAATTTAACGAATTTTTAATTTTATGCTAACATTGTGGTCCTCGAATTCAAATTTGCAAAAAGCCCTTTTGCAATGAGAATTCTTTTCCATGTTAATTGAATTCATCAAATAAGTCTATTGTCATTTCAACGTTTAACAGTGAAAACAGTCTAATTTGTTATGAGAAATAATGAGTTATTTATGAAATTCCATTTAATTATTAGATAGTGGTTTTACCTGACTGAAGCCCCATCTTAGTTGATCCCAAATAACTGAAACATGGCCTTTGATTTGGAGCAACGCGTGTATAATTTTCGAAACCGTGTTCGCTGAAGTGTCAAAGCAGCCGTAAAAGAGAAGTTTTGTCACGCTCTGGGCTGCATCCAAATAGTTGGGCAACGCTTGGAAGAACTTCCTGCATCATAGGTATAAAACTTTCTAATTAGAACATAAGCGATGTAGATTACTTTGAAGTGCGCCCAGTAGAAAAAGTTTCAAATGCTTTTATAACGATAGCTTGTATTTGATTCTTTCCAACTTCTATTTGAAATGGTTCTTGTTGAAGAAAGAAGTCACATGGCAGAAATAGCTTCAAATATATTTTTTAGATAAAGATTTTTAGTTTAAAATCGATCCAATATATTTTATCCTCCACCCCCTTTATAGCTTTTTGCTGCCCTTCTATTTCTTTATCTGCTGTTTTCTCGTGATGCGAGACATGACGTCCACTTGACTCGACTTCGCATTGGTCACACTCGTTTCACGCACAGGCACCTTCTGTTGGGTGAAAATGCCCCAGAATGTCCTTCGTGCAAAGTCCCATATTCAGTCTATCATATTTTAATAAATTGTCCCGTTTTTAACCGTCATCGCGTCACCTTCTTTCATACATCTGTTTTAACCTTGTCTGACTTGGTGGGGGAATATCCCCCCACCAAAACCTTTTTGCCTTCCTTTTAAAGGTTGAATTTTTACATTTGATTTGATTTGTATGTTTCTTTGTATTTTTAATATATTTTATGTATGTATGTATGTATGCGTGCATGCATATATGTGTGTACATATACTTTTAAACATATATATTTTTAAAATTACACGGCTTTTATTTTAACATGTTTGGCGCAGCTTGGCCATATTTGGCCCTTGCGCCACTAAACCTCACATTCACTTCACTTCCTCGTGATGCGAGAATGACCGCCGTGGTCATGGTCACGGACGGCGTGTTTTGAGTTCGAGCCTTGTAGCGCTGAAGATGCGTGGTGTAGAGGAGGCAGATGCACGTTAATTCTGTCGTGGTTCAAACATCCTCTTGGTGTGGAAATTGGGAGAGGTGTCCTCATCACTTGACCATGGTACTGCCGTTTCATAGTGTGGTTAAAATAATGACACGAGTTAGAGGAATCTTGTACAAAAGTGAATGCCTCTAACTGGTGATTCAGTACTGTAACCTGATTAGAGAAGAGCCCAATAAGGTAGCTATTTTGTAATCCTACATAGACGAAAAAAAGGTATCGAAGAAGTGTTGCGGAGGAGTCTTCTTGTTTAGCTCATTATTTTCAAAAGCAGTCGACTCTCCTCTGGACCCCCTCAGGGGGCTCACCTTCTTTAGGTGAGTGTGGGTTTCACGCTCCCGCGAGGTACCCTAGTGATCTTTTTCTTTTCCCTAGGGGTTTACTGTCTTTGGTAAACACGGGCTTCACGAACCCGGGGAACCCTAGTGATCTTTCTCTATTTTCGGCCCTCTTTCTTGCCATTCAAATTTCCCTTTTCTTCATTTCACGTCGAGACCACGGACAAATATTTCAAATTTACAATTGGAATTGGTTTTTTCTATTGAAAAAACTTACTTTTTATTACTAACATATTCTGGTTTACATTGTATTGCGTTATTTAGTTTCTTTTTCGTATATTACTTAAAAACTTTTGATTGTGTTGCCTTATTTGTTTTCGACTAACACCGTTTTTAATATGGTTTTAATATTTTTACAAACGTGTGGCGCAGTATAGCGAAATTTGGCTCTTGCGCCATAAAACCCAACAATCACTCACTCTCCTCTGGATGGTTTGCGTTGGCCGAATGACCATCGCATCAACGCTTACTGCGATCCAACTGCAACAGGCGAACGTCTTTTTTTTAAGGCATGTGTTTCATTTTTGCAATATATACATGCCTTTGAGCAAAAAGTTCGACATCTAAAACTTTTTTGAAGAGTCATCGAATTTTTCATTATCTGTTAATTTAACCCTATTTTTTCTTTCTTTTCATATTATAACGAAATGTACTGCAATGGTCAGAGTTTAACTAGGGGTTTATGAAAAAGAGTGAAATTTCATTCATCCAAAAAAGGACAATGGGTTATTTTCGATTGTATTTCAAGAAATTTTTAGCCACCCATCCGGTATAGAAATGCTGACTGCTGTGCAGTAGGGCCTGGGTTCGAATCTCGCAGAAGGCACGAATATTTGTAAATGTATAATGCCTGTGTGGCATAAAGGCATTCTAACTATTCATCGAGCCCCAAGTCCTTGTGAATGTTGGTGGGATGGAGGTGGAAGGCAACTGACCCTCTCCCTCCCAGGGTATTCTCCCTCAGAATTGGGGTCGAGACAAATCATACTTTCACCTGCATGGTGCTCAAAGCTACTCCTAACGACAGGTATACAACAAACCCCTTGCTACGATGAATTTCGTGGGCCTCGACCCGACACCGTTGATTAGGTGGCATTAGCAACACCAGAATTATAAGTATTTTGTATTTGTTTACTTCCATTCAATTTGTTCTTGGCATTTTTTTTAACTAATGAGTTTTTTGGTGGGGAGGGGATATTTGTATACATGTAATTTATAGGTAAAATTGAGTTATGTTATCCTGAAGGTCAAGAATTTCTACACAGCTATTCTACTGTGAAAAAATTAATTTCAATTATTCCACATACAAGAATCGATTTCAAGTAAAATTTTTGTTAAAATAAAAGAAAGATTTTTTAAAATACTTCAATACAAAATATTGTATCAAAAGTGAGAATCTTTTTTTAAACCTATTTACTATAAATATTTTTATTTCTGTTGTTGTTGCACGCCCCCATTGGTTAGCAGTGCTAGACCAGGTCCATGCCATCGTACACTTTCAGAAAGTCCAACACCAGCAAGGGAATGCCTGCTAAGTCCTGCTTGGTCAGCCCTAGGCACTCGAGGATGTGAGCAGGCGTGGACGGCTCAGAAGAACAGTCCGTGCACATTTCAAAGCTCTTGCGTCCTTCGGAAAATTTCATTGATTTGATATGGCCACTTTGAAAGCGGGCTAGAAGAGTTTGATCCTGTCTTGTAAAACCGTGAGCCAGGGAGCCTCCAGGACGAGAGCATTGATACCAATGATGCTCTGGGGGTAATCAAGCGGTCTTATTCTGGTGTTTAGTTCTAGAGAAAATCTCCAAAAAGGTGAGGGGTACTGACGGCTCTGGTAAGTCGCGAGAGCCTGCCTTGGCCAAAGTGTCCGCAATCTCATTTCCCTCTAGATCTATGTGAGAGGGAATCCACTGCAGATGAATTTGATGCGATGTGGAAGCCGGTCACTTCCCCCTAACAACTACGGAGCCCTTGCCGACAAACGTTGCGAAAATTCCAGACATTTTCCTAATTGCTGGGAAAGGATTTCGGAATTGGGTCCTCAGCGTCAAAAAGAGACGCGTTAAGATTGTGCTTTCGTTTACCCACGATTCAGTGACGACAGCGCGTCTGAAAACGTACAATGTGCACCGAGACATCGGCGCCCGTTGGGCTGGAGATGAATTGAGACCGACAGAAGTGGCAGAAGGACAAGAGGTCAAGGGAGCCGAGACCGACAGGGGCGACAGAAGAAAAAGATGAGAAGGATGGTTAGAGAGAGGAATAACAAGCGGAACGAGAGCGCCCGAAAGAGATTGAGAGTTTGAGGGTGCCGTTGTGAAGCCCCTCCATCGAGAAGGCGATTGGATTTTTGAGGGAGTCCTGGTGAGGTCCCTTTCGCGATAGAGGAAACGAGAGGGAGACCGCGAAGACTGCGGAATCCGAACTGGAGAGATCCGGGAACGGTCTGAGTCCCGATCAGCGATAGAAAAGCGCTACGAAGTCCGCGAATTAATGCGGAGTCGGAACGGGAGAAACTTTGCGTGAGGGAATCGATTTGAAGGTCCCTCCCTCTAAAGCACTGTGATACAGTTTACCTTAGTCCACGAAGTAAGGCGGATTTGGAGCCAGCGAACTCTCCCAGTACTCGGTGTGGAATTACAGAGAGTGAACCCCTTTTTACTTATCCTAGGTATAGGACTTTTCGCTACAGTGTTATTCATGGCATTATTTTATGTGAGAGGAGAACTTGCAGCGAAAGAGACTCAAAATTTGTGTTACATTTTACTAATTAAGTGTGATAGAATATTTTCTTTTGTTTTGATAATTTTCCTACTTATAAATAGTGTATCCCAGAGCTGTGTGTGAAGTCATTACAATACCAATGGTGCTCTGGGGGTGGGTAATCCAAGCGGTCTTATTCTGGTGTTTAGTTCTAGAGAAAATCTCCAAACATGTGAGGGGTACTGACGGCTCTGGTAACTCGTGAGCACCAGCCTTGGCCAAAGTGTCCGCAATCTCATTTCCCTCTAGATCTATGTGAGAGGGATTCCACTGCAGATGAATTTGATTCGATGTGGAAAGTCGTTTTAATTTGAGTATTGACACTCCAACATTATCTCTCACACTTTGCCAATTGGACAAGTGCTGTATTGTACTTCTACTATCAGACAGTATCCAAATCTCTTTTCCGTTTGGAAGAGATGCAAGAGAACCAAGGGCCTCATCAATGGCTATTAGCTCACTGCGAAAAACCGAGCATCCGTCTGGATTTCTCCTCTGGATTCTTAAGATATGGTTTTGCGATTTGATGCAAATTCCGCTGCTAGATCGATAATTATCGTCTCTACTGCCATCCATATAAACCTGAACGGCGTCAATTGGTATATCTCCAATTCTCTCTATAGCTAATTTCATTTGATAGGCAGGAAGGTCTGCTTGTTTATTCACGTGTACTGGTAATTCTGGATGGAAGAAGACCCTGTCAAGATCATCCGCTGGGTCAAGACATTGTGACAGGTAATGAGGTTCCACAGCACCAATGGTAAGGTTAAAAGAAACCATTTGGCTGAAGGGACTGTTTCCCCTGAGTCTCTGGTTATTACACCAATCTTTGAAGTAAGCTGAAGTACGATTTCGAGAATCCAGACTTCTGAGTTTGTTGTAGTATTTTGTTAGACATGCACGTCTCCTAAGGCTAAGGGGTTGTAGGTCCGCCTCGAAAAGTACTATATCTCTGGGACAAGTATTTTTTAGACCAGTGATGATCCGAGCAGCGCTGAGCTGGACCTTTCAAGTTTCTGAATATTTGTAACGGAGGCGCTACAGTAAACTGGAACGCCATACTCCAAGATGGGCCTGATGAGTGAGATGCACGCGTTTCTCAGAGTGCCATCATCTGCTCCCCAATCACGTCCAGAGATATATCTCAAGATGTTAAGCCGTTTTCTTGCCTTATATACAATATTGTCAATATGTTTGTTTCCCAGAATTTCAGGGTCCAATAATGAAACCCAAATATTTTGGATGTTTATCGATGGTCAGTGGCTGATTATACAAAAAGATATTAGGTTGGAAATTATAAAGTTTTCTATTGGTTGTAAAGAAGCTAACCACTGACTTGGTACGGTTAAAAGTCAGTTTGTGGTCTAGAGCGAAACTCCGAATGTCCTCAAGGACAAGATTAATGTTTCTCTCCAGTTTCGTCAAGTCAGAATCGGACTTCCAAAGAACAATATCATCCGCGAATGCGCCGACCTCACATTTCCTCTTGATAACACTCTCAATGCCTGATAAGAAGAGCGAGAACAAAGTTGGGCTTAGAACTGAACCCTGAGGCACCCCTTGAAACAACGAAAAACTCCTGGGGAGGGAATTATTAAACTTCACTCTGATAAGTCTGTTTCTCAAGAAATCGTAGGGGTAGGGCTTTTCCTCCAATGCCAAAATTTTAAAACAGTTTGATAGCAAGATTATTCCAGACTCTGTCAAAAGCTTTGGATAAGTCCAGAAAAACCGCCACAGTGTGATTAGTAGGCAGTGGCGCACACAAGGGGATCCGCACCCCCCCAAAGCCCTTGATTTTTTTCCTATTGATTATAATTCTAAGTATATAGTACGTAAAATGTAATTACTTGTTATTAATGATTAATTTATTAATTAAGGTATCCGACTACTTGCGACAACCTTTTTTTGAAAAAAAGGAGATATGGAGATCTTTTTGTGATTTTTATATTTATTTAGTATATTTTAAGGAAAAAATCCTAAAATTGGTAAAAGAAAAAAAAATTATTATTAAAATGGGAAAAAATGTACGAAAAATCACAAACGGAGCCCCGCTCTGTACAAAGATTTTATGAACCAATTCTCAATTTTTCAATTTTGATGTGTTACTTTATTATTCCTGTTTGAAGTGACCTTCACGATAAGAGATATTTTAATTTTTACAAAAACTAGAGCAGTTTATCCAAGTCATTATACGAAATTGCTTAAAAAAAACATTGACTATATTCACATAAAGAACTGCAAATTTTGAAATAAAACAGTTATTGATGAATCTGAAGATCAAAACACTTCTACTGTTATGCAGAACATAAGCAAAAAATTTCAGCTAATTATTTTCAAAACTTTTTGAGCAATCGCGGTCCCCGTTTGAGTTTTTCGAAAAAAAAACACGTTTCGAGTAAAACGCATTTTAAAGTTTGACATCTTGTGTAAAGTTATGGCATTTGCTTTTACTAAAACGCTTGTAGTTTTTGTTCTAGTGGAGGGAAAATTAAGTACTTGGTATTGTTATTAAGTTAATAAAATAGTCTATAAAATAAAGTCATAAAAAAATTTGCCAATTTTTGAAAAAAATCATGGTTTTAGGGTAGTCGGATACCTTAATGCTAATTATTTATTCAAAAATTAGTTTTTTACTGTGTTTTGTTCTCGAAAATCGACAAAATCAAAAGGAGCATGATACAAGAATGGTGAACTTTCGACCCCGGACTCCCCCTCTTAAAAATTCCTGTGTGCGCAACTGTTAGTAGGTTTCCTATTGTGAGCTTTTCTAATCCTTTGACAGAAGTAGAGAAGCTGATCTGTAGTACAATGTCCTCTCTGAAAACGTACTGTTCTTCCGGGAGAAGATTGTGGGAATGCAGGTGAAAAGTGAGTCTTCTCAAAACCATTTTCTGTTATTTTGCAAGCAATACTGGTTAAGGCGATGGGTCGAAAACTCTCAGGGGTACCATCGGTTTTGCCACATTTCTTAATATGAATGACACGGTCACTCTCCTCCAGTCCTGAGAAAGCTGCCCCTTGTCCCAGGAACAATTGATGATGTCCAAAAAATCTCTGCCTTCCTCTCAGGCCAAGATGGTCAATCATTTGACCGTGAATACCATCGGGACCAGGAGATTTATTTAGGCAAGAATCCCCGATCGCAGCCTCGAGTTCATTCACTCAGAAATCCCTACTGAAAAGGAGGTTCCTCTATGGGTATCACTGCAGCAGCCATTGACAGTACGACTAGCCCTAATTTTGATGTTTGTCTTCGACTGAGAAGTTCAGTCTACTGATTTTCTGATAGTGCAAATCTAATAGATCGGCAGCTTGCTCGTCATTTACAGCTAGATTTCCGTTTTCACTCAAAATTATATTACGTTCTGCTTGTGGTTGCTCATTGCTAATGTTTTTGAGAAGTTTCCAGTTTTCCATTACATGTTCTTGAGTCAAGACCTGAGCATAGATCATTCCATTTATCCCGTTTAATTTGTGCTTAAAGTCTTTTAATTTTTGCATTAGTTTTGTTTAATTCAATCTTTACATGATTGCTTCTGCCAGTGTCCCTATTTTCAAAGATTCTTTTTCTTTCTTCCAGCAGAGGCTGCTGAAGTGATTTACTAGATAAGTAGGGTTTCCTATTCTTTAGTTTCTCTTGGAATGTATTTCTTTGCTGCTCTTAAGATCATCACCTGTTCAAATCAACACTATCCGTGAGAGGTATGCTCTTAATTCCGTTATCAACAGCCTCTGCGAAGGATTTCCAGTCCGCTTTCTTAAGAATCCATTGTTTATTATTACTGGTGGACACTAGTTGCCTCTTTTTTAGTTCAATTAAAATAGGAAGGTGGTCACTCCCCAAGTTTTTCAAAAGAGTCCATTTACAACTGGGCCCAAGATCAGAACTGGTGATTGAAATATCTAGAGCTTCTTTCGCATTATACTGTATAAAAAATGGGTAGCCATACCATCATTGAGAATAGAAAAGCACTTGTGTGTGTGTCATCAATAATGTCAAGTAATTCATTTCCTCTCAAGTTTGCTGTTGAACAACCCCAAATAGAGTGTTTGGCATTTAAATAACTTAGGCAGATAGTACCCACAGTGAATAAATCTTGAAGATCAGTTGGTAGACTTTTGAAATCAGGGGGATGGTACATGTTAAAGATATTGAGAGGTTTTCCTCTCCATATGATCCTAATGCCCTGGATCTCGAGATTTGATCCATCAGCTATTTTTCTGTTGATATTTATACACTGATAATTGATGTTCTTAATAAGGAATGCAAGACCTCTCCTCCACACCTATTCTGTCTATCTAACCTTAAGATATTGTATCCCTTGATCTCTTGAGGGAAGTGAATGTCTTCAGCTTAGTCTCCTGCAGAGCAATAATTTGAGCACCTTCGGTTAGTTCTAGCTCAAGTACTTGGCCAAGTTTAATCCTTGTTGCTCTTGTTGAAGTTCCATTAATGTTGAATTGTAGGATCTTTAGAGAATTAGGAGACCGTAGATTATTTATCGAACCTGGCCCTCTTCCAAAACCAGGAACGCGGTCCTTTTTTGACTGCGCGACGACCGATGCAGCATTAGTGATAGGTGTACTGTTCATGGATGGGGAAAAGTTGCAGCCTCTGTTAGTCACAGGACTAGAACACCTAAAAGTAGTAGAGGACTGACTTGGCTCTAGGTGGTATCCCACTTAGTCTGACTCATACCCTACGAGGACCTGTCCGGCATGGGAGACCCTACCGGTAGTTACACTACCACCGGCATAGCTCCCAGGGTTGTCAGAGTACTCAAGCCCCTCCAGCACGTCAAGCTAAGAATACTAATGGAGGAATTTTATTTCTAATAATATTTAAAGGTATTTGTCACATTTGTATTAAAATAAGATCTTTGTATCAACTTTTTGGTTTTCGTGGACAACTTTCTATCAATTCCAATAAAGCAGAGAGAAATACTTATTAGAAAAATAAGCCCTTATACTTGGAAAAATTTCAAAAATAAACCTTTTTATTTAAAAAATATTATTAAATACATTAGTGGAAATGCTGATTTGCGCGTCCATCCCATTTTTTTCGAATGGTTTTTTGAAGGCACAAAGAATTTTGAAAAATTATCGATTTTCCCTTTTTTATATTTTCTAAAATTTGAAGTATTTCTGCTTAAAATGATATAAAGAAATACGATAGTGAAGAGTATTTTTATTTATTTTTTAAATAAAATCACTCTTTGACGCGCATCTAATGAGTTCTGCCAGGAGCACCATTGTATAAGTCCCTGATGGAAACATTTGACGGGCTTATCCAAAAGTGTATGGGTACACTTCTTTTGGATCTTAAAAGCGAAACAGTGATAGAACAGGCTCTCCGACATGTTAGTATCAAAAATTCAAAGATATGACTATTAGAAATATTATCATTGATCTACACAGCATGAAAATTTCTGTTTGGGCTGTTTATTTTCATCTTCTGTCTCCAAACGAGAGCTCTCAACATGGACTGTGTCCCGCGGGTGCCTAGTGCAAGTTTCAAAAGACAAAAGTTGAATGTAACGAAATGCACTATGACATACGCACGTTTTATATACGATAATGAATTAAATGAAGCTGTTTTTTAGAGATCTAGGGGATTCTATGTTAAGAAAATGTTTACATGAAAAGACTCGGAACCCAAATGAGACAGCTAATAACATCACGTGGTCAGTGATTCCAAAATCTACATTTAAGGAACTGAGAACTTTAAAATTAGAGATAAACGTGGCTATGTTGCACAGTTCAATACGAGTCATGTAGCAAAATTAAGGATCTTAAAACATTGTGATACTGAACAAAGTTATAACTGTGTCATGCCTCAAAAAACTAGATGCATGTAAGATTCGTGTAGCCCAACGAAACTATCTTGAAATCCCCAAATATGCAAAAACTGTTAAAAATAATGAAAAAAAAATTAGAGTACTTTTTGTATGAGCAGAGAGTAAAAAAAGTTTCATATGCTTATGAAAAGTAATTAAAAAAAAGTAAACGTTAAAAACATTAGAAATTTTTACTTTAAAGCCGATTTTCTCAAAATGTAATATTTTTTACTTTATGTACCTTTTTCTCAAAAACTATTCGTCATATAATCCTCAAATTTTCAGTGAGCAGACTTTTAATGTTTACACATTTTAATGGAGGAAATTAGGTATATATATATATCAAACGTTTTTAGATATAACTTTTTAAACTGAAATTTAGGGGAAAAAAATTGGACAAATTAATTATGAATTTTCTTAAAAATTAATTTCTAACAAAAAGACAAAACCCTCGGTAAATTCTTACTGATAGTACACATAACATAATGTAGAAATTTTATCCATAAGAAGTAAGCAGTGTCTGAAAAAGTACAAAAGCTTACGCAATTTAACATGGGCTCCTATGGGCGTGCCGAATCCCCTGAAATGGGGTTTGCAATGAGTACCAGACGTGTTAGTCGTTCTAAATGAATCAAATATTTCCCTTCAAGTCCCGAATGTATATATTATAAAATGAATGTGCATTGGCTTAAAAAGTGAATGTGTGTTTATCATGTCAGAGAATAACTTCTAAGGCTTTTGCAAAACTAAGTAGCTTCCTCAAAGAAAATGAGTTAGTGTTAAAAATTGTATAATGGAGCCCCTTTTTCAATTAGGAAAAAGTTAAGAAACTATAAAGCTATAAAAGCACTGTAAAAATTCTGTTAGAATACCACGATAAAACAATTAAATGCTTTTCAATAAAGTGGAGGAAACAACTTAATAACATCAATAGATTTGACATTATAATCTAAATATACGCAAGAACAGCTCTTAAATTTTTCATTGTAAATTCTGTTGAATACGAGAAGATTCTTCTATATCTATAGATATTGTAATGTGTCATTCGGAACAACGTATTGAAGAGAAACCTTCTCCACCATGTTGACAAAATGAGAATAAATTAAAGAATATGTAATGAGAGAGAGAGAGAGACTTTTCAATATATAACTTGATTTCGACATTGTGTGTAAAAAAAATGCGAACACATCCATTCTAGTCCCTTACTATGTTGGCCGCGGTAGCCGAGTGGTATAGGTATCGGACCGTGGCTTGCTTTGTCACGGGTTCGAGCCCAGTACCACTAAAGACCCGCTGTGTAGGGCAGCGATGCACGTTAAATCTGTCGAGAGCTGAAACGTCCTCCCGTTGGTGTGGTGTGGTAGTTAGGAGAGGGGGGTAACAGCTCAGGTGTCGTCCACGTCACTTGACCATGGTTCAAAATTACGTGGTCCGTCGCCAAAAGCCCTCGTGTAGCTGAATAGTGCGACGTTAATATTCAATCAATCAATCAATCAACCCTTACTATGTTGCAAGGGTAAGCGACACCTGGACCATGAGTTAAAAAGCTATTACTCAGCGAACTACATTTATTTTATGTTTAATAATTTTAGCAAAACTCTTTATACAGTACTTTTCTTTAATTGTCCTTACATAAAGTACTTAAAAGCAGTTGATTTGCTTTAGAATTTATTTTAAAATACACGTATATGCGTCTAAGGGTGTGATGAGGTTCCCAGAAAACATCCTTGGCTCTGAGGGATCGTAAAGTCGACAAAGCTTGATGACCACCAGAGGCAGATTAAGCAGCTGGCGGCCTACAGTAGGAGTCCTAAGGTGGATTGATTCCAGTTCTAAATTCAACGAGGAACAAAAAATATCTTGAACCCATATTGCAACCCCCATGATTTTTTCGGATTTTTAGTCGTGTAGCAGCCCTAACCATCTTTCTTTCGTATATCTGTATTTTTGCAATCTGAACAAAATTTTAGCATGCATTTTTTGTTGCACAAATTTTATTTCGAGCAAACGAATACTATTTAATTCAACCAAATTAGTTTTTAGTTCACAGTCGTGCTGAATTAATCTTACCAGGGGAGGGCACGACTAAGGAAATTCATTTGGGGTCGAGACTTGGTGTAATAATAGTACTCCCCCTTAGGGTGTTCAACCCTCAATGTAATTCCGCCGAATGGCCAGTCAATTCGAAGAAAATAGCCTTCGAAATTCATGCTTAGCTTTTATACAATTAAATTTCAATTTCTTCCAACGAGTTCGTAGCCTGGTTGGAAGATCGTCTGCTTACTATGCCGGAGGTTAGGGTTCGATCCCCGAGATGAAGTTTTTTTTAATTCATTTTATTATTTTTTTAAATTAAATTTTTTATGAAAGGTTTATTAAATATTAAATGATATTTTATGCAATTTTTTGTATTTTATAAAATAAAAAAATAAATTTACTATTTAAATTAAAATTGTTTAAAATTATTAATTAAAATTTGTTAAAATTATTAATTAAAATTTGTTAAAATTATTAATTAAAATTGGTTAAAATTATTAATTAAAATTGGTTAACATTATTAATTAAAATTGGTTAACATTATTAATTAAAATTGGTTAACATTATTAATTAAAATTGTTTAACAGTATTAATTAAAATTGGTTAACATTATTAATTAAAATTGGTTAACATTATTAATTAAAATTGGTTAACACATTATTAATTAAAATTGGTTAACACATTATTAATTAAAATTGGTTAACACATTATTAATTAAAATTTTTTAACACATTATTAATTAAAATTGTTTAACACATTATTAATTAAAATTGTTTAACACATTATTAATTAAAATTGTTTAACACATTATTAATTGAAATTGTTTAACACATTATTAATTGAAATTGTTTAACACATTATTAATTGAAATTGTTTAACACATTATTAATTGAAATTGTTTAACACATTATTAATTGAAATTGTTTAACACATTATTAATTGAAATTGTTTAACACATTATTAATTGAAATTGTTTAACACATTATTAATTGAAATTGTTTAACACATTATTAATTGAAATTGTTTAACACATTATTAATTGAAATTGTTTAACACATTATTAATTGAAATTAATTAAAATTATTAATTAAAATTAATTAAAATTATTAATTAAAATTAATTAAAAGTTTAAAATTATTAGCTGAAATTGTTTAAGAAATTAAATTAATATATAAAAATGATATATTTTTTTATTATATTGATTATAAAATAAGTAATTTAAAAACATTTTTTATAAAATATATTATACATAATTTTTTTATAGTATATTGTATTTCACATTATAAATCTATTTAACCAATTTTTATGCAAAATATCATTTAATATTTGTTATTTTATTATAAATATTTATCAATGTTATATAAAAATATATTTATAAAATTTAATATCAATATTGATATAACAGTAATTTTTTTACTTTATAAAATACAAAATGATTACATTAATAATTTTAAATAATTTTAATTAATTATTTTAAATGTTCTAATTAATAATTTTAAACAAGTTTAATTATAAATAATTTAAATAACAAATTTATTTATTTATTTTTTAACTTTATAAAATACGAAACAATTATTTAAAATATTTAATATTTAATAAACCTTTCATGAATAACTTTTATTTAATTTTAAAAAATAATTAAATGAATTGAAAAAGGAACTTCATCTCGGGAATCGAACCCTAACCTCCGGCATCGTAAGGAGACGATCTTCCAACCAGGCTACGAACTCGTTGGAAGAAATTGAAATTTAATTGTATAAAAGCTAAGCATGAATTTCGAAGGCTATTTTCTTCGAATTGACTGGCCATTCGGCGGAATTTTATTGAGGGTTGAACATTCTAAAGGAGTACTACTATTGCACCAAGTCTCGACCCCAAGGGAATTCCCTTAATCGTGGCCTCCCCTTGTTAGATAATCTTAGAATAGTTAATGATGGGGAGGGGGGAGATCCCAAAAAGAAAAAAATTATTGTAGACTAATGAAACTTTGGCAATACATTTGTCCAGGTAATGTACTTACTTGATTGACGTTTCAAGATCATAGGTTGATGCGAGTGCAAGAACAGACATTTTAAATGTTAAAGAATGGTACATTGAAAACTGGTGTAACCGCCAGAATTTTAAATGTAAACATGCAAACAACATCGTACAAGAACCGGATATAAGTTTGTGGGATGGAATTGCATGCATGTTGCTCTTGGTTGGTCAGTATATGGTTGCTTAATTCTGGTTGTAGATGACGCTGTCGTTGCCGTCCAGTGCCGACCAGTCCTATAGAAGACTAAGGAAACACGTTGATATTCTATAGAGCATGGTTGGTTGCAACAGGGTGTGAGAGCACACGTTATACTTTTGGGAAAACATCCCTTGAATGTTTATAAATGGCAGTTCAATGGTTTGAATCATCAGTTTGCAGTCAGGGTATGTGAATTAACCCTCCTAAAATCAAAGGAAACTGCTCACGCCGAACCCTAACTGTAGGTGAGGGCCCAGTGTAACTAGGAGGCAGAAAGATTGTTTGCTGGCACTGACCTAGCCAGTCTAATCTTGTTTGCGCCAGACCATAACTATAGGGGGCCTTGTTTGTAGGCGCTTTTAAGGGGATTCGGCACTTCCATAAGAGCCCATGTTAAATTAAGTTCTCAGAAACTTCTGGCTACTAATAGATGAAATATTCATGGTAGGTAATATGTACTACAATGGACGGTTTTGTCTTTTTGTTAAAAATTCAAATAATTATGAACTTTTTTCTTTAAAGTTTAGTTTTTAAAAATAAAGTGGTTTTTTTTTCAGGTATAGAAGTTTAAGTTGGCATTACTTTCCAAGATGGCGACCGATTTAACAGCTGTCAAGTGATTTATTCTCAGTTTGGTTTGGCAATTCATCAAAACGATCATCAAGCAAGGCCATTGCAATAAAAGCCATTGCAATAAATTTGGGCCATTCGTCGAATGGGCCCAAAACGAGAGATTGCCGTTGTTCCCGATTTTCATAAGCGAAATTTGTTTAGCGATGAAGCGCACTTCTGGTTGAATGGCTACGTCAACAAACAAAACTGCCGCATTTGGAGTGAAGCTAATCCACAAGTGTGTGTCGAAACACCGTTACATCCAGAAAAACTGACTATTCGGTACGCTTTATGGGCTGGTGGAATCATTGGTCCGTACTTCAAAAACGATGAAGGCCACAACGTTACAGTCAATGGTGATCGGTATAGAGCCATGATTATTAACTTTTTCATTCCTGAATTGAACAATCATGATGTCCAGGAGCTGTGGCTCCAACAAGACGGCGCAACATGTCACACAGCTCGTGCCACAATCGATTTATTGAAAGACACGTTTGGTGACCGCCTAATTTCACGTTTTGGACCTGTGAATTGGCCTCCAAGATCTTGTGATTTAACACCACTAGACTATTTTTTGTGGGGCTATGTAAAGTCATAGGTATATGCGGATAAGCCACAAACGCTTGACTATTTGGAAGACAACATTCGCCGTGTTATTGCCGATATACGGCCACAAATGTTGGAAAAAGTCATCGAAAATTGGACGTCCAGATTGGACTACATCCGAGCCAGCCGTGGCAGTCATATGCCAGAAATCATATTTAAAATGTAATGCCACAAGATTATCTTTCGAATTAAAAAAAATCCATGTCAATCGAATAATACATCGTTGTTTTATTGCAATTTAAAGTTCTATACCTCTAAAAAAACACCCTTTACATTATCTAAAACAGTTCGCTAGATATATCTTACTCCCTAAATTAAAACGTGCAAACATGTTGAAAATATGCTTACTGAAAATTTGAGGATCCTACACATTAGTTTTTGAGAAAAAGGTATATAAAGGGAAAAATATTGCATTTTAAGAAAACAGGCTTTAAAGTAAGAATTTGTCAATGAGAGTGGCTTCCTTTTAAAAAATAAATAAAAATACTTCTAATTATTGAATTTTTACATATCATATATCATTTTAAACAGATGTTTGAACTTTTAAAAATTGTAAAAAAATCAATCGATAACTTGTCAAAAATTCATGTGCCCTTAATCAATAGACAGCCATCACTGCAGTGACGTAACGTGCGAACTTTTTGTATTTTTCCTTAATTTATGATAAGCAGTGTAGATACGGCAAAAATAAATGATGAATTTGCCAAAGAGAAATCAAAAAGTAAATTTATACAATAAAACTGTAAGGTTTTAAATACAGTTTTCTTGAGCCGTTGAGGTTTATTATTAGCGATACATCTTATTTTGAGGATATAAGGTCAGGGAGTTTTTCAATATTTTAATTTTTCGACTCTTGAACCCTCAATCCTTTTATTGCTGGTACCCTTACCTTCATCCGCCTCTAGAAGAATGACTGCTAGAATAAAATTTGCCCACTAAATTGGAGGCTTCGGTTGAACGATATATAGTGAATCATGAAACAGGAGACTGAAATAAAAAACAGGAACAACTGAAAACACAGAAGTTTCGTGTTGCAGAAAAAATCAAGTTATTAGAGTACACTTTATAAACATTGTGGAGGTCCCTTAGGACCTCACTTTGAGAACAAGAATAATTTTGAGTCATAAAAGAACCAGTAGCCATTTTTATAAATAACTTTCTTTATTTGGTTATCTTTCCCAAATAAAATCAAAGACTTATTAACAATTACTTCTAATATTATGAGGTTTTAAAGGTAATATCCTTTAAATTAACTTAATTAATTAATGACCCAATTAATTAATTTATTAAATAACGATCACGCAGAAATTACCACGATAAGAGATCCCAGAATTATATTTAATAATGTTCTTATTGAACATTTAACTTTGATCTCACTCTTAAAACTTTAATGAGACTTTAAATATAATTCTATATTTACCACTCGGATTCTCAATTCTTCATGAAATTAAATTATCTCCAACAATAAAACTTCAATTCAAATTCATTATAACTTTATGTTTTAATATCTATCTCCTACTCCCCTAACTTTACTATTTCGTTTGACTTAAATACTGAATCTAATCTGCATAACAAGGAATCCTGTCCGCTTTTTTTGGAGTTGATTGGAAATAGGTAGGGAATTAAATTTCCCTAAAAAGGTCGGCTCAGAAGGTTAGTGATAAAGTTCCGTATAGATTCGTCACAACATAGCTATGTATATATGCGTATCTTTAACAAAAATCAATGAAACAAAAACATTTACATTGAAATCTAATAAAATGTTCAGGTTTTTGAAAAACAAAACATTGAGTTTTTAGAAAGTAATCGGATTTTTTTCTTTGCATTGCCTTTCGTAGCATCAAATTGTCAACAAGATGTTCGATGTCTCCATTTTGTTATTGATTTCAACCACTGAAATGTGCATCTAAGTAACTGGGCATACTTTTCATGATGTTCCTCATTTCGGATGACGTGAGAACAGGGGTTGCATTATTCATTTCATTTTCACTTTCAGAATCTGCCTCAATGATATTTTTGAACAAACTTCAAAGTGTCTTTGCCATATGATTGGGGTTATACACACATTATCATCTATTGCAACGAATTCCTCAGTTTATGATTCTGAATGGCTGGTGTTTTCCGCATTTTGTTCCTTCTCAGAAGAGAAATGTTTCGTGTTAAAAGAAAAAATGCATGAAACTACGCAGTCGGGAGCGTTGTATTATTTCTTCAGTTTTCGTGTTAGATTTCAGACGAATATTCTTTTTAGCATTATTGCCTACCGTTGATCACATGAATTGATTGGACAGTTGGTTAGTTTTACTAAAACTGTCATTAAATCATTTAGGGGGGAATTTTGTCGACTGCAATAAGTTGAGCATGTGAGATTATAAAGAAGAAGAATTTAAAAAGATTAGACGGAAGAGCAATATAAGTCAAGTTAAATGTTTCCTGACTGAAACCATTTTCATTCTCTCGAGTCACCTCTAGACTAACTTGTTTTTGTTAGTACGGATGCAAGATAGCAACGCCATCTATTGGTGCAGTTAACAGACAAAAACGATCTGTTATAATTTCCTTATACTGCTTTTTATTTAATAGAAGATTATAACGGATCGTTTTGATCGTTCGTATCCTATTTTTTATTTAACAGAAGATTATAACGGATCGTTTTTGTCTACTAACAACTGCACCAATAGATGGCGTTGTCATCTTGCATCCGTACTAACAAAAACAAGTTAGTCTAGAGTTGACTCGAGAGAGTGAAAATGGTTTGTGCCTGCCTGTAGCTACAGACAGGAAGCATTTAACTTGACTTTTATTGCTTCCATCTAATCTTTTCTCTTTTGTAACCTATTGTACATATACTATATGTAAAAAAAATTAATAAACTCTTATTATTATCACCTTTCAATTTTCTTGCGTCTTACAATAGTGCTCAACACGGGTTTCTTAACAGAATGCAGAAGTTCTAAGAATAAAAATAGTCCAATCCGCAAAAGGCACTTCTTTATAGACTTCACCCACGCGTTACGTCATCGAGATAGATCACTGTTGTGGCCTTCAACATCCTCCCCCACCTCAGGGGGCTGACCTTCTTCAGGCGAGTACGGGTGTCCCAATCCCGAGGTACCCTGGTGATATTTTTCCTTTCCCAAAGTGTTTACTTTGGTAAACACGGATTTCTCGACCCCAGGGTACCCTAGTGATCCTTCTCTATTTTCTACCCTTTCTTGTCTTTTCATTCTTTTCCCGTCTAGATCACAGATGAAATTTTTTTTAAACGTACAAAGTTAGATTTCTATATTTCTTTAATTTAATCAAAAATAAATTATTCATTATTACAAAAACGGTTTCGTTTTCATTTTGTAATGCGTTGATTTGATTTTTTTATATTTAATTTTATTTTGTCTATTTTTGATATTCGTATTGATTTCTACTAACAATATTGGTTTCTCAACCCGCATGTTTGCAGTGTGCGGCGTCCCGTAAGGAGGAAAATGGTGTCCTGGGAATACCTTTGGCCCACGCTTCGCTGTAGACGGGTGGCAGGAGTGACCCCGCTCCTGACAATCGGCTGGTGATACCTTTCTTCGGTATCCCCGGAGAGACATTGCCCTTGTTGAACTCCGTGGTGGGTGGAGGCACGCCAGGATGAAGTTTGTTTCGCGCCTATGGATCCAAGTCAGCTGTGCCCGGGTAAAGGCCTTGTTTTACCAAATTCAGACATTGATAAAATTGCCGCTCGTACAAGATTTTTGTTAATTTTCTTTACCAAATAATAATTTGCTCACAAAATCCCCGTTTGCTATTAATAAAGCTCTTATCGGAATAGGTAGTGAGCCAAAATCAGTAAAACGCTTACGTTTCGCTGACCTACTTATTGAAACTTCGACTGCTTTACAAACCAAATCTTCTCGCGAAAACGTTTCAAAATTCTCCCATATTGACAAGTTCGCACACAAATCTCTCAATTCATGCAGAGGTGTAATTTCCGAACCTGATTTTTGACCACTCCTGAAGCAGAAATCCTCAATGGATTCTCTGATCAGGGTGTGATTCAGGTCAGGAGAATCGCAATAAAAAAGATACAGCAATTTATTCCAACTAAACACTTAATTTTGACATTCAATAGCCCGAAACTTCCGACCTCAATAAAAGCTGGGTATTTAAACTGCAAAATACGTCCATATATACAGAATTCTTTGCTCTGTTTCAAGTGCCAGTGGTTCGGACACTCTCAAACTGTCTGCCATGGACAATTAACGTACTCTAGATGTACTTCTGTGGGACATGTTTCCTCAGATTGCAATCTGGAGCATAAATGCGTTAATTGTTCACAACGTCATTCTTCAGATTCAAAACTCTATCCAAAATGGAGACTAGAAAAAGAAATAAAAACAAAAATATCTCCATTTTAGAAGCACGGAAGTTAATAGTTCCTCAGCAGTCCCAAACATATGTACAAGCCATTAAACCACCAGCTGTATCCACAACCGATCCGAACATAACAAATATAATCTGCCCACCTTTGCAATACTTGAAACCCATATCTTCTGTCAATAACATCGTCTTTAATAACCGCAGTCACCAGATCTTCCTCGACTCAAGCACGGCTACTTTCTTCTACAGCTACAGATGTACCTTCTGCACCGTGTCAATCTCGGCCTTCTGCTACTGCCCTCCGCTTCATATTCCCCTATTGAATCGCCATGAATCGTATCCGCTTCACCATCCAACTCCGTTGTTCAAACCCCTTCTACATCCACTTCAATACAGAATTCCAAACAGAACTCAAAAAATCGTGCAAGAAAAAGAAATACTTAAAAAAATTAATGAAACACACACAAAAATATAAAGATGGCACCGCACAAACCGTGAAAAAGTACCTCAACAGGATTCCTCAGACGAGGACTTGATTGAGCACGACCCGGACGAGTACGTTCTGAAGCATTTGATGGTGGGGAATATTCCCACACCATTTCGAAATGGTATGAAGTAATTGGTTTCTTTTACTTTTTCTTAGCTTTGAAATCAATATAACTCAGTATAAAGGATTTTAATACTTATGTTAAATATTTGAATTAAATTGTTTTGATTCTTCACTAATCTGCTTTGACCTTATCTGCCTTTGTGGGCTATCCCCCACCAAAATATACATACTTTTATATTAGGAATTGGATATTTATTTTAAATTGACTTAACTTTTTACTGAGACCATATAATTATCAACATTTTAAGATACGTTTTTAATTTTTAACAAATCTTTGGCGCAGTATAGCCAAAACTGGCTCTTGCGCCAAAAATACCCACATTCACTCACTCAACATCCTCCCCCTTTTTTGAGTCAACATCACTTAGACTCAAAAACATATAACACCTGGTTAAGGTCTTGTTTCTCTGGTACCTTGATGTGTGACCCGTCCGTACCTGGATACTCTAGGCAAGACATTACTGGCGTCGTTAGGATCTGAAAGTACATCACTAGAAATAGATGAAATAGAGTTGGTGAATGTACAATCATTTAAAGGATTATCAGGGCTTTCGACTGCACTTCCATCCTTTGAATTGGACGTAACATGGTACCAGTTCGAGTCTTTAGTTCCACAGTTCTGATCTTCCTATCCTTTCCGGGAATCAGTCGAATGACCTTAGCTAAAGGCCAATGCATCCGTTTCTTGATGTCGTCACCAGCGATTACAACTTCTCCCAGCCGTAGTTCTGACAGTAGACTATTTTTATTTTGAATCAAAGAGACCTGAATACTCCTTTCTGAATCTATGCCTAAAATCCCCCTGCTATTTTTGGCGATACTTAACCTTTTTACTTAGGCTTACAGTGTCCCGGAAATAAATATCCGGAACGTCCAGGTTGCGGTTTTCCTCGAGAAACGTGGCTGGGAACAGAGGAACTAAATCATCAGTTTTCGGGTAGGTAAATGAGTGGCCTAAAATTAATTACAGACTCACAGTCGCACAATACTGTCTGCAACTCCTCGTTCGTGAGAATGGCGTTACCGAGAGTCCTCAACAATTCCTTTAAAACACGAACTAACCTTTTTCACCAACCGGCTGAGGGAAGGATTAAATTTCCTGATTATGGCCGTTAGTTTCAAGATCTTTTCCCAGTCAATGCAACTTAATTTTCTTTGCTCTCCTCGAAAATTTGTTCAGTTTTTCAGAATAAATAGTTCACCTACTCGTTTTTGGAGTGAAATCGCGCTAAGTAGATTATAGGTAGAATGTCTAAGGTTATCGTATTGTTTCACTCCGATAGGGTGATATTTCATAGCCGTTAGACAAAAAACGTCGTAGCGTACCGATATCGAATTAGTTCAGATTTCATACCAAATGAATGAACCAAAAACAATGTTCATATTTCCAAACTTTGAATAATTGTTCACATGTAATCAGAATACCTGCATAGAATCCAGATCTCAATACTTTCAAACAAATTTTTGGAATATATATATACAGTTGGCAAAATGTTTATTTGTACACTTAAAATTTTGTATGTTTTTCAAAAATAAATTAAGTAATATAACTAAAAGTTATTGAGATACATTTAAATTGTTTTAAAAAATAAGATTCTTTCACAATAAAAAATAAAATAAGCATTTATTTCAAAAATAAGTGAATTTTTTAAAAAAAATTATACAAAAGATTATTTGTACACTTGCTTAGTAAACATTATCAAAACATATGCAACAATGTAATGAAATTTCAAAACTTTGTAAACAGTCCATTCGCTTTTATAACTGCTTCAAGACGCCTTGGCATTGACTCATTTAATTTCTTTGATTTCTGTGTCAATGGAGTTCCAAACTTGAAGTTTTTAAGTTCTCTTTACTAGTTACATTTTTTTTTCCAAACTTCAGTGTCCAAATGCATCCTTAAATTTTCTGTAGGATTAAGATCTGGAGATTGTGGAGGTATTTCAAGTCTCCTTGGAGCATGATAAAGCAACCAGGTCTTAGTAACTATAGGATTAATAACTTGGTAACTATTCGCGCCATTGTCTTGTTGGAATATAAAAGTGTTCTCCATGCTCAATTTCTTAGCACTATCTAACAAATTATGTCGCAACACGTCGATATAAGCTAAAGCATTCATTTTATTGTCAGTAAATGCTAAGTTACCCGCTCCATTATGAGCTACTAATGCAACGCCCGGTTAACTTAAGTTAATTTAATTTATTCTTATTATCCGTTCTTTAGTACCCAGGTTCTAAATTAACATTTGGCGTCACACTATAGCTTAAGTTTAAACATTAATCATTAAAAACAAATAAAACAGGACACTAAATTAAAAAGCCGTTCTTTAAATTAACACTTAATTTATTTACAATAACATTTAAATTACGTTAAATAATAAAGAGATATACATGATTACTTAACTGAATTAGGATCTGAGAGAGAGAGAACATGGAGTGGCCATCTCGCGAGTCTCCAACCGCGGCATTTTGTCAAAGGGTCGTCAGACCAAAATCGGTGATAAAATTCGTGTCAGAGAGTGACTAAATTCGTCGTGCAAGCGCTTAAATTTCGCGGCGGTTTACCTATGTATTCTGGAGAGGATTCTTTTTCGAAACACAATCAGCTTTTCTGATTGGTCTGAAGTCAGCGGAGGGATATCTTCCCGGGGTCCATGACTCCCCCAAAACGCGGGAAATTCCCAAAAAACATCCCATATCATGATGTATTTATGGGTACATTGCCTTCTTCCAGGCGTGGGAAATGCGTCACCCTTTTCGGTGGGGTGAGAGGCACTCCCAGAAATTCCTCTGCTTGTAAACAACAACAGGGCCGATATACAAATTACTGTTGTAATCCTTATGGAAAGGCGGCCCCCCATCACTACACATCCCCACACCATAACATTTCCGCCACCGTATTTTAAAGTGAGAAGTACATTTTTGGGTTCAAGAGTTGTTTTATTTTTTCTCCAAATTTTTCGAATACCTGGTGGTGTAAAAATCTCAAACTTGCTCTCATCAGAAAAAATAACCTTTTTCCAAAAATCCATGGGCTTATTTTTGTATTTCGTGGCAAACTTTAGACGTCTTTTCCTGTTTACTTCACTAACATAAGGTTTATTTCTGGGAGTTCTGGCTATCAGACCAGCGCTGTGCAGTACATTTCTGACTGTCTGAGCAGACACTGAAACGTTACATGAGGACAGAAGTTCCTTGGCAATATTTTGAGCTGATGTCATTGGTTTATTTGTTACTGACCTTACAATCATTCGTTTAGCTCTTGAAGTCAATTTACTCGGACCACCAGGTCTGGGCTTATTTTCAGCACTGTCGATCTCTAAATACTTTTTACGATGTAACCAACGGTTGTAAATGACAGTTATAAGATTTTTCCTATTTCCCGGAAAGATTTTCCCTCTTTATGGAGCTCTAAAAAGTTTTCTCATATCTAAAGAAATTTCTTTGGCTTTAGGAGCCATTTTCAAGATTATATCTCTGTAAATTTAAATATAGTCTGAAACTATTTAAATATTATTGATAAACTAAGAAAAACGCAGGAAAAACTAATTTGAATCTAAAAAGTTATATCAAAACTTTTGCCATTCTTACAACAAAAGAATTCTGTACAAATACTCTTTTTGCAGCGATTTTTCACACTTTTCCAGATCACAATTTTCTTTTACACTTACAAAGAAAAATAATTTGCGCATACAACAATTAGACGCATTAAAGAAATGCATGATTAATTCTCAACTAAAATATGGGTATTTATTTCATCAAAAAATAAGAAAAAAAGTGGTGTACAAATCATTTTGTCAACTGTATATCTATATATATAAAGGAGAAAAGCGACTCACTGACTGACTAATCACGATATCTCCGGAACTATTAAACATACAGATTTGAAATTTGGTAGGTAGGTTCCCTTCATGGAGTAGACATCAGCTAAGAACGGATTTTGGAAAGATCGAACCCCAAGGCGCGTTACGGGGGTTTAAGGGGCGTTGTATATAATTTCCATTATTAAACTATTAGATGTACAGTCTTGAAACTTGGTACACAGATTTCTTTCAAAAAGTAGAGATTCCTTACATAACTTTTACGAAAATCGACCTCCAAGAGGCATCGAGGGCGCTTAAAGGGGAGTTATGCATAATTCTTTCCATTTTTAACCTATTAGACGTACAGTCTTGAAATTTGGTAAGCGGATTCCTTTCATAGAGTAGAGATTCGCTACAAAATGGGTTTTGTCAAAATCGACTCCCAAGTGGCGTTGTAGAGAATTAAGGGACGTTATAGGCAATTAACTCCTTTTTAACCTTATTAGACGTCAAATCTTGAAATTAAGTAAGCAGATTCAATTCATTGAGTAGAGATCTGCTATAAGATGGGTTTTGTGAAAATCGTTTCCTAAGTGGCGTTGCGGGCTTAAGGGGCGTTATAGATAATTATTTCCATTTTTAAACTATTAGACGCACAGTCTTAAAATTTGGTAAGCGGATTCCTTTCATGGTGTAGAGATCCGCTACAAAATAGTTTTGGGGAAAATTGATCCTCAAGGGTCACTGAGGGGGATTAAGGGGCATAATAAATATTTCCGCTTTTCCGCTAATAGACCCTGCTTGAAAATCAGATGGTATGTTTCGTTCATGGAATAGTTCCTTTTACAAAGAGTTTTGCGAAAACGGAACCCCAAAGGAGTGGTGTTGCGAGGGATTAAGGCGCATTATAAAAAAATTCCTGTTTTTGAATTTAATCTGTGAAGACCCCCCTGGGTCTCGTCCTGCACACCAAGATTAATTTGAGGCAAAGAATCACTAACTATGAGCCATTTTGTATAATAATAACTTGCATTTATTATATCAAGTCTCGAAAAACTAATAACATATTTCTCTGTCACGTCAAATAAAAGGGATTTACCTTTTGTATTAAATTAAATTACGAATTATGAAATTAATTAATAATTATGCTCAAGATCAAATAAGGTCTACCGAAATAGGAGGTCCGAGAAATACACGTACTCGAATTATTAGCTTTCATTAACTTTAACTAATTTTACTAAACTAACGCTTATATTTTAAGCGTACATAAATTATATTTACCGCTGGTATATCAACTTCCTAGTTCTACCGTAGAATAGCAGCAATAAGTCTTCACTAACGTCTTCACTTCCTGGAATCCTCTAAATTTGAGGTTACTGTGTGGCCGCGGTAGCAGAGTGGTATAGGTATCGGACCGTGGCTTGCTTTGTCACGGGTTCGAGCCCAGTACCACTAAAGACCCGCCGTGTAGGGCAGCGATGCACGTTAAATCTGTCGAGAGCTGAAACGTCATCCCGTTGGTGTGATGTGGTAGTTAGGAGGGCGTACCAGCTCAGGTGTCGTCCACGTCACTTGACCATGGTTCAAAATTACTTGGTCCGTCGCCAAAAGCCCTCGTGTAGCTGAACAGTGCGACGTTAATATTCAATCAATCAAGCCAGCTCAGGTGTCGTCACGTCACTTGACCATGGTTCAAAATTACGTGGTCCGTCGCCAAAAGCTCTCGTGTAGCTGAACAGTGCGACTTTAATATTCAATCAATCAATCAACTGAGGTTACTGTTGCTGGCTCAATAGCCTTCATACTTGCTAGCTTACAACGCTCGGCTTCAATACCCTATCTACTTTGCATATTTCGTTCACCTTTTGGAGTTGATTGGAAATATACGTGAATTTATTAACCCCAAAAAGACGCCTAAGAATATTAGTGGAAAAGTTCCGTACCGATTCGTCACAAACCCATTTACTTGAAATTAGTTGAGCACGTTTTTTTAGTTGAATAGACTTCCACTAAGAATGGATTTTACGGAAATCAACTCCAGGGGGAAGCGGGGAGAGTTATTGGGGAGTATTGATCGACAAAATTTCCGTTTTCTAACTGCTAAGACTATAATAATAAAATTTGGTTTGCATGCTTCTTTTGTTGAATTGGAATCCGCTAAGAATGCTCTCAACGAGGTATTGATGATAAAAATTCCGTTTTTGCTCTGTTAGATTTAGACTTGAAATTTAGCACGCATGTTTATTTTATGGAGTAGAGACCCACTGAAAGTTGCTTTGGTGAAAATCCACGTGATTATTAGGTTAAGTGAGCGCAAAAAATCTTTCTACTTTGTGACGTTCTCCTTTTGAAACGAGATTCACTCGTTCAGGACAATACTAGACAGTTTTAGGTACACGTGCAGCTGGGGTTCATTATCGCTTATTTAGCGTCTGGACTTTGGTGCCGGTTAGACGAGACCAACAATTGTCTGACCATTCTACTGTGGACGAAATCGCTTCCGCGGCAGCGGACTGTCGCCTTACTTACACAATGGCGAATTGTCCTCAAAGGCGGTAAAACGACGACAGTGGGCCGGAGGTGGCTCGGCCGTCGGTGCTTGTGTCGGACACCTGCTGGTTTGTGAAGAAACCGGGTGAGTGGACGATTGGCGGATTATGGACCAATGGGCTCTAATGAGTTGAGGTTGAAGAATCGACTCATATGGGCCCACCAATGAGAAGACGTGAGGAGGGGAGAAATGGACTGCCCCTGATGTTTTAAAAGGTGGGAAATACCGGGAGAAAGGGAGAAAAAAAGAAAATAAAGAGAGAACGAGAAAAAGAAGGAAAAAGAGCTCGGAAAAGACAAGGGCTGGTCGTTTTAGGAAGCGGAGAGGAGAATCCCAGAGTTTTGCTGGTTATGCTGACCAGGAATCCGAAGCTCGAATGAGTAAAAACGCCTTGCGGACTGGACGGAGACAAGCTGTGGAGTGAGCGACTTCAAAACGGGGTCACCATACTGGCTAGGCACGGAAACTATTAACTTTACAATCTAACTTAAATCGATTATATTATTGGAGAAAAAAATTAAAAGTATTTTTTTTTACTCCCACAATCTTGCTGTGATGTATTATTTTCACGCTACCTTCTGACGACGTTACAACTTCTATTTTAGATATAAATATAAATTAGATATTTTAATTTGTCCTTTTTATATCAAGAGGCGAGAGTTTACAGCTATAAATATATTTTTCAATACAATCAAATTCTTAATGCTAGATATCAATAATTCATATATATGTAAACAGTATACATTTATACAACATCGTTAAATACCCAGTGAAGCGGGTGGGTAGCGGCTAGTATATATATAATGTGTGTAATAATTCTTAATAATTCAGTAATTTAATCTTACTAGCTTTTGATTTATCTATGGTCCAGTCCTTCAAGAAAATGTTTATTAATAACTTAGCTACCCGCCTAACCATCTTGGCCTGACCTACATCCATCCCTCTCCCCCGATATCATGTGATTTCCCGCTGGGTATAAATATAGAGATCTCTGGAAAATCCCGCCTCTTCAGTCTTGGTCTGTCCGACTGCAGACCATGTGCATTCGTTTTCCTTGTCTGCTTGTGATGTTGATATATTGAATAAACTGGATTAACTTATAAGATTGCCTCGTCAATGCCAATCAAATGTAAAACATGAACAATCTAAAATAATTATCATCGTTAAAGAATCAATCTCTGCGCCACTAAGTTAAGTGTTGGGTAAAAAGACACTCGCCGGGTAAAACAATAGGGTAAATGAATTCCGGATGGTCTGAGCGCTCAATAATACGGGTCTTTTTGCACCCTCTTCGTCCGTAATGACATTCATATTAGGAAACTAGTCCTCGGAGAGGGGGAAAAAAACTTAGAGCTCGGACAATTTTAATAAAAATGTTTTCGGCGTGTTCTCTCTCGTCAACGGTCAAGTTTCCAATTTCTCGAAATTCCCTTTTTCTCTTGGCGTTTTCTACAAATCGCAGCATTCATGAGGCATGATTGACTGAAACTTATTTTGTATACCAATGTATTTCCTTTTCAACTATAACCAGATTATATAACCTAACTTTCCTTTTTTACTCGATCTACCTTTGAAGTTTCGCAAGGCAAGTGATTTATGGACCAGTTATTAGAGGTTTCAAGGAAGGACTCTCCCACCAAAGAGTCAGAAAATAGACGAGCCTCTCGAAAGCAAATCCGCGGGGATTAATTCGCCCGGCAATTGGCACCAAAATTAAGAAGGAACTAGGCTATTAATTTCATTGACTGTATTTGCCCCGAAAACTGATCAATTGCCATGGTTCTTCAGCCACCAGATATTGTTTGACATCATTTTGTGCTTCATGTGTTGATTTATTTAGTCACGATGGATAAACACAAGAACTCGACAGTGAATGGAAATGTCAAATATATTTTGAAATCAGGCTCGTATAAAATGCTCAGTTCAGCAATGACTCTTTTTTTCATTATTCAAATGGTGCCAGGCATGTAAAAAGGAAATACTCTAACAAAAACGATGCACTTAGAACGAGTTGTCCGATTGAAACAATTTGTTGGGTAGAAAGAATATGTACAGAATAGAAAATGAATAAAATTGAATGATTAATTTCAATGTTACAAAGTAACGAGCTCAATAAGGTGTTGACCCACACCTCTAGCCTAGATGCAAGCTGCCACACGATGTGGCATAGAGGGATAAAGCACCCTAATGCTCTCTTACTGTATTTCTTGCCAAATTTGCTCCAGTTGTCCGGCCAGGTCATTAATATTACCTGTGGTAGATAAAGCCGCCTTCCCATCATATTCCAGACCTGCTCGAATGGAGAGAGATCTGGCCAAGGAAATGTTTGACAAGCCGTAAGACAGTTCATAGCAACACGTGCCGTATGTGGTCTGGCATTATCTTGTTGAAAAATAAGATCAGGTTACTGCAAAAGGAACGGTAGTAAAACAGTTCTCAGAATGTCGTCGACGTGCCGCTGTGTTGCAAGTGTGCCTTTAATGGCGAACAAAGGGGTCCGGCTGTCAAAAAAAGCATCCCAGACCATAACTCCAGGTTGAGGCCTGTGTAGCGTGCATTAGAGAAAGCAGGATTGACATGCTGTCCTGGGGCGTCTACAGATACGTCTTCGATGATCGTCAGGACGTAGTGGAAAGCGGGATTCATCACTAAACACTATACGTCCCCAGTCAGCATGATTCAAACCTGATCGAGCCAAGCACCACTGTAACCTGATTCGACAGTGTGCAGGCGTGAGTGGCAGGTGGCGTAACGGTCGGTACGAGCGTAAATTTCGCTCTATCCGCCATCTGTGAATGATGGACACTCGCGCGGATCGCACGTCTGATGGTTGATAACGATGAAGTGAGGGCTGTGACAGCTGATCTGACATCCAATCTGTCCTCCCGATCTGATGTGGCCCTAAGTCGACTGCTACCCTCATGACGCTGAAATCTGCCACTGTCCATCCATTCTTGCCAGCATCTTCTAGTGGCCGCATCGCATCGGCCCATATGACGAGCGATTCTCCGAACATGCCTCTTTCAATCCAATGAGACGACCTCTTTCAAACTCTGACAATTACTCGTAATGAGCTCGAATCCTGCGTGAGGAATTTTTTCAGTCGTTGAAAGTCACAATGCAACAGAACTTTTGTCTATCAAATTGAGAATCACTTCTTATAGACACCTGCTGAGAGTGCGCTGTTCGGATGAACTGCCGCTATTCATCAATCATTAGACACAAAATTTTAATCATTTGCAAGTTCGGTATAAATGTCTTTGCATACGAAATTTCAATCGGGCAACTCCTTGATGCGTCGGTTTTTTTTCTATAGAGTGTAGAAGTTAAACATTCAGCTCGTAATTGTCGATTGGGAACAAGTGATTGAAAATTTGACTTCATGGGAAAAGAACCCTACATCCATTTTTTTCTCTTCTGCTTCAAAAGTGAAGTGTAACTTCGTTTCCCGCCCCCCTCTCATCCTGAGTGTCTTTACCGACGTACCATCAATTCTTAGAGAAGCCATCTGTAATGCTCTTCTTCAGGATCCTCATACCTTCAGTAGATAACACTTGAATATCCTCCCTGTAGTCCAGAGACTTGATACTTTCCGTTTGTTTAAACCCTTCAAAAAGAGGAGGCGAATCCTTCACTGAACATGAAGAAATAGTAAAATTTGTGCGCAATTCGCTTCGCCCATGTCCCACTTGTTTTTATCATGCAGGATTTTTTCAAAGAACTTCTGGTACATTGAAATAAAAACGTGTACATCTTTAAGAGGAATATATAGAAATTGAAAATTCTATATAAAATTCTATATCGCTGAAATTTTCTATACACGATTGTTTTGGGTGACAATACGATACTTTAATGATAAAAATTGCCACGTAATATTGTGATTCTGTCATATGTATATACATATTTATATTAATTGTAACTATTTAATAAAAAGTAACTAAAATAAAAATCTTCTTTGTTGACCTTGGTACGAAATTTTTTTTATATTGTTAGACTTGCATTCGCAATGGGCATTGAAACGCTTACGCTTGTCTAGAGTAGGCTCTGCAACGCTCAATCGAGAATCTAAACTTATCTCAATCTGAATACCGAGAGTGCTATAAGCACTCCTTAAACTCTACATTAAGTTTGTAAAAATAATTTGTATCCATATAATTCCGTCTTGAGCCGCTCAATAACGCCAACCTGACATATTGGATAATGGCCTCATAACTCGGTTCTATCCTCATTAATAGGCTGTGAATAGAAGTGTTTTTAAAAGATCAGGCCTGGGAATCTTGCTGATGTCGCATAGGAATTCGCTGATGCATATTAAATCTGTTTAGGCGCGGCCCTCACACTGGTGTGGTGGGGAAGTTTGAAAAAAGTGAGGTAGCAATTCAAATATCCTCTTTGTCAATTGACTGTGTTTGAAAGGATCGTACCAATAGCCCTCTTGTAGCCAATTTACAAAATTGAATTCTTCCACCAGCAACTCAATCCTTGCTCCCTTAAGCACTCCGATGAATCCAAATGAATCCAATAAATGAAACATACAAAAAGGTATCTCTAGATGTATTCCAAGAAAGAATATAATTTCTATTCATCACTGTTTCTTGGTGCCCAGAAAAAGAAACCGGAGGCTTTAAATTACCATTGTTCTCGCTACATGCATCGTCAGTCGACTGAAGGACGTATTTCACTTTCCTCCCTTCTGACCGATGCTCAATAAATTCTCGATTCTTTTTATTCACATTTTTATGCCTTGATTTTCTATTCAATTTATCCCTCCTTTAAATGGCGCCATTACTGGAAAATGTTTCATCTTTTTCATCTCGTCAAAAACACGACTGGTATGTAGCTGGGAATGTCATAAAAGAAATTTAATTTCTTAAAACATTTCTTTATTATTTTTGGCTGCTAATAAGTAATTGTTACAAGTTTTCCCTTTTTTAACGCGCAATATTGTTAATTAACTAAAATAGTAAATATAAGGGAACTTTTTATTTTATCACTGTTATTATATGGGAATAAAAAATGTCTTCCCTCAACGAAAAAAAGTCTGGAAATATGCACGTTCTATTTCGGATTTTCCACGGGAGTTTTAATTTTATAAGTGCTTGAGTAATACCTTCCAAGTATTTTCTCGCGTCGCAGGTTCGAATTAACTCTGTCGAAGGGACCGGTGCATGTTGCACAGCTCTGAGTTACAACTATTTATTTTTAACACTTAATCTGAAGTTATCACATCACAAGGAATTAGAATTAAGATGGGTAGCTTCCATCACAGATTCCCCACCGAGTCGGGAGAGTTCGTAGGTCCAAATACGGATTCCGCAGACTTCGCGGTTTTCCTAGTTCGTTTCGCCGAAGGCACCTCACTAGGGCTCCCTAAAAAAATCAGTCTCTTCGCGGGAGGAGCTTCACAACCGCTCTCCCTAAAAAAACTCGTATCGCTGCGAGGGGCTCGCATCAACACCCTCCAAAAATCAATCTTTTATCGCTGCCAGGGGCTTCAACACAGCACCCTCCAAAACGCCAAGTCTTTTTTTTTCTCCTCTCTCTGACCCTCTCACTTCCCTTATATATCCACAGATGTTTTTCCCTTTTCCGCCCCTATCGGACTCGGCTCTTTTGTCACTCAAGCGCTTCCATCCGTTTCGGCACATTCCAGCTCAAGCCCCCACGGACGCCGATGTCTGGGTACACATTGTGTGTTTCCAGATCGGGAGCAAACAAAACACATTGTTGATGCGTCTCTTGTGACGCCGAGGACCAAGTTCCGAACTTCCTTTCCAGGAATTAATGAATAGACTGGAATTTCCGCAACTTTGGCGGCAAGGGAGAGGTGTCCGTAGTAATTGGGAGGAAGTGATCGGCTTCGTCACAATGTTAAATCTGTCGGTGTGGCGATTTTTTCCGAAAAAGAAAGATTCGAATCGTAACCTGATGAATCGATTCACAAAAGAAATAGAGGTCTAAGAATAGAGGTTTTTTTCTCGAGTCTGCATTTACAATGTAAATATAAATCCATTTTATGAAAAACAAGATGCGATAATAAACGATCTCTTATCAGTAAAATCAGAAATTTTAGTTCAGGGAATTCGTCAGTTACTTTGATATGGTAATAAGAATAATTATATCAGGTATAAAAGACGTTTATTTTCTAAATGTATTTACTACAGTAAAAAGATTAGATAATATGGCTTATATATAGTTCCCAATGCTTAATATCTAAGCTTTTTAGGGTATCCGACTACGTTCGGAACTGTGATTTTGTAAAATCGTACAAAAGAACATTTTTTTAAATATTTATTGCCACTTAGATTAGAATACACGAGTAAAATTGTTTTAAGAATATTATTATAATAAAAAATAATTTAAATGCAGTATTTTGGCAAAAAATTAACTTAAGAGTTACTTATTTTCAAAGCATTCGCTTTTTGTAAAAATTGCTTCCATAATATTTTGCTTATGTATAGCTAAGACTTCTCTAGAGGGCTTGAGCTTTTGAAAAATTCACATTATTTTGAGACTTACTACCAATTAAAATAATTATCTGTTTTTTTTTTAAAAAAATTTCTCCAACATGATATATTAAAATCCAGTTCTAAGTTATATATTTAAAAATCTCTATAGTTCAGGCTCTGTAAAGAGGTTTGAGTTACATACAGGCAAAATATTATTATAGAAACATTTTTCATAAAACGAGAATGTTTTGAAAATATGTTAATTATTTTATGTTAATTTTTTCCCGAAATATTGTATTTAAATAATTTTTTCGTGTAATCCTATTCTTCAAACAATTTTATATGTGTCTTCTAATCTAAGTAACTCTAAATATTAAACAAATGTTCGTTATTACACTTTTGGAAAATACGGATACTTTAGAAACAACAGTCTGTCAAGTCTACTGGGATCCAAGTGGTTCTGCTCACGATGTTGTCGGCAATCGGAAAAAAGGCGCCCACAAGGAACAAAGAATCCCACGATACTCATGATTGAATGAAGCAGTTTTTTTGTTCTTGCCAGTCAAGTATAATAAAGTATAGATAATAGTCTTCGTTGAAGCCCTGACTTTCCAGTCCAAATGCATTACACGTAGAGAGTTGCTTTTTCACAAGCAACTTGTGAAAATTCCTTTTTCCCTGCTATTAATTAACCCTTTAATCTCCAACACCGGGATTTAAAGGTAGTACATTCAACTAATTGTAAATAATTTTTACCAAAATAGAAAAAAACCAAATGTTGGTTTTCTGGGATGAAATATCGATTTAAAAAATCGATTTTTTGGTCCGAGAAATGGATTCTTGGATTAATCGATCTCAGATCGTCATCCCTAGTGTGGCGTGGTTGTTAGGTGAGGAGGTACCAGCTCGGGTGTCGTCCTCGTCATTTGATCGAAGCTCATAATTGCGAGGTCTGCCACCAATAGCATTCGTGTTTCTTTTTGGTCGTACTTTTAGAGTTCTTTTCCCGAGTCCGGACACTCCCCCCCCAAAGCCTTTGATTTTTTTTCGATTGATTGTAATCCTATGTAAAAAGGACGTAAAATTTATTTGTTAATAATTAATTTAATTAATGCTATTTTTTTTCAATAATTAGTTTTTTACTTTTTTTTTGTTCTCGGAAATCTACAATTAAAAGAATATGTTGGGTGGCGTACTAGAACATGATACGAGAATGGTGGACTTTCGACCCTTGACCCCCCGAAAATTCCTGTACGCGCTATTGTTCCACACATATCCTACGTTTTGAATCTGAAAAAAGAATGACACCACATGCATGTAACAGCTATTTCACGCGGGTCGCAACATGAGGATAAATAGGAGGGGGAGGCTATAAGACCTAGGACATTTAAAATGGAAAATTGATCAAAATATTAAAACTCGTGTTTGGCTCTCATTTTAATGCTATTTCACGAAAGAAAATCTGTTCTATGCATTTTTAGCGAGTTATGGGGTACTTTCGATATCCTTTCATCCGTGATCAATCTCCCTGTTTAATTTCTACTGGCATACAAAGTTGCCCCCCTCAGGGGGCTCACCTTCTTTAGGTGAGTACGGGTGTCACAATCCCGAGGTACCCTAGTGATCTTTTCCTTTTCCCAAGGGGTTTACTGTCTATGATAAACACGGGTTTCACGAACCTGGGGTACCCTACTGATCCTTCTCTATTTTAGGCCCTCTCTTGTCAATTCAAATTTCCCTTGCCTTTATTTTACGTCGAGACCACAGACAATTATTTCGAAATACATATGTGAAAAAAAACTAATTGATTTGCTTTAATTAGATTTCTCATTATTCTCGTTATTAATAACATTTTTGTATTCACATTTTGTATTGCGTTAAATTAGTTTAATCCTTTTTTAATTTTTTCGATTATTTATTTTGGTATTTGTATTATTACTTCGATTTCTTTAAATGTTTTTATTATTTTACTTTATTTGTTTTTGACTAAAAACGTTGGTTTTCCGACCCGCATGTTTGCCGTGTGCGGCGTCCCGTAAGGAGGAAAATGGTGTCCTGGGAATACCTGTGGCCCACGCTTCGCTGAGCCCGCTCCTGCCAATCGGCTGGTGGTCCCGAAGAGACACTGCTGTAGATAAGGGGTCTCGGGCTTACCCGTTGGATCCTAGCCCTGATGCTGTAGTACTGCTATATTCTGCCTGTACTCCAGGTAAGCGCAGTGCCAGATGACCGGCACACTGCCTCCCTTGTTGGACTCCGTGGTGGGTGGAGGCACGCCAGGACGAAGTTGTGTTACACGCTTATGGATTCAATGCTGCTGTGCCCGGGTAAAGGCCTTGTATTACCCAAAATTAACATAGACGTAACTGCTACGCATGCACAAGTTTTACTTCTATCCTTACCTAACAGTGCCATGTCCCAGAAATCTCCATTTGCCATTCAAAAAAGCTCTGATTGCAATAGGAGGTGAGCCGAAATCTGCGAAACGTTTACATTCCGGGATCTTATCAAAACTACATCTGCCCTACAAACAAAGTCTTTTCTCGCGAAAAGTTTTCTTGATTCACCAGTATCCATATCTCCTCATAAATTCCTAAACACTTGCCGTGGTGTCATTTGCGATCCTGACCTGTTGACAATCCCTGATGCGGAAATCCTTGAAGGATTTTCTGATCAGGCTGTTATTCAGGTCAGAAGAATAACAATAAAAAGATTCAACAGTTATTCCTACAAAACATTTAATATTAATTTTCAATACTCCTAAATTGCCCTCAACAATTAAAGCCGGATACCTTAATTGTAAGATTCGCCCATACATTCCGAATCCTCTGCGCTGCTTTAAGTTCCAGAGGTTCAGACATTCGCAAACTTCATGCCGTGGTCAACTTACGTGCTCTAGGTGTGCAACTGTAGGGGATTCTTCTACAGATTGTACCCTAGAACCAAAATGCTTTAACTATTCACAGCCGCATTCCGCTGATTCCAAACTTTGTCCAAAATGGAAAACTGAAAAAAAAATTCAAGAAATTAAAACTAATAGAAATATAACTTATTTAGAAGCCCAAAAGTTAATAGCCCCACCTATATCACAATCATACGCCCAGGCTACTAAATCTTTAAAACTATCCGCTACTACTCAGACAGATGAATACATCACAAAAAGAAAATGTCCACCATTAAAATTACTTCAACAAACTTCTCTTCCAAAGCCAAATGTATCTCCATCTATTCCTTCAACTTCCGCATCTTCAGCTCAAGCAGATCTCTTGACATCCACATCCCCAAAAGCAGGTATACCAGAATCTGAACCAGTGAGTGAATCCAATACCCAACAACGTCCCTTCCACATCCAATATTTCCACTTTCCCATCAAACTAGGGTGTTCAACCCACTTCTGCCTCTATGTTAATACAGGATACTAAACAAAAAGGAAAAACTCGAGCAAGAAAAAGAAAAAAAGAGCGGCTTAAGAAAATGAATGATGCTATAATAGAAATAAAGATGGCACCTCACAAACCTCGAAAAAGTACACCTGAACCGAAGACGAGGACATGATTGAGTACAACCCGGATGAATTCGACCCGGATGAATGTGTACAGAAGTATTATAATATTGGGGAATATAAAAATGTTATAACCCCAACCTGTTACAAAAACGTAAAAAAGTAATTTTATTCCTTTACACCAATATTTTTTAAAAATATATATCGCTTTTAAACCGTTGTGTCTAGTTCTTAACATTTTTTTGTTACCTTCACTCACTCACTCACTATGATTCATCTGTTTTAAACTTGTTTAAATTGGTCGGATATACCTTACCAAAAATTAAATGCTTTTATCTTATGAAAATAAAATTCATATTTTACCTTTTACTTTGTTACTGTGTTTTAAATATCATAATACGTTTTTAATATTTTTAACAATTGTTTGGCGCAGTATAGCCAGAATTGGCTCTGGCGCCAAAAAACCCCAAACTCACTCACTCATACAAAGTTGCCATGTACTATTGATTTTTGCTTCAATTATTTTTATTTCCAAAATTAATTTATCAATTGCATTTATCACAGCAAAGAGTTTTTACTAAATTCCAGACTGAAATCAATATTAGTTTAAAATTCGTTCAGACTTGTGTGTGCTTTTTTGTTTTAAATGCTTTTTGATTTTACTAAAATAAAATACTCTTTTCAGAGCAAAAAATATCAGATTTTAATGGTTGATAAAAGTAATAAGTACGAATCATAACAACCCCAATTATAGAAAAACTAAAAGTTATACTGAGAGGGAAAAGAGAATAAGTGCACAGACTTATGAGGAAAAGAATTTGCAGTGGAGAGATCTTACAGAAAGGGGTCAATCCTCTTTCTGATCCGAAGCAAATTAAGATATAACTCACAAGCTATGTTTTCTGAATTATTGCAGAAAGTCTCTAGCAAAAAATATTCATACTGTGTTCCTCACCATTCAAACAAATCATACTGATTTTTCAGTCTGGAATTTAGTATGAATCCTCGTGACTCCCATCTGCAAATCTTTATGACAACTATGGAATGGTTGAGTCGAGGGGGAAGGGGGCTTATCCATAAGCAAAGAAAATGATTCTTTGCTTTTTCGTTTTTCGCTAAATTGCCAACAAAGGATAATATATATATATATATATAACCCAGTGCATACATAATTTATTGATAAAACAAGTAATGCAAAAAGAAATTTTTAAGTCAATTCCTACTTAGATCAACAAAGAAATTTTATTTTAGTTACTTTTTATTAAATAGTTACAATTAATATAAATGTGTATATACATATGATAGAATCACAACATTAAGTGGTAATTTGTATAGATTATCATTAAAGTATCGTATTGTCATCCAAAACAATCGTGTATATAAAATTTCAGTTCAACTGAATGCTTTAAAACGTGAGAAAAAAACCTTTTCAAGTTTTGACACAAGTTGCCAAAAGGGTCACTAAGTCGCCAAAAATGATGCGAAGTGGCTGTATTTGTAATTCTTTGAATAATTAGCTTTAATCAATTAATTTTTATTAATTATAATTAAATTACTGTATTGTCATCCAAAATAATCTTGTATATAAAATTCCAGCTCAATGGAGCGCTTTAAAATGTATTTTATAAACGATTGAAAATTCCACCAAGATAAATAAATATATAGAGTGTGAGCTAATAGTAAGAATTGAAAAACAAAGAAATGCGTTTGACATGACGTTTCAAACATATAGAGAAGCTTACATGAAAGTAGATTTTTTCTAAAAAATAAAGGCATTGCTGATGTGTTGATACTTTTCAAAAGCAAGGGCAGGATTAGGCCTACTATTGATGTCCATCTGTGAGAAAATATTGTTAAAGTACTATCAGAATTGTACGGGAATTGTGGGGCAGAGTATCACATGCAGCCAAAAGGTAATGTTAAATTTCGATAGAACATTTGGAACCTCATGGAGATGCATACAATCCTAATGATGTGGAGACAACCAATTAGTGAATGCCAAATGAGATTTAATTCCGTAGTGAGTGATAATGACTAAAATCCTTGCCATTTTTAGCAGAAATTAACATGAAATTTGATGTCAAAATTAAAAAAGAATTGCCGTGAACAATATTGAAACGAAAGTGACTTGGTAAACATAAGCAGAGAAGCTTGATCGATAAAAAATCACGAAACTACGAAATTTTTACAGAAATGCCATAAAAAAAAACCATGTACAAGCACCAAAAAGAAAAGAACAGAAAACTGCAATTTACGCCCTCCTATTGCATTGTTCGTCAACCGACGAAAAACCTACGCATGGAAGGGGAGTCATACTGGAGCAATAGAAAACCCAAGCATGACATTGTTTCATGAAAACTGATTTGTTGCATCAAATAATTGAAAAAATATGCCTGCATATAAACACTTATATTCTACACTAAATACATGTATAGTAGACTAAGTTAAAACTCCAATGAATATGTGCAAAGCTGTATCTGGCAATACTATCCAAACATATATAGGATTTTCCCTTTGAAACATTTTGTTAAAAGGTTGAGTCATATTCTTTTCAGAGGACCATAAATCTCGATTTTATTTATTACTGCATTCCGAAGCAGCGCCGTCTAGTGAGCTTTCGTAGCTCTGGCTTGAATAATTTTTCGGCAGAGGCCTACTAACCACTGCTTGTTCAACACGTCACGTCTTTAGCGCATTTTCGCGCCCCTGCGCGGTACCACAAGTCCTAACGTCCAAGAATGATAAAGGTAATACATTTCCCCGTCTTCTAAAGGTATAAGTCAACTTTCAATTAACCTAATTCCTGCATGTCTTTCTCTTTGTAAATATTTCCCTTTAACTTTAAATAAATTCTTTTTTTACTTAAATGAATTATCTGTGTTTAAATGACTTTGATTCAATTAATTCATCACTCACCCTTAAATACTTACCCCTAGACAACCCACCTCGCCAATATAAAATCCCGCCTTCTGAAGAGTCTGATTTTTATTCGAAGATTTATTCGGACTCCCACAGAAATAATTGGGGGATCGCCTGGGATTTGATTTCGAAAATCTTCTCTAAATAATAAGTTGATAAACTTCTAACCCTCTTCTTTAACTTCACAACTCAAGATCTTAGAAGATCGCTCGCCGAAACCACGTTATCTTCTGCCGTGTACAACAACTACAAGAGTTTCATAAGTCCAGTGTCTATTTCAAGATTATCAGTAAACACGTCGTCCTGTGGATCTGGTGTGTACTGTTTATTTCGTTTTCCTTGCAACAGGAAAAAGGAATCTTCAGAAAGGAATACGTGAGTCACCGTTAATTTGCTTATGAAAAAATTGTTGTAGTCGATTTCATGAAGTAATTTATATTTTTAAATATCATGTGTGTTTTTCTGAAATACTATTTTTCTATTTGTGTATAGAAATCGTATCAATTAAAATTTTCTACAAGTATATCTTAAAATATTAAGAAATTCGTACGTAATATTCAAGTTTTTTATTTGTATCTCATTTAATAACGAATTGAATTGCATTTCAAGTGTGTATGAAAAGTTTTCATTTCTTTGGTTGCGTCATTGTCCTTGAACTTAGAAATTAATGTTTCTTCCATTCCTAAACATTTTGTAATTTGGATGACTCATATAGTGTAACATTTCTCTTGCAGCTGTTTAGTAATTATTTTTTACGAGTATTCCAGAAATATATTTTGAAAGAATATCCTATGTTTTTTAGAATTGATGAAAGATCATGTATAATCTTATTTTTAATGGTGTATTTTATCATTCAAATATAAGTATTTTGAGCTCATTTTTGACAGAATTATTATGCTTTCTATTGAAACATGTGTTTATCCTTAAAATTTGCTGATGAGATCCTAAAAAGATTTTATTTTTATTGGTGTAATAAAAAATATGAGATTTTTCTTAAGTAACTAATTTCTAATTGTTTGCTTTTTTCAGCAAAGAACTTTAAATGATTAACTTTTTCATATCACAATAAATTTAATCACAGTTTCTAAACAAGATTTATATTTATTTTTTCTTTCAAATTCTTTTTGCATTTATTATAACGAAATAAGATAACTGATATATCAAATGGTTTTAAAAAAAAAGGTTTTGTTTTTAGTTAAAATTAATGATGACTACTTTAAATTAAGCATTGCGTATTTTAGCTCGCACTGTTGTCTTTACACGTTACTGGTTTAAAATATTTCTAAATGAATATAATTTGAATGTTTCAATGTATATTTAGTGTATTTTGATGCAATATCATTTTAACTTGAGAATTTTTGTAAATGCAAACGAGAATTGCCAATAGAATAGCAACATCATTGTTTTTGTTTGAACGCGTGACAATTTTGTTTATTCCTTTGGTTACTATCTAAACTTAAATTTGAATTTTAAAATGGCGTATCTTGGCAAAGGTCGACGCGAAGATTTATTTGTCTTAGCCACGGAATTAAATTTAAAATTCGATAAATCGATGACCATCGTCACACTCAAAGATCTAATTATTGGTAGTGAAAATTATGACGAAGAACTGACCAAAAACATACGTTCAACGATTGTTGAGGATCGCAAAGCCAGAGAAGAAAATTTACGCATTGAAGAACGAGAAGAAAAATTACGCTTCGAACAATTGAGTTTAGATGAGCAAAAACGCAAAGATGAATTTGAGTTGGAAAAGTTAAGAATCCAAGCACAATCCATGTTAGGCGCTGATACATCCAAAGAAAGTGATAATAAATTTCTCGTCAAAGAAGTTTCAAAGTTTATACATCGTTTTGATTTGAAAGAAGACATCAGTCTTTAACTAAAATTATTTGAACGTCAAGCGCAGAGATTGAATATTGATCCAGAAAACTGGATTTCTCATCTGTTAGGCTTGTTACCGACGGAAGTATCTCACATCATAGCGAGAGAGCCTGACGATAAAGCTAACTCTTACGAACACGTCAAAGATTTACTGCTGAAACGCTTTAAACTAACTCTAGAAAAGTTTCGACAACTATTTGTTATTCACCAAAAAGCACCTGAAAGAACATGGATTGATTTTTACCATGAGTTAAACACTTCAACGGATGGATAGATGGATTGTGAAGATAGATACTTTCAACAAGTTATCAGATCTAATCATAACAGATCAACTCAAACGAAAAACTCCTTTTGAATTTAAAGAATATTATCTTGATGAATGGGCAAATATGAACTCCCCTGTTCAATTAGCAGAAAAACTAGAAGAATTCGAAGACTTTAAAAGGACTCTGAAACAAAAATCTAGCAGTCCCTTTGTGAAGAAACAAGAATACAAATTAACAGAAAAGAATCGCAGGTATGAAGCACAGGGAAAATTCGAGTATAACAGAAAAGATAAGAAGTTTCCAGCGTTAACGAATTACAACAAACATTACGAAGCCCCTGTCACCAAGTACGAATCTGTTCAAAGATATCAAGACAGCGCGCAGAAAGGGTATTACAACAAAAATTACGAGAAACACTCAAATCACAATGCTTCCAAGCATGCTCAGACGAACTATTCAAAATCGCAGAAATTCAAAGAACCTCCAAAAGAAGCTTGCACACTCATCGTTAAGGAAGGTTTACGTACTAAAGAGATATTTTTTGGAAAGGTGAAAATCACGGCGCTCATAGACAGTGGTAGTACCGTAAGTTTGCTTCGAGAAAATGCGAGCAGAAGAATAATGGATCCAACAAAATTATCGAAGAACAAGATGCTTCTCACGGGTATTGGTGAAGCACAAGTAACAACTATCGGTTCCTTTGAACATGAGTTCAAAATAGATGAAAATTACTCGTTAACTTGGCATGTTGTACCGGCTGATAAATTAAAATTCGAAGCAGTTATTGATCAGATCTTTTGGAACAAGCATCGATAAGTTTTACTAAAGAAGGAGTTAAATTCAACAAATATGAGAATCATGCACAGCTTATGCAAATATCTGCTGAAAATCTTCAAGAACTAGACCTACGTCATGTTGAAAATCGTCAAATCAAGAAGGAACTTGAAAAGTTAATTCAAGACTACAAGCCGGAAAAACAGCATTTACTGACGTCACAATGAGAATTATTCTAAAAGACGAAGAACCAGTCTGTCAACACCCTCGTCGACTAGCTTTCACAGAAAGACAAGAAGTAAACAGATAGAAGAATGGCTCCACGAAGGCATTATACGTCCGAGTTTTTTGGAATATGCAAGTCCAATCGTAATGGTAAAAAAAAAAGATGGACCTTCGAGAATGTGCATTGACTACAGAAAATTGAATCAGAAGCTTGTGAAAGATAAATTTCCGTTACCTATCATCGAAGATGTTTTAGACACTTTGCAAGAAGCAAAGGTATATTCTACATTAGATTTACGCAATGGTTTCTTTCACGTCGATGTTGACGAAGATTGCAGAAAGTATACATCCTTTATCGTCCCAGAAGGACAATTTGAATTCAACAAAGTTCCTTTCGGACTAAGCACAAGTCCAGGAGTTTTCCAACGCTACGTATCAAGTATATTTAGAGATCTTACTCGGAAAGGAATTGTAATCAGTTATTTAGATGATCTTGTCATTCCAGCGAAAAACGAACAGGAAGGTCTCGAAAAACTTAAAATTTTCGAAGTCGCAAAGAAATACGGATTAGAAATTAAGTTCAAGAAGTGCCAATTCTTAAAAAAGAAAATTGAATTTTTTTCTAGGTCACATTGTAGAAAGCGGAACTATTAAACCATCTCCCACGAAGACACTAGCTGTCCGAAAATTTCCAGAACCAACAACAATAAAACAAGTACAAAGTTTTCTTGGTTTAACTGGGTATTTCCGCAAGTACATCAAAGATTATTCAAAGTTAGCTAAACCACTTAGCGATTTAACAAGAAAAGAAAAACTCTTAGTTTTTTCGGGACGTGGCCGCGGTAGCCGAGTGGTATAGGCATCGGATCGTGGCTGGCTTTGTCACGAGTTCGAGCCCAGTACCACTAAAGACCCGCCGTGTAGGACAGCGATGCACGCTAAATCTGTCGAGAGCTGAAACGTTCTCCCGTTGGTGTGGTGTGGTAGTTAGGAGAGGGGGGTGCCAGCTCAGGTGTCGTCCACGTCACTTGACCATGGTTCAAAATTACGTGGTCCGTCGCCAAAAGCCCTCGTGCAGCTGATCAGTGCGACGTTAATCTTCACTCTCTCACTTGTTTTCGGGACTCAACAAAAAGAAGCATTTGAAAAATTGAAGAAAATCATGTCCGAAGGCCCAATCTTGCATCTTTACAAGTATGGAAGAAAAACAGAACTGCATACAGACGCTTGTAAACAAGGGTTCGGCGCAATTTTGTTACAAGAAGCCGAAGATGGAAAGTTACATCCGTTTACTACATGTCGAAAAAGACAAATACAGCAGAAGAAAAGTATGTCAGCTATACGAATTAGAGGTACTAGCAATTATCAACGCATTAAAGAAGTTTCGTGTTTATCTTTTAGGACAACACTTTAAAATAGTAACTGACTGTTCAGCATTTCAGAAGACTATGCAAAAAAAGGATCTAATTACTCGCATAGCCAGATGGGCGCTTCAATTAGAAGAATTCGATTATGAAATAGAGCACAGAGCTGGAAGTCGTATGGAGCACGTTGATGCTCTTAGCCGATATCCCGTAATGATGGTATGCAATGATACATTAACATCAAAGCTTAAAAAAGCACAAGAGGAAGATGACATCCGAACATTGAAATCACTTCTAGAGAAGCAAGAATCAGAAGAATTTTTTGAGCGAAACGGTATACTCTACAAGTACTTAAATGGTCGAGAATTAATTGTAACCCCTAAAGCAATGCAAGCTGAACTAATTAAATTGATTCACGAAAATGGTGATTTCTCAGTAGGAAAAACAGAAGAAATTGTGAAACAGGAATTTTTTATCCCAAATTTATCCAACGTCGTTAAAAAAGTAATAGTTAATTGTGTTCCATGTATCTTAGCTAATAAGAAAACTGGCAAAAAGGAAGGGTTTTTGAATCCTATTTCTAAGGAAAGCATTCCTCTAAGTACGTACCATGTTGACTTCATTGGTCCTTTACCCTCCACAAACAAAAGTTATCAACACATTTTCACCGTAGTAGACGCATTTACCAAATTTACTTGGCTATATCCCGTCAAAACTGTGTCTGCTGAAAGTGCCCTCGAAAAACTAAAACAACAGCAGAAAACCTTTGGTAATCCCATCAGAATTACCTCTGATAGAGGTTCAGCATTCACTTCAAAATTATTCAACGACTACTGTGATGAAGAGAACATTCAACATCTACAAATAGCGACAGGTGTTCCTCGAGGAAACGGACAAGTTGAACGAATTCATCGAACTTTGATTCCAGTTCTCACCAAACTATCATTAGACGACTCAACGAAATGGTACAAATACGTCGACAGATTACAGAGAATACTAAATAGTACCATAAGTCGCAGTACAAAATGGACAGACACCATTCGAACTATTAGTGGGAATCAAAATGCGTAACAAGGAAGACATCCTAATCAAAGACTTACTTCTAGAAGAAATGGCGAAAAAATTACTAGCACAACGCGAATTTTTAAGAAACGATGCAAAAAAGAACATCGAAACCCTGCAGTCTGAAAATAGAAAGACGTACAACAGAAGAAAGAAAGCTTCGTTATACAAAGGTGATTTAGTAGCCATCCAAAGAACCCAATTTGGAGCTGGACTGAAACTAAGACCAAAGTTCTTAGGCCCTTACAAAGTAACAAAAGTTAATTCCAAGGATAGGTATGAAGTGGAAAAGGTTGGTCAGCACGAAGGACCGAACTCAACCACCACCTCAGCTGATTTGATGAAACATTTTTATGCTTAATTGAATTTTTTTTTTATTTTTAATTTTTCTCATATTATATCCCTCTTGAGAAATTAATAGATGTTCTATGGTAACACACTCGTTTCCATTAATCATTTTATATTCACTTGCAACATTTATTATATTTTCGTATTATTCTTTATCTTTCTATTGATGCGAAGGATTTTTTTTATGGTTTAGTTCATTGTAAATCACAACATAGAATATTTTGTTTTTATATGCTTTATTTTAGGTCCGGAATTGTGAATATTAGGTATACATCTTTTCATCTGTAATATTTTATTTTATCTTTAAGAATCGTATTATTTGTCTTTATTGCATCCACATTCCAATAATCATCAAATTTATAGTAGTAACTAAAAATAGTTTGTATTTAAAGTACTTTAGCTCTCAACATTTTGTAAGAGCTGAGAGACCAGCTCTGTCAGGAGAGGGTGATTTTGTAGGATTTTCCCTTTGAAACATTTTGTTAAAAGGTTGAGTCATATCCTTTTCAGAGGACCATAAATCTCAATTTTATTTATTACTGCATTCCGAAGCAGCGCCGTCTAGTAAGCTTTCGTAGCTCCGGCTTGAATAATTTTTTGGCAGAGGCCTACTAACCACTGCTTGTTCAACACGTCACGTCTTTAGCGCATTTTCGCGCCCCCCTGCTCGGTACCACCAGTTCTAACGTCCAAGAATGATAAAGGTAATCCATTTCCCCGTCTTCTAAAGGTATAAGTCAACTTTCAATTAACCTAATTCCTGCATGTCTTTCTCTTTGTAAATATTTCCTTTTAACTTTAAATAAATTCTTTTTTTACTTAAATGAATTATCTGTGTTTAAATGACTTTGATTCAATTAATTCATCACTCACCCTTAAATACTTACCCCTAGACAACCCACCTCGCCAATATAAAATCCCGCCTTCTGAAGAGTCTGATTTTTATTCGAAGATTTATTCGGGCTCCCCCCACATATATATATAAAGTGAAGAGAATAACTAAAACCTACAGTACTAAAAAAGTAAGAAATTGGAATTCAGCAAACACAACAAAAGTAGATACAAAAAGTCGTAGGACTAAACTGGAGACCTATTATGATTTCTAAAGCTGTCGCTGAATTAGGCCAGCGAATTAGGGTTAGCAATGCTTTATGGATCCTCCTTCCCCGTACAGCAGAAATTTTCGACATAATAGGACAAAAAAAAACAGAAGTTGAAAAGTTAAGCTTAATACAGCATGTGGTTGTAGAATCTAACAAAATCGTAAAAAGAAATTGAGAAAAGAGAACAGTAATGAATCTATCAAGGAGAGGAATAATAAAACTTTTTTTAATAGAAAATATTAGGAAAAACTTACTTGTAAAACAAAAAACCTGAACTCAAAAATCCTGTCCGCGAAAACACCACCTACTTGAAAGAGATTCTACGAGAAATTGTGAAAAAGATTGAAACTCCAGCGCAGGAAAGAGAAGCGCCATCTGGATAGTTATTTTGCAATTAAACTAACCGCAAAGATAAATAAATTAAACAACGCAAAAGAAGTTTTAAATATATATATATATATAAGTTAAAGAACAGAGTTCAAAATAGATAGTAACAAATAGAAATATATTAAAGTAAATTTACTTGGATAATTATATACTAGAAAGTTATATTGCAATTAAATTAAGCGTACAAAAAATTTTTTTAATATGTTTTTTAAAAATAAACTCAATTGAGAGAGAGAAGAAATATTAATTAAAATAACGAACTAAAATAAAACTAGATTTAATTAGCAATAGAAATATATTTAAAGATTTACTAGGATAATTGTATTCTAAACAATTATTGCAAAATTTCACAAAATTATGTATTAAAATTTTATCAGTAACTAAATCATTGTTTCTTTTTATAAAATTTAAGATATGTCTAAATATTGATAGGTGTAGGTTACTACCCCAGAAAGGCAGTTTTATAATGTTAAAATCAAATGAGTCTGTTTTATCGAAAATATTACTTGAAAGCAAATTATTCTTAATGTTTAATTGAAGGTCCAAAAAGTTAGCTGACTCATTATTATAATTAGTTTTTAACACAATTTTAAATAGTGGGGATAACATAATTAAAGCTAGGAACATAGTCAACTATATTACTAAAAATAATTAAGTCATCTATGTATCTAAAATGTAACAAGAATCATAACTAATATCATTTTCAAAAAAATGCAAGTAAATATTTGGTAAGCAGTTGCTAGCTGGTCCACCTTGTGGTAATCCTTTAATTTGCTGATAATGAGCGTTATTATAGAAAATATAATTTTCTTTTAATACTAATTCAATAATAGAAATATATTTATCATATTTTATTATCTTATTCAAAAAATATTTGCTATATGCTATTTTAAGAATCTTAAATATGTCTATATATATATACTATATCAACGGAGTTAAATAAATCTTCAAAATCATAGGTATAAATAGAAATTTTTTTACCATGCATATACTTAATAATGTCCATACTATTCTTAACTATAATAGAATTATATCAATATTGTCTAATGTAGATTGAATAATATTTTGTAACTTCTTGCCCGGATGTGTAATATAAGTTTTAAAACCATTCGTAATAGTTCTAAATTTAACAGGATTTTTATGTAATTTAGGAGTTAGAAAAATATGTGGGAATTTAATATCTAGAATACGTAAATCTATTTTTTTTTATAAAAGCAGAGATTCGATTAAAAATTTCTCTATTGCTTGAATTAGATTTTTTTTAAAGCAGAATTATTATGAAAATGCTTGTTAGCAGATTATTATAAAGCCACTTGCAAATAATTGCATAATTACCCGGTACTTTATCAACATAAACGATAATAAAGTTCTGTTGTAGGTCTGCAATTTGGTGCTTAATACTATAGTATGTTAAATCATTATCAGTTTTATAGTTAATGTTCAGTAATTCATTTAACACTTTGCATTTGAATTCGTTAAAAGCTACAATAGGAAGACTGTATTTAATAGCTAATTTTGTAGTGAAGTTACTAATATCTTTAGAAATTTGATTTTTGATAGCATTGTTATTGTTAGAAATCATTAATCTAAAACTAGTACCTTTGGACATTATTTCTCTAAGAGTATTATCTTTAACAATATTTAAATTACCAGTTACCACATGTGTGCTTGTGATGATCATTTATAAAATCAGAATAATCTTTACAATTACATACAATATTATTATTTTGCAAATCATTAATATCATTGTAATTAAAAATTGAGCTACCTATTTTTTTTATTATATTTAAAAGCCTTAATACAAATGTTATTAATAGGCAGCCAATGAACATATTTATTAAAAACATTAGGGAAATTAATGTTATTATAAGATTTATTCATGAATAGTATGGCACAATACTCAGTAGAACTATTTACTAAATCTATATCTACAATATTGAATTTATGAATGAGAAAATTAATAATATCCTTAATATGTAAGGCATGACAGTCTTTAAAATCAAACTTTTTGAGGATATCTGTAGTATACCTAATTTCTTTTTTATTTAAACCAAGCATGAAATGCTTCATTAGTTTAATGTTAAAAGACTTTTCGAAGTTGCTGCAAAAATCTTTAATTTTAGAATCTATCTCCACTGGAAGTCTATGCGTTCTCTTCTTTTCCCTCTTTTTATACGCCTAACTTTATGAGCATTATCACTATTATAGAAATAATTCTTATTGTCAGACTGTTGAATGCTAAGTAAGACATTTTTTCCAAAGTGAATGGTATTCAAACCATAGGGATATATAATGTTATAATAATTAATAAAGTGGTTTTCTCACTACAATCTATTTTTAACATGTGGTACTATTCTGAGAATAGAAATATCAATAATGTCAAAGCCATGTAAATGAAAGTGCATGAGTTCAATTTTATTAATATTGTTGTTATGCTTGTAATTTTTGGTATTTGATCTAGGTAGATTAATGCGAATATTAATATTATTACATGTTTGGCCAATGTATTTAAAATTACAAATTTTACAATTCAATATATAAATTTAATTGAAGGTTTTACATAAGAAAAATTTGGATGTATTATCATATTGCTCTATACTTAACATTGGACATGTCTTACATCTACTATTATCGCATTTATTATAACGAAAATAATTTTTGTGTAGAAATTGCCTAGTAACAAAATAGTAATTGTTATTGTGGAAATTAAAATGATTATGTGAGTTTAATCTAGTAGAAATAGAACAATGATTATGTTTATTTTGAGAGTTATTGGTAACATAATCGTAATTTTAAAAATTGTTATGCCTAATAAAATCAGAATTCCAGGAAGTTCTAGTCCTATAGGAATTTGCCTTTTCTCCACTAGTATTAACTACTGCATAATTTGAACCACCCAACTTGTGATTCATTGTAAGTCTTTATACAAAGTCGATGTAACTCAAGTCAAAAACTCAACCGAATAACTGTTAGCAAAATTCACGAATGAAATGGAACAAAAATATTCCAACGTATAGAACTGACACAGTATATCAAACTAAAAAAATGCCTAAAACAAGAAAGGGCATCCAAAACAAGAAGACTATTCAGCACAATAGCTGATATTCAAAGAATATCTAACACTCAAATTACGGTAACTTTCTATCGACAATGCACGCACCATAACAATGCATCACCGAGCAAAGATCTGCTATAAAGCTTATCTAATTGCAAGTCACTAAAAAGTATTTATAACTACAACCATAATAATTTGAGAATAAGTAATGTGTAAAACATAATTTGGAAGATATATAGAACAACAAGTACTTGAGATACAAATATTCCTCAGAATTATATTTAAGCAACACAAGGAATATACGCAAAAGAAAACATAAAAAAAATCAAGCACAAAAAATAAATTTATCAAAATTACTCTAAAATGATAAGGAATTTAATCAACATAAAAATGACAATGACAAAAAATGAAAGGATAATGAAAAATAACACACACACACATATATATAAATATATAATATATAGACTCTTCACTGGAATTGCGAAAATTTTCGTAGATTAAGTTTTGTTGAGTATAATTAGTAAAAACCGAGCATTGTGTGTGATGTGCTGCTGAAACATCTGTATAGAATCCACTCAGAGACGAGCAAAAACATGCAGTTTTTTAAAGGCTGATTTTGGTTAATGTTAAAGAATAGGACCCAAATTTGGAACATTTTTTCAGATATAAAAGAAATGAACACTTTATATGATATTCTTGGTTTACTATCCTTTAGAGAGCAGCATGTTTTACCCTACTTCCCATTTTTAGCCGGGTTGAATAATTTTTTCTGGTGTAAAATGTGTTTCGCGTTTTTTCTCCTATACCGTAATGTTAAATGGGCTATGCCTTTACGCATTAAAACGAAAAAGAATGTATTCATGGAATATTTTGGCATTTTTAAAAACACGCTCTATTGTTAACAGTTATAATGCAAATTTTCTGTCTAAAAATGTGCTTTACGTTTAGTTCAAGCTCTTGTACTTTTACCAAAGACAGCCTTAAGTCATCCCAAGTATGCTTCGCAATATGTCTAACAAAGGTAAAATCAGAGGATTGGATTTTTTTTACTTCTAAAATTATTTGATTTTAGTCTGAATTGACCAAATAGTACAGTGGAAGCATTTAAGAAACACTGCTTCACAACTTTTGTATCAGTGAACAATTTCGTATGTTTATAACAAATTTCATAAGAAGCCTTTATTACCTCTGCATTGTGTGACATTACCACAGGTAAAACACTTTGTTGCTGTTGCAAATATTTCGTACGAAAGCCAATTTATTGCATCTTGAAAGAGATCCTCAAGGAAAAGAACCAATGAAAGAATTGTTTAGTAATAAAATGATAAAAACTATATTTTTTAAATAATATTTTCAGGACAAACCAAACAAGTTATTACTACGTACTATTCAAGTATACAATCGTATTGGAACATCCTATTTTTCTTCGGATATTTTTCACTTGGAACGCAGGAGGGTTAGTTAAAAACTAGTTTCATCTACAAAATGGATGCTATTCCACTGTTATTTGTTATCACTAACAGTTGCAATTACAAAAAGGTATCTCCCAATCTTTACCAGTACGACATTGATATATTTCATTGGTTTATTGATAGAATTTCCCCCTAAATTTTTAACATATTATTCTTAAGTAATAGAATTTTTTTCTTGGTACAATGGGCTACGACCGGGCCTCACAGAAAAACTCGGAAGGCTGCAGGTTGAGGTCTAGAGATTACTGATTACTTATCCTCCTGCCCTGAAAACTTTACAAATGCTATTGCATTCTGAAATGATGAATAGAGTAAAAAATGGAAATCTACAGTGTCTATTTAAATTTATCAATTTCAATATTTTTGAGAAACATTTAAATTGTTCTGAATAGTATTTCATTACGGAATGATACCTGATCTGTATATCACTTTCTAAACTTCCACTCCCCACCAATGTCTAAACTTGGTGCCTGGACAGATTTAACGAGCTCGCAACCCTACTTTCGAATCACATAAAGCTTTTAGGGCCGTGTTAATTTGGTTGGTCGACTCGTTACAGAAAGGCAAGTTAGTCTCCACAAACCGTCGGAGAGTCATCTTATGGTGTAGGAATTGTTCTTTGGATATCGTCACAAATAGAGCTCGTGTTGCTTCTAGTGTGATGTAAATAGACTTTGAGACTTGAATTTTGGTAGGAAACAGTATAGATTCTATGTACTAGTTGCAAATTTGTATGGGACTCCACTTATTTGAATATTAATAGCGGTTGACAAATCGGCGTGTAAACACAAAGAATTATAATAGATTATTTACAATAGTGCAAAACACAGCCTTTATAACAGTTCCACTCTAAGAGGAACTAAAAAAAAACAGTCTCTTATCGCTTTGACGCACCAACAGATTCTGGTCTCTTCTGAACTGATTGACATCTGCTTCAAAGATCCTATCTAGAAAGAGATCTCGATAATTCCTTGACGCACCTTCTACGGTGCTATTTTTCTCGCTGGGAAGTACGTGGCATGTTCATTCATAAAGGGCCGACAATTCATTTGATTTTGATTGTTTCTTTCTTTTCCAGATTTTGGCCGCTGTGACTCTCATTCTGCTGGTGGCTGGATATTGCGAGAACACTACTGGGCGCTACGGGACAATAATGTTCGTGCTTATCGTCACTCTGATTGAATCTCTCTTCATTATGTTCATCATGGTGATGCGCTACGACGAAACTGTCACCGCGGTTGATGTACCATTGACTGTAAGCACCTTTTCCTCTTATGCCCACAATCTTTTCCCCCATTCTTATTCCAGGTTTGCTCTCCTTTGGAAAGCAGCACGTAGTGCATATCACCCTACTCTTCTCCAGTGTATCAGAACTGAGCTAACATGCGACAGTTACAAACTCATGGCCAGCGCTATCAAGTTGTAGGTTTGAACCCTGATCCCACTGTAGACCCGGACGTACAAAGCTGATGCATCTATTAAGGCTCAAAGTTATCCCAATGGCATGATGTGAAATTTTGGAAAATGATCTACTCAGGTGTCACGGAGGTCCTCGTCAAGTAGTTTATGAATCAATTCGAAAATGTTTCAAATAACATTATGCATAGAAAAGTTGTAAATTGTTGCATAAGCTTGAAATTATTTTTGGTAAAAATTGGAGGTTTTCTAGATCCTAAAAATGAATGAAATGTTTTTTCCTACATTTTGATGCTATTGAATGTATTTTAAATCAACCCATATTATTATTGCTGCCAAATGAATTGTAAAAAATAATCCGACTAATATGGTAGGTCGATGCATATGTAATACCGGAGAGTTCTGTTCGTTTGGGTGACATCCAATAGGCGCGCTCTTTTGATCACTCACCAAGCAAATGAACTAGGATTCATGGAAGACGGGATCATGTGTTTCCAAGGCTACTCATAAAGTTCATTTACACCATCGTATTTTGTACGGATCTAAGAAAAAATACTACAAAAGCGTGTACAAGTTTATTGAAAGTGTTTGTTGAGGGTACTCTTTCTGTCAATACATGCACAAGAATATTGCAAGTAGATTTCGACCTTTCTGATGAGACACGCTCTGGAAGACCATCTTCGATTGTGGCAAGGCTCGATTCAGCTGAAACGAAACATTTCGGACAACCAGAGGCGGCGTGGGTCACCGCCCACGGTGCATAGGGCCTCGCACCTCAAAGCTGAAATAAGGGAAATCCAAAAGTGCAAGCCACATATTTCTTTATAATTAATAAATTAGAATATTCTCAACTCTATCTGTTTTTCGCCATAAAATATCGAAAAGTTAATACATCGGCTTTTTTTCTTAAAGATATTCTATTTATCGCTTGAAAGCATATGAATAAAAAAATTCGAGAAAAGATTTTACATTTTCTTTTATTAAAAATTTCTCAACTTTGTCGTTTCCGCTCATATTTAGTCTGGCAACATTAGCTGGAGTTAAGCTGCTATCGCAGGGAGTCCCCGTTAAGTAGCTCGGGACTTCCCATCATTAGAAAGCCAATGAAAGTATCGCATGCAGATGCAGTTTCTCTTCATGTTTCTATATCTTATTAAAAATTTTAAAAGTATTTGATGTGAGAATAAATAATAGTGTTACCTGTACATAGTTATAAAACGATAAAAGTAGAAATTCGTTTTTTGTTGTGAAGAAAAGTAATAGTACATGTGTTTATTTGCCAAGAATAAAGTAACAAATGGCCTGCCGTTGCACGAGCTTCTTCAAGTGTGTAGCTATTTGTCTTGGAAATTCCCCCTGCTCCTCTTAGTGTCAGAACTTCTTGGTGTGCAGTGGCGTAACGGAGAATATTGTGCGTTACGCCACTGCTGGTGTGCATGGGTCTTTTCCATGGGCAAAACTTTATCCATATGTAAATTTTCGCTTTTTCTCTTTCTTTCTTGAACGTCAGCATTTCTGGGTATGCGCGATGTGAAAAATTTCTATATTTATATTATTTAAATTCCGAAATTTTTCACTTTTCTTTGTCAGGCGGGTTTCTTTTCCCTCCGTTCAGCCCGGCGTTGCACTGGCTTTTTTAAGTATAAAATTCTTTTTTTCCCCGCGATAAGATCCTTTTTTTCGTTCTAATTTCTATTTCTGAAAGCTAATCCAGTTTCATTAACAAAAATGTACGAGTTTATTATTAAATAATTTATTTAGTAATAAATAATAAAACAATGTAGCTTTAACCTTTTTTAAAAAAATATTAATTTATATCCATTTTTGTTAAATAATGAATCATAAAATTCATACAGTTAGCTATTGAAATGACTTATTTTTGGATGCGTGTTCTTAAACTCGTAGGTAAACAAACCTATCTATTTATGTAAGGCTATCTTCGCACGAACTGGTGAACGCACCGAATATACCAAAAGATGAGAAATGATCCGAGGAATCCATTTTGACCATTTAATTTCTTAAATTACAATTATTTGAAAATATATTAATTAAAAACGAAAAGAAGCATAATTCGTTTACGTTGTTGTAAAAATGCAGACCCGGTTTGCCAGAAAAAATCAGTTTTAGATGCCAATTTACGTCAGTTTTATAACAATACCGTTGTTACAACAATGCAGGCGAAGGTTGAGTTGAATGTTTTCATGTTTTTAATTAATATAGTTTCAACTAATTGTAATAAAGGAATACAAATAGTCAAAACGGCTTTCCCAGATCCTTCCCGATCTTTTGGTACCTTCGGCGAGTTTCTGCGTGTTGCGGCTCGTGAGAAGATAGACGGCCATAGATATAGATATAGATGGATGGATACGTTTGTTTATCTACGAATTTTAATAGTGTAGATACTTACACTCAAATCTGGTTAGATTAGAAGCTGACCCCAAGTGAGATTGGGAATAATACGGTTAGAAGAAAGAAAGACTTACACTCTTTTTTATAATTTTCCTTTTAAAACATTACATGACGTAAAATTGCGTTTATTTGTCATTATACTCAGAGAAAAAAAGAAGTACCTAAACAACAAATGTTATTGTTTACAGGTTACGTATTATAGGTGCATTTTTATGATTTATAAATGTCAGGCTTAGGCACTAAAAGAGATAAAGATAAAGGGAGAGAAATGGGAATCTGGTGCAGCAGAAAGAATGAAAAGCGGAAAGAGAGCTATATCCAACCAGGTTTTAAATGGAGAATCAACTCTACTGCCAGTCTCGGTCTGACCGATAAATTTCATCATACCTCAATTTAAAACCTGGTCGGATATAGCTCTTTCCGCTTTCGAATTAATCGGTTCCTACGATTTCTGAACAACACTTATCCGAGTCTCCGTTGAAATTGGAAGTTACTCCAGATGTGCACCAACCTTTATTGGTAGACGCAGTTAATTTATCAGTGGTAACAAAAACATTTTTTGGTTTTATCCAGATTTTGTAGCCATCTTCAAGTTCCAGAAAATTCTGGAAAATTATCTAAGATAAATTAAAGCTTACTATTAAGCCTTTATCAGACACAAGGTGGAAAAGCAGAATCCATGCGGTAACGAGCGTGTTATTACAATTTGATGTTGTTGAATGCATAGAAAATATTAAAAAAAAACCAAACGGAACACTCCGACACACTCAGTGATTGCAATTCTGTTTTAAATGAAATGTTCTTATCATTACATGTATGGTATGAGTTATTAACGAGTGCAATACCATAAGCAAATTATGGCAATCCGTACAAGCCTATTTGTGCATTATTCTTGAACATTTGCGTACATTTTGTAGGTGGATCAAAGAGAATCGACAAACTGGATTCGGAACATGCTTGTTTGACGCTCGTAAGTTTGTCAGTTATGATTTTCAAAAAGATTTTAAAAATAAAAGGGTAGCCAAAAAGAAAAAAAATGTTTGATTATGAAGGCGGCGATTAACATACAGAATCTGTCAAAAGGCGGTATGAAACAGACTTTTTAATATGATGATTAATTCTGTAATAAGCAATATGATTTTTCTTTAAATCAACATTTTGTTTTTTTTAGGAATTTTACAAGTTAGAAAACATTTCAAAAGAGCAAATACTGAAAGATTTACGCACAATCCTGTAAGTCAGTGCTTCTCAAACTGTGGAGCGCGCCCCCCCGGGGGGGCGATGACCTTACGAGGGGGGCGCGAGCATATCGAAAATAAAAGATTTAAAAAATAATTAGTTTACTGGAATGAATTAAAACAAAATACTTTCAGACATAATAAAAAATGCACTTTTACTCTGATATAATTTATAGGCGATATTAAGCCATCAAAAATAAAAACTTCTTCAATACCTAATTAGCTATCTTTGATCCTATAACCAAATAAAAAAACTTTTATTTGATTTGCTGTCATACCGTGATGAGAGATTTTTTTATTACGCTTTTTTTTAACCTAACATACTACTCTTTCAGAGAAAAACCAGCTCCCGGACCCAGAATCGAAAAACTTTAGGAACATAAAAAATTCATCACTGTCATTATTTTTGAAATACTGCACATTATAGCTGTAATCTGTTTGACCTTCTAAGTTATTGGTACAGTTAGTTATAACCCCTCGCTTACATGTTCTCTGTTGTGCTTTTTTTCATGCAAAAGAGTTTTATGATATTTGGAAAACCACGGAGAGCACACACACACAAGCACATGAAGGATTACTTGGCCAAGACATATTTTTATAAATATTCTCAATGTATAAAGCATAACGAAAAACGTTTCACACAATTTTTTAGCAGTAACATACATATTATCATAGTGAATATACTTTTCACCCGGAAGTGGTCGCGCGGGACACACAGATTACGAAATCGTTAATTCTGGCAAAACTGTTTATTTATTACCAAAGAAAAATTGAAAAGTCCTTGAAAGTCGGTAAGTAAACTTTTTCTTAGCTAAATTATTCACTGGAATCATGATTTGTATCGTGTACAATAAAATAATTATTAAAAAAAAGGATTGGGGTGACTCTCAATAACCCCGACCGTACCGAGTGCGCGCCTGCTCCCGGGTTAAAACATGTTGAAGTCTTTTCGCTTTAAATATTAAAAATAATACAATTATTCTTCATCGATATTTTATATTATTGATCATTATTTAACATCAGTGGTGCACACAAGGGGGGTCCGGACACCCCAAAGCCCTTGATTTTTTTCCGAATTATTATAATTCTAAGTTTATAGTACGCAAAATTTAGTTAAGTATTTGTTATTAATGATTAATTTTATTAGTTAATGCTAATTATTTATTTAAGAATTAGTTTTTTACTGTGTTTTGTTCCCGAAAATCGACAAAATCAAAAGAAACCTGATACAAGATTGGTGAACTTTCGACCCCGGACCCCCCCTTGAAAAATTCCTGTGTGCGCTACTGTTTAACATCAATTATAAGTGCTAATTCTGTGAGGCTTAAAATTACAATTCGCTTAAAACGAATTATAATTTGAGCAACGATTTTAAAAAAATCATTTTACGTTTTTGTAAACATTGTCGAGCATTGGCTTTGCTTCCCTTACAATTCAGCTATTATATCAATAATGTTTTATTTTCTTATAAATGAACTCGAGCAAAGAGCGGGCACTTCAGCCGGTATACTTTTAATGTATCAGTGCTGCACAGAATATTTTATAACTAACTAATTAATTAATACTAAATTAATAACAAGTTTAATAAGTATTAATGACGTCAATGAGCTTGTCTTGGAAAGCAAAGTTTTTATAAGGAATGCTTATTATTAGAAATTGACCCTCTGAGTTTTTCTATATTTAGCAGATATCTATATTTTGTCTTCTAAGCAGCTACCGCATTTTGTAATATGTTCAATTTAAAAATTAGAGAAAGGAAAAATAACATAATAATTATCCTATTATTTTATTTATTTATTTATTTTTCTTTAAAGTAGTTTACAAAATTTAATACTTATGTTACTAATTTGTATGGTTTATAATTAAGATCGCCTATTGTAACTTTAGCGTCAAAGTGCATTATTATTGCATTCAGTACATTATTAATGTATAATGGGGGCGAAAAAAATTGTGATCGAAAAGGGGGGCGCCAGTATTGAAAGTTTGAGAAGCACTGCTGTAAGTAGTTGTGGGCAGTGACTTCCAACCATACGAATTATATGAATAATTACAAAATAGGGTCCCAAATTTAACCAACACCATTACAGACGTGAAATGTCTGCTCCAATACGTCATAGAGAAGGATTTCCCCAAATATTTGCATTGTCTCATTCGAGTTTTGTTAATAATACCTGTACGTATCGCTTCCACTGAGAGCTTTTCAAAATCAAAACTGATAAAAAAAAAACTATTGAAGTAATACAATGGGTCAGGAAAGACTTTCAGCTTTGGCAGTTTTACATATTGATGAAGATCTAGAATCTAAGATAAATTACGAATCAATCATTAAAGATTTCAGCAAAACTAAAACAGAATTTCTGGGGGTTTTTTCATTATTGTTTAATGTGCCATAGAAATAGGAATAAAAAGTTTGGTCTTTTCTTTATGAATACAAATTGCGTTTTTTTTAATTTTATAAACTATCTTCTTACACCATCGGAGGGCCTCGCGAAATGTATCTTGCCCACAATAAATTCAGGTCTCGCGCCGCCACTGCACACCACATTCGGAAATTAGGAATTATTAAAAATGGGTGCAACGTAAGTGAAGCGAGAAAAAAGAGGGTGTGGCTGTGTCATGGACACGGCCGTATGTTGTACGTGAATACGTCGCGTAATGGCTAATAAAATGTTTTTTCCCCAGGTATAGAAGTTTAAGTTGGCATTACTTTACAAGATGGCGACCGATTTAACAGCTGTCAAGTGATTTATTCTCAGTTTGGTTTGGCAATTCATCATGAATAGAGTCACGCCTGAACAACGCTTTTAGATTCGACGAATGGGCCCAAAACGAGATTGCCGTTGTTCCCGATTTTCATAAGCGAATTTTGTTTAGCGATGAAGCGCACTTCTGGTTGAATGGCTACGTCAACAAACAAAACTGCCGCATTTGGAGTGAACCTAATCCACAAGTGTATGTCGAAACACCGTTACATCCAGAAAAACTGACTGTTTGGTGCGCTTTATGGGCTGGTGGAATCATTGGTCCGTACTTCAAAAACGATGAAGGCCACAACGTTACAGTCAATGGTGATCGGTATAGAGCCATGATTACTAACTTTTTCATTCCTGAATTGAACAATCATGATGTCCAGGAGCTGTGGTTCCAACAAGACGGCGCAACATGTCACACAGCTCGTGCCACAATCGATTTATTGAAAGACACGTTTGGTGACCGCCTAATTTCACGTTTTGGACCTGTGAATTGGCCTCCAAGATCTTGTGATTTAACACCGCTAGACTATTTTCTGTGGGGCTATGTAAAGTCATTGGTCTATGCGGATAAGCCACAAACGCTTGACCATTTGGAAGACAACATTCGCCGTGTTATTGCCGATATACGGCCACAAATGTTGGAAAAAGTCATCGAAAATTGGACGTCCAGATTGGACTACATCCGTGGCAGTCATATGCCAGAAATCATATTTAAAATGTAATGCCACAAGATTATCGTTCGAATAAAAAAAATTCATGTCAATCATGTCATCGTTGTTTTATTGCAATTTAAAGTTCTATACCTCTAAAAAAACACCCTTTATTTTATATAAAATACTATTATTTATGTATGTCATAATCATGTTTGAACACACTCGGGTTTGAACAAGTCCTCCGGGTTTCCATGTTTTGTTTAAAATGACAACTATTTCCTTTCAACGGGTTCAGGAAAAAAAATCAAGTAAACAAATAATTACTGTATTATAATATAACTTTATATTAATTATTGGTCTACGATATGAAAAGTACGACAAAAATGGCATACATGATACATCGAGATTTCTGGTAAACGTTAAATCAATATAGGTATTACCAAAAGTTGTTGAAGTTTCGATGCAAGACAAATTGAACTCGTGGAGCATGAACCCGGGCAATGAACGGTCTTGTGAGACATTAACAATGAAAACTATCGTAATTGGTGTAGCAAGATCAGGATCGTAATCGAATATAATTTTAGCGATCTTTTTGAAATATTTTAATAGCGATCGCGTAACATAGAGTTTAATTTCTGCTAACGCTGTGCCCGAATAGATGTACACACCCGAGTATGAATTTGAAGATGCCATTGAACTTAACGTTTACTAGACAGACATCACCACAGCCTTTGATGTTGCAATACAGGGCTTTGCGACTTGATGATGATACCGCCACCGATGATGAAGTTGCAATTTGTCTGAGCTTAGTAGTATCTCAGATCAAAAACCAGACACATTCACTGGCATGGAATCTTCCATCCAAGTCTCGATGATTGCTAAATTTCGCCTTGCAAGCAGAACCTCCGGTGCACTTCTGTTACACTGCAGATGCTCGATGGAACATCACTGATGGAGTTTACTGCCACACAGCTGGTTATTGTGTTAGCAAGAAATGAATCCCAGTGTACTATAATCTTGTAATGCTTACACGATGATTGACCAAGTAAGAATTGTAGTCAACGCTGACTTGATGACTACGCAGCTCAGATACGTAGATTTATGTATCGTGTTCTTCCTTGTGTTAACATTAAACGCCTGATCATCGTCCAATTGACGCGGTAGCTGCTGTATCATTGCGTCCACATCCAATGGCGTCGCAACCAACGTATTTGCATGAATGACAGTCGCGGTGATACTAGACGTGCACTAATCAGATCTAATACGACCAACCCATGTTTAGGTGGATACACAAATCCGTTCGAAGGTGATGTGGACACTTTGTCAGAGTCCAGTGAGTTTTTACACGTAGCGCACAGTTTAAAGTCAGCCAGCCACTAGCTCTTCAGGGAAAGCAGCGGCAAATGTTTCTCTTTTGTTGGCTTCAATGAGCGCAGAAGCCATAGATGATCACACTTATGTCTAAATGGATTGTTGACAAACGTTGTAGTGAAACGTGCACTAGCTGCTGCCCAATTCGTCTTCATAAACGAAGATCGTACACAATTGATGCCTACATAGCCCGGGTCAATATAGAAGCGATTTCATCATTCACTTGCATAATTTCAACTGCTGAAACTGGTACCGTCGTTGATCCGCTCGGTCGCATTCATTCTTTTACGACCCCGGCACTGCATGACTCTCACATATGGTGTTTTATTGGTGCCATTCGATTGCTCTTGAGACGCCCTTTTCAACGGTATAAGATTTCTGTATTTGGACTTTGCTTTTTGACTCGTACAGGCCGACATTATATATTTTGGGCAATACTTTTTTTTTATTTTAACGTCTTGTCACTGTTTTACACTAATGTTTTATGTACATTCGATAGATTTTGATGAGAGCTGATGACTGAACCTCGTAGCTTCTCCGAGTCAAAAGTTACACTAAATGGCAACACTCCCCTCACCCCCGCGTGCGATGAGTCGCAGTCCTTACTTATAGCTCAAAGACTTTATTATGCGATCTAGTGGTGCAATTGAATTTTGGACAGTTATGTAGCACCAAACTGTATTCCCCGATTTTGTTATCATTTTTTTATTATTGCCTCTTTATGGTAGCAATTTTAAAGACGTATTCACGTCAAAATTGAGTACTCGTGTACAACTCTAGTCTCCCTTCTTGGACCGTATAACGAGGAAAGAAAAATCAGCATCGTAAGCAACCAAAGTGGAGCCTGAGTAAGAGAATCTTGTGCATAACGAGGAACATTTTAAGATGCTGAATCCGAAGGAAAAGCGGCAATGTGATGCTTAATAGGAAGATCGTCATACTGCTTCATGATAATGTCAAGCCACATACTGATTTGGACACCCACCAGGGGCTTGGCTAAGAAATTCTGTCGCATCCACTCTACTCACCAGACTTTGCACTCTCCGATTATCGATTGTTTCTGTCTTCACAAAATTTTTATGGGACAAAAAATTCAGAACTAAAGGATATCAGAGGAAACATTGGTTCAATTTTTCGCTTCTAGTAATGCATTTTTTAAAAATGCAATCACATATAATGATGAAAATTATATCATTCAAGGTATGAAAAATATATTATTCAGTGTTATATTTTAAAAACAGACAGTACTTTCGGGTAATAATACTTGAAATGCTCCTTTTTTGAGCTGGACCGTGAGAAAAGGTGCTGAGGACACCGACTCGAGGAAAGAACATTCACTTCAGTGGAAACAAGGCCATTTATAATAAATGAAAAGGAGAGGGCAGAAAGGTTTTCTTAGAATTATTTTCAGACAAGTGGTGAAAGAAACGAATAAAAATTTCTATATTAACATCGCACTATTCAACTACTCGAGGGCTTTTGGCGACGTAACTTGGTCAAGTGATGACATCTGAGCTGGCAACCACCATTCCTAACTTCCACTAATGGGAGGAAGTTTGAGCCTCGACATATTTAATGTGCATCGAACTCGTGACACGTCAGCCACGTGACAACCGCGGTCAAAGACATTCTTCAAAGGACTCTTCCGACTGCTACTATTATTGTCGATTAATAAAGAAATATTGTCGCGTCTCTTTAAGAGCGATTTTCGAAAAGCAATCTTTAAAATTTGCACAATAAGTTCCAGAAGGTGCTTTCTACAGCACTCAAATACAACGATCAGTGTCACGCAACGTTAAAGATTATCCAATCGGCCGTAGGCAAATGAACAGCTGAAATGTTACTGACTCGGTTTCAGCGAGCGACCTCTGTGTGCCTTTCAATGCTTTCTCAAAATCCCCACTAAAATGCCATTATAATGCAAGGGACGGCGTTGCTTGCGAATGTTACAGTAACCATAAAACGCATTTGTTTTATGGTTACTGTTATATTCGCAAGCAACGCCAATTTTATTTTAGATAAAATTAAGCATTAATTACAAAAAATTCGTAACAATATTTATACACATTTTAGGGACTTGTATAAAGGATACATCTCTTATTTTTTAGCTTCTTTTGAACGATGGCCTTCTCTGCCTCTTCCTCTTCATCGTAACTAATCTGTCTTTGATGTCCATTGGGAGTTGTCCCACTACAAAAGGTGCGAGGTTGATGGCGGCGGTAAGATGATATTCTTAAATAAGATATTAATTCTTCGTAAACTTTGGTTTTTGTCTAGTATGTATAAAGAGAACTTTTATTCTATCATTTTATTTTGGTGGAGAAACATCGGCAAATAATCCTAACATCTAATGTTTGTTCATTAAAGATCTATTGAGAAAGATGCCTTATGGTAGGAGAACAGCATTAATAGAAATACAGCAATAACATTAATTGAAACCAAACACGATCTGAAATAGATTAAAATAATTTAGCTCCGATCAAAATATCAACAGCATGAAGGTACACACAAAAACACTAACGTTAATTGGAATTGAAAAACAGATAAATAAAAAATCAAAATTGAGCTTAGGATTACAGAAAAAATGGGTATCATAACTATAGGAACAGATATCATTTTTAGGAAAAAAAGGTTCTAATAGAGATTTGTTTTATTAAATCAAGGCCTCGCTCTTTAAATCGGTGGATATCGAACCTACTTATGATAAAAAAAAAAACTTAAATTGTTAATGTTTTAACTAAGCAGACTTGAACGAAAAGCACACATTTCTATTAGCTGATTCATCCTTTCAAATTTCATCATTAGAAATGATATATATTAAGCTTGAATAAATATTCTTGCCCTTTTACGGATACATTTAACATGGACCCCAACAGTTAAACAATAAGAGCATAGTATCGGATGTTTTTACGGGTATCTTTCCATAATTTTAAGGAAAGGATTTCCAAATTGTGAAATACTTTTTCTTTAAAATCCTATACTATTTTCTGATTTTTTTTAAGAGGCACATATATTCTTATACTTATTACTTTTCTGCCATAAAATGTGTTCCTTGTTTCTGACTTCTACCATTCAAGTCTAAATAGTAGAGTGTTCACAGCTACATATTATAGTAGGAAAATTTACATAAGTATGGAACATTCTCTTTTATTTTTAAAGGCACAATTGTGTAGATAGTGATATTATTTTCTTTATAACTATGTAAAGTAATAACATTTTTCTTCTGTTTGGAAATGCTTCGATTTTGTTCCAAGTTCTTTGATTTTTTTTTATATAGCAAGTGGTAGTTATGGGAGCATTGTTTTTTAAATACATAAAGATGTCCTTGCATACTCTTTTTATTCTTTCTTGTTAAAGTGTTCCCCTTAATGAATCAAGTGTGGAGGCAGGAAATGCAGTCTAACAGGAAGCATGAGATTAATATGAGTCTGTTATCAAAAATACATTGTTATCACAGCTCTTATTTTTTTTATCCATAATGATAACAGCTCTGCAATTTATTGTTGCTAGACTGTTAAGGTGAGATTGATAGTATTTTATAAAAATTATCAAATATTTGATTATATAAGTAAAATAACAATTCATATAAATTACACTTTCAAATAATAACTATTCACTGAGCAATACAAAAAAAAAACTTATTTTGGGCACATGATTTATTCCTAAATAAAATTAATCAATTTTAATTAGGAGTTTCTAACATGATTAACTCTATGCAAAAATAAATAAATAAATAACTAATTGAATATTGAAATAAAAATCATAGTATGATTCCCAAAAGTCAAATCCTTACTCTGATATACATACTACTTTTATTGTAAACATTAGTTTAGTAAAAAATTTTTTTTTAAACATATGCTGCATATTTCATTTTATCCAGCTATAATTTTTTTATAGCTCTTTCTAGTTGCACTGTTTATTCTGCTGGTTGTCCAGAATTACTTCAACTACCTGCGGTGGCAAGATAGACGGAATGCTCAAATTTCTGCTAAAAGTTCCGAGACAACAGTAACAGAATCTTCATCAACCATCCTCTCATGACGTCACCCGCTTTCATAGCATAAAAGAAAGTCATTTGCATTTAGTTCCACAATACAGTTATGTTGAAGAATGAATGTCAAGGAAACATTTATGCATTATTGAATTCTATTTAAGTTATTTTCCAACTGTTATTCATTGTATGCATTCTCACTACATGAATGAAATAACTTATTTAAATTTTTATTTTGGACTGTGTGTGTGTGTGGAATTTGAAATGCAGGCTTCAAGATGTTGTTTGAGTCATTTTAAAGTCAGTTGGAGACAAGAAAAAGTGAATGTATGATAGTTAATATATTTAACAGATGTAGAGGAAAATGAGGACATTTATAGTTTCATTAGTAAAAGGAACTTGATTCCATATTTGAGAGCATTTTCATAAATACCATCTTTTTTTTGGAAATGATAAACATATATGTGCACAGTCAATTGTTTCCGAACTTATTACATGTAATATAACTCATGTGAATTATTTAAGTTTTTCATAATTTGAAATATAATTAAATCTATCAATATTCCAAAAAGCTTCATGAGTATATAGTTTCTATCTATATGCCGATTCTAGAAAAACAAGCCTTAACATTTTAAAGAATGTATGTCTTTATGTACATTAAACCTGTGACATGGTTCTATTTCAACTAACATGTCACAAGTTTGATTTATTTTTTAACACTATTGAATAAAATTGTACATAAAACATACAAATTCAATCAATTAACTATCTTCTAACAAAAATATGTACTGACAGAAAAAACATGTTATTTTACATAAAAGAATTTTTTTTATCCTGAATTCCATGTTGAGAAAGGTGTATGTACAGTTTTAAAATGCAAAGAGACAACAAATTATGAGTTTTAAATTGCACGTTTTATTTGTGATTAACAATACCATTTATGTATAATAAAGTATGTTATTTAAAGTGAAATTCTATTAAATACAATTTTAAACATTAAAAAAAAAGGACGTAATGATAACATTGCTTTAATTCACTTCCCTTTTTTTTTTCATCATTTTGTACATCAAGATACAGGTGGAATTTTCCTCCTTCACAATTCGAAAAAATTAAACCTTCATGTTCAAATGTAATCTTTTACTTCAGTGTTAAGAATAAAATATATCAACTTACTTCAACACTAAACAAAACAGGGAAAAGGCACTAATAATTGTAAGAAAACGGACAATATAGAAAATTAAATGAGTGGCTTTAAAACTTTTCCTGGATTCATGAGGTTGTGTGGGTCCAGAGCCTGTTTGAGGGAGCGCATGACTTGGATACCAACCTGTCCTATCTCTTCCTCCAAGAAGGACATTTTGCCTACACCAATGCCATGTTCCCCAGTACATGTGCCATGGAGCAACAAAGCTCGCCTGAAAGAAAATATACATCTCACCATAGTTTTATATAAAATGTGTTGTACACATAATAAAATATTTTGAATAATGTTTTTGAACTTGACCATGTTTTTACTTGGTACATTTATTACAAGAGTGCATATGTTTTACCAATTTATGTAAGATATTCTTTTATGGATTTCTGATGCAGTAAAGCTATTACTTTAAACTGTTATTGAAAAAATATTGCCACTAAATTATAATTGTTTCATAAAAGTTTATGACTAAACGGCAGAAAAAATTACATTAAAAATCTTCACTACTGGCCATTAAAATTGCTACACCAAGAAGAGATACAGGTAACAAAATATTTGTTGGACAAATATATTAAACTGGAAATAACAAGTGATTAAATTTTCAAGAAATTTGGGTGCATAGATCCTGAGACAAATGCACGCCGCCAAACACGGATGTGATCCCCTTGATGCAGTAAACAGAACCCGGATTCATTCGAAAAAGTGATGTCTCACCATTCGCGTGCCCAGGTTCGTTGTTGATTACACCATTCTAGACTCTCCTGTTTGTGATGCAGTATTGAGTACACACTGCCATGATCTTCAAGCTTAGAGCCCATACTGCTGCAAACGTTGTCGAACTGTTTTTGTTGTCTTGCAAACGATCCCAATTCTTGACTTAGTGCTCGTGACGTGGCTGCACAATCCATTAAGGCCATGCGGGTATCATGCCTGTCTTCTCTGCTGCTAGTGATAGGATGGCCGTTGAGATCCAGCATGAAATTCCATACTACTGTCCTGAACCCATTGATTCCATATTCTGCTAACAGTCATTGGATTTCGACTGACACGAACAGCAATACTGCGATACAATAAACCGCAATTCCGGCACGCTATAATTCGACCTTTATAAGCTTTCTGGTACACATTTCTGCTTCTTGCACGAGGCATAACAACTTTTCACCAGGCAACAACGTTCAAATGCAGTTTGTGTATGAGAATCCAGCAGAATAATTTCCTCATTTAAACGCATTGTAGGTATTGATACTGGCACCTTGCTTCGTCTGAATGTGCTAAAAAGCTAATCATTTGTATATCACAGCACCTTCTTCCTGTCGTTTAAATTTCACGTTCGTAGCATGTTGCCTTTTTGGTGTAGCAATTTTAATGGCCAGTAGTGTACGTTAAGGGTGTTTATGCCATATTTATGAGAGTGTAAGCTTGATGCGGAGCACATTTTTGGACAGAAAAAATTGCCTCAATATTTATAAAAATTTGTAATATTGTAACTCATGTATTTGTTTATAATATAGTGTTTTTAAAATTTCAAAACATTTCATAAATAATTAGTTTTTCCCTTTTACATGCAAAGGAATAGCTCATTTAGAATTAGGGTATAAGAAAAAAAATACAAAACACATTTTATAAAACGAAAAGAACGTGTCACCTCGGATGAGTAGTATTGCCGTGTTTCGCAAACATTTCAATGAACGAGTGGTCCAGTGGTAAAGCCGCCACTAGTGGAACTGTAGGTCTCTGGTTCAAAACCTACCAATTGCTACTCGCCAGTTTTTTAAATTTGATTTTGACTCCCTGGAATTTTCCAGAGAGTTGCAGCGTACGCAAATTTATGTCGGTTCAAGTACTTTTATAATCTAGATTTTGCCACTGTATCTTATATAAGCTGCTTCCCTCGAGCTGGGGGTCAGTTTGTCTGGTGTATGACGAAGTAGATCACGCCTGCCTTCTTGCATTCAATAAGTTCTCATTGCTCTATTCAACTGTTGTATATCTACCTGTTCTACTCCAAGAATCTTCATGACAGTATATGACAAAATAAGTGATTCTCTACAGAATAGTGAAGCCAGAATGTATGTGTGTGTGTGTAATATTAATGTTTGAGTACTTTTATATTTGAAAAAATATTCGATCCATATTCTTTAACATTAGACGAAGACAAATTTAGTTAGGCATTGGCAAATTTCAAATAAATGAACAACAAATATTTTTCATCAGGCTGAGTCAAAAATCTTAATCTACAAGATCTGTTCCAAAAAAGTATCAGACCTTTGGCCCGAGAATATATCTTGATTAGGATCCCAATCCTGCAAAATAACCAAGTTCAAAGTAGACAGGTTGCACTTTCACAAAGGCCAGCATTCTTTCCACAGCCAAAAACACTTCTAAAAGGCTTCTTTTGGAACTACTCTGCCATCATATGTTCTGCATTATCTGACCTTTACTCTGAAGACAGGATCTTTTCAATGGAATTTTCATTTTAGGGAACTGCCAGAAGTTGCAAGGAGCCAGGTTCAGCACAAATGAAAGACTTTCTATTTCACAGACAAATGCTTCAGAACAAAAATCAGCCACCCTGCATGTAATTACACAAAATTACATGAGAACTTATACTGATCTCAACTTGTTGTTTGGCAATGTGAGAGACTGCTGAATAATTTTTCATTGTTAGATTTTCCACCTTTTAAATAGCTGCATTTCGAGTGGTTTGTGGCATTGCAGGTCACTCTCTACCAACATGCGAGCATCCACTTTTAAATTGGTTAAACCACTCATTAATTTGTATGACCTTGTAGCATCATTGCTGAACAAGATTTTAACAAAATTTAATCCAGTACCTTTGCTCAAGTCACCTTTAGAGAGATAAAAAAAATCTGACTAACAGATATAACAGCACCTCACTTGACTGCCTGTTTGAAATGATAGGTACACTGGAATGCAGGGGGAAAAAATCAAGCATGCACATTAAGCTGTCACTTCCCTCTGCGCACATTGGCACCGCATTAGAATCTCTACTATATGAGGGAAAATTCAAGGTTGAATAATTTTCAATAGATCTTGTACATCAGATTTTTTAAAAAAATTCTTGTGTTTTCAGAACTTAAATTACTTATGGACCTACTTCCCTTTGTTGTTTGAACTTGCATTCCATGTCTGAAGTTTATACTGAGAATCTAAAACTGCAGTTTGAACAAACTTTGATTTAGAACAATATGAGAACCAAAAACGATCTTGTAACAATATATCTTGCTGTATGAGGACCAACAAGGTGAAGATTTTATTTTGAAAAATTGTAATCAAGTGCTTTAATATGTCAAACCGTTTAGTATAAAAGTTATGCAAGTCTATTCTTTAGCATAAAGAATAGACTTGCATAACTTTTATACTATACGGTTTGACATATTAAAGCACTTGATTACAATTTTTCAAAATAAATCTTCACCTTGTTGGCTTAAATTGCGCCTTCCCCCCTCCCATGAGCACCCTCTTAGATTTAGAATAATTCTTGTTAAAGGTATAAGTACACACACTAATAGGAAGTTAATACAACATTCCATTAAAAATTACTTACCGAGTAATTTTATTCTCTAGCGTATGTACCATATCAATTTCTTCTTTATTTTGAGGGTCATAAAGTAACAGTGTATGAAAATTTCCATCTCCCACATGACCCACAATAGCACCTATTAAAAATATACTTTTTCGCATAAATAATAAAAATAAAATATTTTAACAAATTTCATGTACCACACACAAATGCCATACAGCAAGTTTTTCTTTTATAAATTGAATATTTACTATTTAAATATAGTAATTCGTGAAAAATAGGTCTAAATAAGAATATTTTTAATGTCAAGTTTCTCATTTATTATATTTGTATTGTGCTATTTAAAAATAGTATATATTTTCAAAAAATTTCCAGCAGAAAATGATAAAATGATTGGGGATATACTGAACAAAATCTACTTTTCAGATTTGTAACTTATGAAAATAAAATACCTAACAATCCAGAATTCATAATATCAACTTTAGTTTTGACAACCATCTTGGTTAGTTGTGAAATGGGTACACAAACATCAGTAGTCACCACCTATATATTGTTGAAATTTTTAAATCATTTTAGCTATTAAAAATAACTTACGACTATAAACATTTTAAATATTACATAGAAAGACAATTGTTCTTGTATTCGAAGAATTATTGATTCATATAATCTGTACTGTTAATTGATTAATTTACCTAATCTAAATAATAATCGTTAGAGGGATCACCAGGGTGTCTACTTCCCGCTGGGCTTTAACCTCTCATCATTGGATGTTAGAGTGACTGTAACGTTGTAACTCTTGCCTTTTGTTAAAATAATTTACTTTAAAAAACTCATACTAAAATTGGTGCAGAGCACCAAAAAAGTTAATTTATTTCAGATCTGGGAGTAGGCGAGGTTTAACCTGATCAATGGGTGAGCAGCTAAGAAAGCCAATCGATGAATACCAGAAAAAAGCTTTTTTAAAAGCTACAAAAATAAATTACATGAGGAAAAATTTACTAAAACATCAAAATTATATACTTAGGGGTACCAACTAAATTATTAGGATCTAGCAATAGAGCTATATAATGTTCTTATTTCAGGGAGAAAATATATATATATAAGCTTTGATATAGTTTTCTGAAAGATAAGAATTTTTACAGCATGCACGACAAGACACTAAAAATAAAACATGTTTATTATATATGCATTATAGATGGATAATCTGTTGGGGATAGTTCACCATTATGTTACTACAATAAATTTGTTCATTATTAGCCGCCCTCCCCATGAGAGTGAAAGACAAAAGTCAGAGTTTTAGTAATTAAAATTTTAATTAACTTTTGATTGGTAGAATCCAATTTGGGATCTATAAACATTTTTTTCCTAGGCAATTGAAATATGAGAATTTTTAAGAAAATACAATTTATTGAAATACTCAAAAAACAGTTCTTGCAAATAAAACTTACAGGTTTATTTGCAAGGATAATGAAATATCGGGTTGAGTAAAAAGTTTTTCGCCAAGGAGAAACACCACCATGCCAACAGCATCTATTCTCATGATAGTTAACCTATCTGAAAGTTGAAACTACACGAGACTGTGTGTGTGTGTGAGTGTAATTTGTGTTTGTCAAAACTATTATCTTTAAACCAAAAAGTGTTTAAAATGGAGCTATCACATCAACAGATCAGAATGATTATGTACTATGAGTTCCAAAATAAACTCAGTGCAACTGAATGCTACAAAAGAATGTGTCAAAGTTTAGGTTTCAATACTGATTCTAATAATACAGTAAAAATTTGGTTTCGAAAGTTTAAAGCTGGGAATTTCGACAATGAAGATGAACCATGTCATGGCAGCCCTATTGAGATTGTGACCAGAAGTGTTTCAACATGCGTTAGATCTGGACGTTTGTCAAAAAACAATAGTTAATGCTCTCAAATACATAAATCTAATGTTTAAGTTTAACCGCTGGGTACCTCACGAATTGATTGCTGAAGACAAAAGTAGCCTTTTTGGCTCTGCTCAGAAATCCAAGGGAAAAAAATATTTTGCATAGAATTGCGACCTGTGATGAAAAATGGATGTACTACAACAATACAAGCCATAAAGGAGGGCGATCAGCACCCTGGGAATAAGCAGATTCGTTTGCAAAACAAATGCTAACTAACAAGATGGTGCTTCTCTGTATCTGGTAGAATTGTCATGGAGTGATCTTTTAGGAGTACCTGAATAGGAGAGACTATTAATAGTACAATATACAGCAATATGCTAATCAAAGTTAGTGATTCTATATGTGAAAAATGAAAAAAAGAAGTTAAGAAAGGTGGTTCTCTTTTGTCAAAATAACTCCTGGTACATGTTAGTGCAATGACCGGTGGAAGCTCTACATGCTGTAATGGGATTTGATGCAACATCCATCGTACTGCCCAGACATAGAGCCTTTGCATTACTGTCTTCACATCTGCAGCTGCATCTTGATTGCACAATCTTCCATTCAAATGACTGGTCCATCGCCAAAAGCCCTCGTGTAGCTGAACAGTGCGACGTTAATATTAACTAACTATCCATTCAAATGACGAGGTCACAAATAAGGTTGATCATTTTCTGGACTCGTACACACCACAGTTCTTCGCAGAAGTTATTGAAAAGTTGCCAAAATTCTGGCAGATCATTGTAGATTACTATCTTTATTAGTGTGGCTGATTTTGTATATATTTATCATTTTACAAGATTTTTTTGGCGAAAAACTTTTTACTCAATGTAATATTATCCAAGATACAAATAAATGTTTACTTTGGAAGTAACTTAAATTAAAAAATTATGAATATATAGCAGTCGAATGATTTTTAAATCATGTATAACGTAAAATCTGCTTCAATAAAAAAATTATTTTACTTCGAAAGTTTCTTATTTTTTTCCAAGAACATATGAGCAGCACCATTTTATATATAAAAATTATATAAACTAAGGAGACAAGGAATCTTAAAGGTTAAATCTAAGTAACACTTTTGCAATCAATATGAATAATCCAAAAAGTACAAAATAGGCACATAAAATTCTTTGCATACATTCATAATTTCAGTATAGAGGAGAGAAGCTTTCAGATTTTTATAAAAAGTTATGATTAAAAACATTTAACTTGTTCTAACCTTATAACCGGATTTTTGGGCTAAAACTGCGTAGAAGATTTCATGTCTTGCTTTCCATAATTTGGTTTGCTCTTCAGTATTAGAAGACCACAGAAAATTAGAACCTTTATTCATTTTAGTGATCCCTTCTATAAAAAAAATAATTCAATGTGTAATATGTCAAGCATTAATCAGGGTATTTTAAAGAATATTTTTTATTTATTGAGAGTATTCAATTCCTGTTAGACATAAAAAAAATTATATTCCAAATTCTGCTTTATCGAGTTCAAAATCCGATAAGAATATCTAATGAAACCCATTTTTATTTTAAAAATAGGGTAATATTTGTGTGTGTGATACATATTAAAGTATTAACTTACCAACTTCTTTAGCTTGATTTTTAACACTTTCTTCACTCCCATGAAATTCCAGAAAAAGACTTGGAGTTAGAGGATAATCTAAATTGCTGTATGAACAAGATATTGCCATAGAAACTTCATCCATAAGTTCTAAAAACAATATAATTTTATTTTTATAACATGCATTTTTCTCTGGATAATATTTTTTCAATATTGTTACTTTCTACCTAACATATAAAAGCATTAGTACTATAATGAGAAGAATAGCAAACAAATAAACTGACATAAATATATGCAATTAAGCTATATATTTAATTTTTTAAAAAAAGATAATCTTCCAAACAAAGACTAAAATATATAGTCCACTACAAAACATGCTATTTCAAGTACAGTATAAAACAAAGTACACATTTATAAATCATATTTTATATTAAAGGAATATAAATATTTGAAATATATATATATAATATGTAACTATAGTTTCCTCAATTTTAATAATGTAGAATTTTAAAGGATAAGTTACATTAATTCTATACTTTTAAGTATTTGCTTTACTGATACACTGATGCTAACCATGTATGAGCAATCTAAGATCCAGGTCTAAATCATAATAGTTCTTAATAAACAGATTCGTTTACCTGTGGATGAATATCATTTAGGGGCCTAGGTTATACTTCCTTAATTCTAATTGCAGTATAATGCAAAAAAGTAATATTTAAATATACCTTACAAATAATTATATTTTGATATTATATTCTTGAGTGGTTCCATACTCGCCTATTCTAGCAACTGGAATACTACACTGCAAAACATTCACAACAGATTGAACAGCATTCTGAATAGTTGGGAAAGAGCAAATAGCAGAAATCCTCTATTAAAAAAAAGTTTAAAAAATTATATCCAGAAATATATATATGTCAAATAAATCTCATTTTTTAGAACAAATCTATATTGAATAGAAAAGATAAAAAATTAAAAACAATTACATAATCATTGCTTTAAAATCTTTCAACAGTGATAGAAGAAAATATTCAATTATTTCAAGCATTGAATATTCATAACATTTAATCTTGAAAAGAAATTAGCAAATTCTGTTAAAAATCAATTTAATACTTCATTATTGAAGAAAGGTTTCATGTTTATTTCTTTCCCGCAGATATTCAATTTTTGTGCTTAAAGTCATTCTTATATAAGTATCAAGAAAATAAAGGGAAATACTTTCATTAGAAAAAAAATCCTCCATATCATTAGCATATATATAAAGATAATGAGTATGAGTTTTAATTATAAAAGTAATTTTAAATGGAAATTGATGTTTTAACCAATTTATATTACCGCATACTCCTCGTTCTACCATGAAATATTCTGTATTTAAAACTATAAATAAAAAAATTTAATATTTTTTACTTTTTCTAATGCAATTAATTCTATTCATTTTGCTTTCCTTTAAATAACCAGTTAAAAACATTTTTGAACAATTTATAGACTTGAAATCAACTGTCTTCTGAAAATAATTTATATTATCATTTAATTTAATTTTTTTGATCCATTTAGCAAAAGAGTTGCATCTTTGTTACCTTTGCAAAGAAGACAGTTGGACTTTGGATTTTGTTTATGTAAATGTACAAAATGGACTATATTTAAGAAGATGTTTTTAATAATACTAATGCTTTATTTAGTAAATTTTAAAAATACAAAAGACAATTAAATGTATTTCTAAAAAGAAAAAAGTAATTTTTATACTAATATATAATTATCTGTATGCAAAATATAAACATGTACAAACCAAATAAAATTTGATATTTAATATTATATTCTTCTTTGTGAAAACTTGCAGTCTGTTTATAACAGAATCTGCTTATAATCAATGTAATTTTAAAGTTGTATTCATAGTGTAAGTTTTTCAAGGATATAAAAAAGAATTTCCATGATAATAGCATAATATGTAAAAAAAGAATATTTTACTGACCATCTGAGGCATAGCATGCAGTCTAAGAGTTACTTTAGATATGATACCTAAAGTTCCTTCCGAACCAACAAAGAGTTCAGTCAAATTGTATCCAGCAGCAGATTTTCTAGATGAAAATCACAATTAGCTTTAACTTTTTCTGGGATATAAATACTCCAAGAGCAATCAAATTGAATTTTAAAAAAATGTATTCATTGATGAAAGATTTGCATCTCTCCTTTTCTCAGGTTCCTATGTAGAATTTAAGTTAAAAACTTTTATCTTAGATAATATTTTTATTTATCTTACTTAAAAATAATGGTGTTACATTCTGAATATCAATTCTATCTTTAAACCTATTTATATAGGTGTTTAGCTCCCATGACTGTTAGAGAAAGAGTTTAAAATGCAAGGACTATATACAGATAAAAATACCTTGTCCTCCTGGTAGGACCAGCAGTATGAAGTATCTTACCATCTGCTAGTACAACTTCCAAGTTAAGGACATTTTCTTTCATAGTCCCATATCGTACAGCATTGGTACCTGATGCAGAAGTGGAAACCATTCCTCCTATAGAAGCATCTGCTCCTGGGTCTATCAAAAAGGAGAAAATAAAACTAAAATCAAGAATTTAACATAAAAATGCAGTGAAATACTTAATGCAAATAATTTTCTATAAATTTAATTGAACATGATATAAAGACAGTCTTAACAAATTTAAATACACACACATTAAAGTAAAGTTTTTTAACCTGTCTAGAGTGAGATTTTTGGAAGTGGGGCATGCGGCAATCCGTGTAGTAAAAAAAAATTAATCTGTGAAACAGATATAGCATCACTTTTACCCTCAAATTTAAAGGCATGCATGACAAAAAAAGCTTCAATTTAGGGTCCATTTAAATTCTCTGTTTAACATTCAATATTGACAACCAACAAGTGATAGGCATGTTGCTTTATCAAATAAAACACATTTTTTTTTATTTTGAAGTATTTATTTTATTACGCACATACACACACACACACATGCTAATAAATATACATGTTTGAACCATATTTACCTATTTTTTATGATGTATACTTGTTGGCTATTGAGGTCAGAATTTTTAATGGGCTGAGAAAGGGTCACAAGTAAGTTTCAAAATTAATAAATGTTAGTAAACTATAATAAATATTTTGTTCAGAAAACTGAGAGGGTGGCACAATTTTTTTATCGAAAAAAGATGGACCAATAAAATAGAAAGGTTACAAACTTCTGTGTTAGTCATATTGATGAATATTATTCATTTAAGAAGAAAAAAAAACGAATAGTTATAGTACTTTAATGATAATGAATGGTACAGTTTTTTAAATGATAAAGCTAATTACTATCTTGAAATAATATACATCTTCTATATACGACTTTTTATCTTTCTCATTAACCTTTATTTTATTATTATTTTTTTTTTAAAAAAAAAGAGACCTTGCAAGTATCAATGAATTTTGTAAAATCAATGAAAAGCAAGTAATAACATTAAACATTATATATTTTTAAATGAAACTACCGATGGGAAACATAAGTCCTGTGCTTCTCAGATGAGAGCCTAAAGATTTTCGTGTAACTCCTGATTGAACAATACAATCAAAGTCTTCTTCATTTACTTCAAAAATGGAAGTCATGTTTCTAAGATCTATGCATAAACCTCCCTGAAATAAGGATAAATTTACTTGTTAAAGTAATAACATGCACAAATTTATAAAATAAGCAGAATAAAGTATTTTAGACAATCATTATTTTTTAAAAAAAATTGGATTTTAAATAAGAAACAGAAAAATACACATTCTTGTTGATTCCAGACCTTCCATCCACATAATAGCTCTTTAGCATTGTTCTGAGTCTCCTCTTATGAAAAAAATAAAACTAGAAATCAGGGAACTAAATATGAGTTATAGATACCAGTAGTGGTTCTCTTTACATGAAACAAATTTCATACATCAATATTTCTATATTTATTTATAATTGACAAGTGGTATTCATTTCCTTTAGAAGAATTCAACTTAAACAAAATTTTAATTATGATTAAATTGTTATATACATTCCTGCTTTTTTACTTAAAAAAATTATTTAGTAATAAAGAAAGAGAAACATATTTTCTTTAAACTTAAAATTTTGCAATTTTAAAAGAAATATAGAGAAACTTTATAACTAAAAATCATAAATTTTTAGTTATACGTGAATGTTTTAAGATTTTTTCAAGTACAATATCAAATAATTTTTATTTTTGACTGAATAACTTACCAAAATTGCTCCAACTCCAAATTCCAAACCTGTTCCAGTTCCACGTGGAATCATGGGTACAGAGTAAGAGCTACAGAGTTTAGCAATTTCACAGATTTGATCCTGAGATTGTGGAAAAACTACTACATCAGATGGAGAAATTCTAGATAGGAAATTGGATGGTGTTAAAGCTTTTATCTCTGAAGCAAAACAGAATACAAGATTTTTAGCATTATTAGCAATGCAACGTTCAAAAAGCCCTTTCAACATTAAATTATAGGACAGAGATGGTGAACCAATGGCACACATGCCATTGATAGCAAACGACTCAATATTTTGGGCACAACACCGATCAAAATGGTTTGCATTTTAGTTCAAAATGACATAGTTCAATGTCAAGTATTAGAACAAATGCGAGTGATCAGTCACAGGACCGCTGTAGCGCTCTCGTATGTTATTGTTTTGCCTTAATTACGTCGTGGATTACATGGCTAATGATGCAAAGCTTGTATACACATAGCATAGTCAACTTTGTTGACAAGACTGTATTTTAAAGTTCATTTGTGTAATATTTACGATTTTTAACTATAAATTAATATGGCTGGTTCAGCAAAAAAAAGTGCACAATAGTAAGTGTAATGGAGAATTTCAAACTTGGTGGACTTAGAAGTATAGTTTCATTAGTAAAAGTGACAAAGCGGTGTGTGTTTTACGTTATGGAACAGTGGCATATAGAACACTGTCTGTAAAATGGTATTTTGAAACAAATCGCAAATCCTTTTGTAAAAAGAGAGAGCCATTGCAAAAAGAATTAATTGCAAGTGCGATAAAATACAGAAATAAACAGTGAATAAATATGTTAGAAAAAATTGTCATACAAGTGTAGCAAGTTACTCGACTGCAAATGTCATTGCTTGGCATAGTAATAAACTTTTTCAAGAGGTAGAGTTTTTGAAGGAAGCCTGGTTAATATGTGCAACCTCACTTTTTAATGATTTTGATAATAAAGATAAGGTAATTCAGCAGATCAAAGATATTCCTCTATCTAGAAACACAATAAAAGAAAGAAACTTAAAACTGGTCAGAAATATAACAGATCAACAAAAAAAAAATGACATTAATTCTGCTCCTTTTATATTTATGTCTTGAAGTATCAACATTACTAAATATGGTTTTGCTCGATATTGGGTAGGACACATCATTAAGAAGAAATAATTGTGATAACATTCTTCCAAACAACTACAAAGGTTACACCTATTTGTATGGCTGTTAAAAATTCGACTGTTGAGAAAGAAATTTGTTTGAAAAAATTGTTTCAGTAATAAATGATGGTGGTCCAAATATTGTGGGCAAAAAAGATGATTTCATTAGTTTATTTCAAACAGATGTAGGATATACAATTTCTGAATGCCACTGTATTATTCACCAACAAGCCTTATGTGCTAAGAGTGATTTAACATCTCTTGACGATGTGTTATGACATTAGTCACAAAAATACTCAATCATTGCAGGCTTTCAATAAGCTAAAGTTTGATGCTTTGTTGGATAAAGTCAAACTTCTAACTAAGTATAAAATCAAGTATAATGGCTTACTAATGTATAATAGTGTTCACTGGTTGAGTTGCGGAAGCCAAAGATTTATCAACTGCTTGAAAGAAATCAGACTCTGTTTCTGCAAAATGAGGAGGAAATTTAACAATACTCAGAGTAGCTAGATATTATGTGGCTTTAAAAATTGATGTATTTTACAGATATATGCCAAAATTTCAATGAATTTAACGTAAAGCCTCAAGACACAAATAAAACAATTATCATCATGATGGATATCATTCGCACTTTTGATGCTAAACTGCATGCTTTCAGAAATGCTATTATTACAAGAAACTGCAAGTACTTCCCAAACTTGAAAAATATCAAAGATTTAGATCAGAGGTCAAAAACGTTTTTGGAAGACATGTCTTCCAATTTTTCCAACAAACAAATATGTATAATAATAACTTATAAGTTTATTATGGGATTTTTACCCAAATAGAATATTTTTCAATACAAGTCTATGTAGTCAAAATTTAAAAATAATATTGTTCCTAAATAATTTGTATTTGAGCGTTTAATGCATTTATAAAAATTTATTTCATGTTAAAATTGTACTATTCACAAGCAGTGCCGCCCCTTACGTTATAATGACGATTCAATGAGAACTTGGCGAAATCTTGGCGGTAGAGCCAAGTTGGCATCATTTTGGTGACCATTTTGGCGTCATTAGCGACCATGTTGGCAAGTTCGGAACCCTCTGGAATCTTCAATACTCACGTTCAATGACACGAGCGGTTATATTTCAAAGTTTCTGTCGCGCATAAAAAAGGATGAGAACGGCTGAGTTAATGCACACACAACGCCACACAACAAACTAATATCTTCATATCTAGCTGACAGAAATTTTTCTGTCAGAATCAATGATACTTACTCCAGCCACAGACCCACGGAAGCGGGGTAGTGGCACAGGGAACTTTCCCCCTCTTATTTAACATCTACGTGAAAAACGACAACACGACTTTATGCATGTTCGCAGACGACACAGCAATTTTGGCATCCCACACTGAACCCAAACTCGTGGCCAGAGCAATCAACAGACACCTTCTAGTTTTAGAGGACTGGTTCTCCAAATTAATGTGGCAAAAACGGAAGCAGTCTTCTTCACTAGAAAAACACGCCTAACATATCCAGACATTTTCCTACATAATGAAAAAAAATTCCTTGGTCTTAGAACACCAAATATCTTGGTGTTACGTTAGATAACAAACTCACTTTTAGACAACATATTACACGCATACGTGAGAACTTCATCAAGAAAGCTCACACGTTATCCCACCTAATTAGCAAAAGATCTAAACTAAGTAGATCAAATAAATTACTTATTTATTCTCCACTTCTAAGACCAATCATAACCTATGTCTCTCCAGTGTGGAGTTTCGCAGCTAAAACACACATACAAAAACTTGAAGTAATCCAAAACAAAACCCTGAGACAGATTCTACGTGCCAAATGGTACATTAGAAACTCTGCTCTCAGGAAAGCCATTAAATTCAAAACAATTAAAGATTTCATGAAAAAATTAGCAAAAATAGATCAATCAGACAATACCTCGATCCAAAAGTTCGAGAAGTACACTCCATCGAGACTCTTACACAGACCCAGAAACATACTAATTGATTAACACCCAAAATTCCCATCTTTTTATTAAAAACACAACTTTTCTAAAATTTTTCACTTCAATTTCAATCATTTCACATATTTCATAAACAAAAATTCACAGTCAAACATCACGAAACTCATCTACCAATCGGAGAGCCCCATTGACCAGACGGACTCTGGAAGCCTCCGATCCCGTACACGGCGACGGTACCATCCCCGGGACCGAAGTCACTACATTAACACAACGACTAATCAGGAAGCTCCCTCTCGCAACGCGGGAGAGAGCAATCGTTCTCAAGTCTCACACACAACGCAAACATGAAAAGCTGCCTCGCCATTGGACAGGTGATCAGCCATCCCGAGGCCCTCATTGGCCGAAGGAATCTCACCTTAATGTATTTTCTCTACTACAGTAAAAGTAATTTTTTAACTATTTTATTCAGATATTTTAAACTTATATTTTTATGAAAGCATTTTATCTCTTAACTTTTAATTTTTAACTTCAAATTTTTTAATTTTAAATTCTTAAACCTCTAAAACAAAATGTACAAAGTAATTAAGTTATTCATGTTTAAATAATACGGCAATCACTGACGAACAAAAAACCGAATTATTAGCAGAAACATTTCAAAGCAATTTCACAGACAACATAAGACCTGCAAACTTAAATACTAACATCAATGTACTTGTAACTAACACGTTAGAAAATTTCTTTTCTAACCCGCCTTCTACTCCTATTACACCAACTGACCCGATTGAAATCATTAATTATGCCAAAAAATTAAAAAACAATAAATCCCCAGGTGCTGATATGATCTCAAATAAAATGGTCAAAAAACTTCCACTTCAAGTCGTTTTAACTCTTACTTTCCTAATTAACAAAATTCTCAAATTAAGACATTTTCCTAATAACTGGAAAAATGCAATTATTTTCCCAATCAAAAAGCCAGGCAAAAACAATCCTCATCCTACAAGTTTTAGACCTATATGCCTTCTATCTTCCCTCAGTAAAATTACTGAGCATATCATTCTTAACTGAATTAACACCTTCATTTCAGATACAAACTTTATTAACCCAAATCAATATGGTTTCACAAAGCGACTCTCTACTTCCCACCCACTCCTACGACTGACTGAGAAAATTGCTTCTGGATTCCAGAGGGGCAGATCCACTGGAGCTGTTTTTTTGGATATTCAGAAGGCATTTGATCGGGTCTGGATCGGTGGTCTAATTTACAAACTCATAATTAACAATTTCCCACCCGCTCTATAATACACGTAATCAACTCGTACCTCACTAACAGATCCTATCAAGTTCGTGTTAAGGATACACTCTCCAATGTCTATAAAGTCAACATCGGGGCCCCGCATGGGAGTTTACTTGAGCCAATTATTTTTAATATTTATATTAATGATACATCTACACATCCACAGACAAATCTCAATATTTACGCGGATGATACTGCTATTCCTACAACACACAAAAATCACAAATACATCACCAAATACTTAAATAATCATTTAATGCTACTTGAAATTTACTTCAACACATGGAAAATAAAACTAAACGTTGAAAAAACTGTTGCAGTACTATTCACAAGGAAAAGAAAAACTGCAATACCACCAACACTATATTCCACACCACTCCAATGGTCTCAAAACACAATTTACTTAGGACTCTTTTGTGTGTGTGTGTGTGATCGATAATAAACTCACATGGAAACAACACATATTACATGCGCGAAATAAATTCCGGAATGCTCTAAGATTAATTTACCCTCTAATTTGCCGGAATTCTACAATGACTATGGAAAATAAGGTACTTCTTTACACTGCCGTTTTGCGGCCCATTTTATGTTACGGTAGTTCTGTGTGGGGATATGCTGCTAACAGAGCAATTTAAAAACGCTAGAAATTTGTCAAAATAAAACCATTCGCATGATTGTTCATGCGAATATGTATATGAGAAATTCCGATATATACAAAGCACTGAAACTCCCGACTTTTAAAAGTTTCATTAAAAAACTTGCCACAAAATTTTTTGATTCCTTACCTCTAACTAATAGTTATCACAATCTTAATCTTGAAAGTTACACTCCCCATGATAACACCAAAAGACCAACGAGAATTCTCCTTGACTTCTATAATCCACCCTAACATTAAATAACCTCATTTGCCTGTTGGCAAATGACCTACTAAGTTTTTTATTCTTATTTTTCTAATGTTTATTTTATTTTTAATTACCTAATTTTAATATACCACTCACCCACACAGGCTACTTTCCCATTCAATTATTCTTACATTAGCATCAGGGCAGCCAATCAAATGCCAGTTCACTTCTCACCATCGTCAAATCGCAAGGAACTTACTCAGCTACTACAGGATGAACTTTTTCCAACTTCGACTTTCAATAAACCGCACCTCTCTCCTACGTCTCAACGAAAACAAGGCTGTTTCACCTCATCAAGGACTTTAACTCTTCTAGGCGCCATTAACATCTATAATATGGGATGGAGGCTCACTCCGCGAGCCATATGACTGCACATAAAAGATACACAAACATAAAAACAAATTGGGAGAAATTCAGGCAAAACATAACTGTTCCAGACAATTTCACACTACCAGAAGCACACACACCAGAAGACATCGACACACAGGTAGCCGCCTTCACGAACAGACTACAACAAGCCTACAAAAACGCATCCAAACCACTTAAAAATAACGATACCTTTTATATCAGTAGGGACCTCAAACAACTATTCAAGGATAGAAATAGGGCCAGGAAAACCTGGCACTACACGAGAAGCCCTGCTGATAAAAATACTCTAAACAAACTGCAAAAACAAATCAAGAAAATCATAACAAAATTTGAGCAGAAACAATGGGACGAGTCGCTTGCTTGCCTGGATGCTGAAGACGGCACCCTTTGGAATGCCGCCCGGGATTTCAGGAAGAAAGCGCCCCAGATTCTGGCCCTTAAAGGCCCAGCCAAAATTACTAATAGCGACACTGACAAAAGCGAGATCATTGCAGACTCGCTACAAAATCAATTTAAACTAAATGATATTAAAAATGACACAGATAGGGCAATTACACATGTCGTTCACAACTATTTAGAAAATGAAAATAACTTCACTAACACCCCTCCCATCCCCCCCTACCAAGTGAAATCATCGAATACATTGATAGTACTAAAGTAAAAAAAGCAGCGGGAATAGACCGCATCTCTAATCGCATGCTGAAACACCTCCCACTAATCTCAATTTTCGAACTAACCAACATCATCACTAACATTATCAAACTCGGCTATTTCCCCCTGAAATGGAAAACCGCAGCAGTCATACCCATCCTAAAGCCGGGGAAAGACCCAACGAAAGCAGATAGCTTTCGTCCAATCGCACTCCTTTCAGTTCTCGGCAAAGTTGCCGAGAAAATAATACTAACAAGAATGTGCCACCATGTGGACTCAACTAATTTAATTATCCCAGAGCAACATGGCTTCCGACCTAACCTTTCGACATCACACCAACTCTTAAGAGTGGTGGAGACGGTGAGATCTGGTTTCGAGAAGCAAAAATCGACTGGTGCGGTTTTCCTAGACATACAAAAAGCTTTCGACCGAGTTTGGAGAGACGGACTAATTTTTAAATTAATTAATTATAACTTCCCACCCCCCATGATTAAACTAATTTCCTCTTACTTATCTGACAGAAATTTTTCTGTAAGAATAAATGACATTTATTCTAGCCACAGGCCCACGGAAGAGGGAGTGGCGCAGGGGACTTTAATTTCCCCCCTCCTATTTAATATTTATGTGAACGACATTCCGAAGCACGACAACACAATTTTGTGCATGTTTGCTGACGACACAGCAATTTTGGCGACTCATACAGAACCCAAACTCATTGCCAGAGCCCTCAACAGACACATCCTAGACTTAGAAGACTGGTTTTCCAAATGGAAAATTGCGCTTAATGTTGCAAAAATGGAAGTAGTCTTCTTCACTAGGAAATACTCACTGACATACCCAAGAATTTACTTACAGAACGAACAAATCCCTTGGTCTCAGCACACCAAATATCTTGGTGTTACGTTGGATAAAAAACTCACGTTCAAACAACACATTACACACTACGTGGGAACTTTATTAAAAAAGCTCACACGTTATCCCCATTAATTAATAGAAGATCTAAATTAAGCAGATCTAATAAACTACTTATTTATTCCCTACTCCTAAGACCATTAATAGTATACGCCGCGCCAGTATGGGGGCATGCAGCTATGACTCACATAAAAAAGCTAGAAATTCTACAAAACATAACACTGCGGCAAATCCTATGTGCCGATTGATACATGAGAAATGCCGCACTCAGAAAAGCTATAAATTTTAAAACTATCCGGCAGTTTATTCAAAAACTGTCGAAAAATTGATTTGCAAAAATCGATAATTGTGACAACACCTCGATCCAAAAAAATCGAGAAGTACACACCATCGAGAAACACACAGACCAAGAAACATCCTATTAAATTAACTCGCTAATATTCCTACCACACCCCAACACAACTCTCTTTTTTATTAAATAACATCACTTTTCAAAATTTTATTCCAAATCATTCTATCATTATTCATCAAAATCAAAAACTAAACTAACTCTCTAGCCAATAGGAGAGCTCCGATGACCGTATGGACACCGGTAGACTCCGATCCCGATCTCAGCGACGGTACCCCCTCCGGGAACCGAAGTCATTCCTTTAACGCAACAGCCATTCAGAGAGAGCTCCCTCTCGCAAACGCGAGAAAGGAGCCAGGATCTTCGTTGGGGTGACTTTTGGAGCACATATAGTCCCGTCGGACTCTAATCTCCTATCCAGGAATTTTAGATGACTGTACAGAATTTTACCATTGCCCATTTTAGAAAAGTACCAAGTTAAGAGAAAATTTAATTTAAGAAGATCTAGAATATGAAAAAATTTATTGGGTGAAACATTTAAAATTTAAATTAATATGAAAATAAAAAGCTCTTTTAAGAGCTAGAAAATCAATTTTCGAATCGCCCATGAAGTGGGCGGAGTTACGGTGGCCAATCGGGTTGCAGCAAGAACCGAGATCAGAAAGTACGGGAAAAAATATCAGGAGGTGGGAGTATGAGCTGTAGGATGAAAGGGAGCAATTTTATTGGCCGAGCCACGAGATCAGTTAATGGGGATATAAGCTTTGCTAGACTTGGTAGCCAATCAGAGCCACTAGAATTTCAAAAACTTCACACCTCCGCCTTCCTATTAACATTAGAGAGCTCATTAAAACTAAAAATAGATTCCGTAAACTTTGGAACAACACGAGATAGTCCCTTTTATAAAAGGGAAGTGAATGCTCTCGTCAGGCAGATTAGGATCGAAATCAACGAACATAAAAACAGGACCTGGAAAAATCTTCTTTCATCGTTAAATATTGAAGACAATTCTCTTTATAATTTGCATAAAAGAATTACAAAAAAGCATACAGTCATACCACCTCTCCATGGTCCAAGTGGTATGGCTTTCTCTGATTTCGAAAAAGCGGAGGCTTTCAAAGACACACTTGAAGTCACTTTTCAAGAAAATGCTGAACCTTATAGTGACGACAAAATTGAAGAAGTCGAAAGTTTAGTGAATCACTACTTCGACAACTTCAATACACTTACACCTCCCCTCACTTCGCCCTTAGAAGTACGAGGCACCATTAAAAAATTACCAAATAGGAAGTCACCCGGCCCAAATCAGATTCCAAATATTGCTTTAAAATATCTTCCTATTAATGCTATTACACACTTAACTAAAATTTACAACAGGCGCCTCACACATTAACTGCCACTTTCCTACACAGTGGAAAATAGCAAATGTAGTCATGTTGCCAAAGCCAAATCAGGATCATAAATCTAGTCAAAATTACAGGCCAATATCTTTATTAAAACCACTGCTAAGATTTTCGAAAGAATTATTTTAAATAGGATTAAAACTCACTGCAAAGCCATAGATTGCATTCCCCCGGAACAATGCGGGTTCCGGGAGGGCCATTCTACGCTACACCAACTGATACGTGTCACTAATATTATAAATGAAGGCTTCGCAAGCAAATTATACACTGTAGGTGTCTTTTTGGATGTCAAAAGGGCATTCGACAAAATGTGGCATGATGGCCTCACTTACAAAATGATTAAACTCAAATTCCCTGCATATTTAATTAAAATTATTTACAATTATTTACACAACAGAACCTTTCGGGTTCGTGTAAATAACACATTCTCTGAAACGGGGTTTTGTCAAAGTGGAACCCCGCAGGGTTCGGTTCTATCCCCGTATCTTTACAACACATTCACATATGACTTTCCAGATCACCACACTGTCAGTACATGTCTATTCGCAGATGACTCGGCGGCGCTCACTCAGGGTGTCCAACTCAATTACACAATTAAAACTATGCAACGCTTCCTCGACAAACTAGAGAATTGGTTGACAGACTGGAGAATAGCAATAAATGTAGAAAAAACACAAGCCATTGTTTTCAGAAAATGGGGCGTCATTGACCCCCAAGTTGAACTCACACTTTTTGATGACAACATTCAGTGGATCCTGGTCGTACGTTACTTGGGCTTACATATCGATAGTCGACTAACTTACAAGAATCATATTGACTATCTTTCAGACAAATTCTGGGGTAGAATAGCGTTAGCTATCTCCCTTTTTGGGAGAAGCTCTCCTCACTCCCTGGAAAATAAAGTTATCCTTTACAAGCAAATTCTGCGTCCAACAATAACGTATGGGTCCCCATATGGGGGGCCGCGGCCCCGACCCACACAAAACGCATTCAAATCATCCAAAATAAAATTCTTAGAATTATTACTAACGCACCTTGGTACGTTAGAAATAGTGTCATTCATCACGACTTACACATGGAGCCGATCGATAATTACATCACTAGAACTTCTAGAAAAATGTTTTTACTTCTATCCAAAATCACGACAACCCAGTAATTAAAGCACAAACACTATTCACGTATCCACATTCTAAACTAAATTTTGCTTACAAAACTACTAAATGGAATCTGCCCTTGAAACCACCGTAATTACAACAAAAAACACTAAATTGCTACACTTCACAACATTCATATGCATTTGCCTTACATCAGAACTGGGATCAGTGTAAAAGCTGGCTCCTGCTTCGATCTGTGCCGTCTGTAAGTTTCCCTTGCAGACTCCTTCCATTTTTCACCCCAGCTGCAAAAAAAAAGTAGCATTTTCCTTCCCACTGCGTTTTTGGTGCTCCTCGAACGCGTTTTGGGGCTGTTAAGCCCTCCCCTCCCCCCTTCCTGCACTCTTCCATTCCTCGCCCTCGTGACGTACCCCAGTTTCGTCCTCGTTCGGCCGTTTTTTTCCTCCAGCCACCCCCTGCGGGGAAGTGATTTCAGATATTGTCTCTCTTTGATCCTTTTTCTCCGCGATTTTGGATATAAGCGATTTATTTCGCTGGCACCCGTTTCATCTAATTTTCATTTCATTAGGCAATCAGAGCGAGACTGCGATTCAACAGAGTTGGATCGCAGTGAAGAAAATGGAATAGAAATTTTGAAACAATTAAATAATGAATAAATAGGATTACCGTATTTTCCTGTATATAATCCGCGGATTATGTGTTAAAAAAGTTTCAAATTTCGTTGTGCGGATAATACGCCGCCGCGGATTATCTGAGAAAAAACATTCTCCATCAGAAAAGTTAACAAAGTTTTGAAAGAAATGCTGTTTATGTTTTATAAAATAAATAATAGATGGCGCTTTCACGACTCGGCTGACGTACTACAGCCATAATTAGTTTTTGTCCAATTACTTTCAAGAACGAATTCGGTTCCTCGGAAGGAAATAGCATTTACAAGTCGCTGGCGTCATTTACAACTTAGTCTTCACTAGAGGTGTTGCATCCTTTGAAAGTTTTTATCATGATGAAGCGTAAGCGTGTTAGCTATACTGCAGACTTCAAATTAAACGCTGTAGAGAAGGCTAACGAAGTCGGAAATCGAGAAGCTGCAAGACTTTTCAACGTTGACGAATCGAATATTCGTTTGTGGAGAAGGAACAAGACTAACTTCGAAAATTGCGATAGACGTAAAAGGGCCGATCGTCGTGGAAAACCTCACTGGCCAGAATTAAATAAATAAATAGATTTTAAAAGAAAGGGACGATGGGAAAGCTGTCTCGACAGTTAACATCAGAATGAAAGACCGAGTGTGTTATTGCACGCGAAATGAATATTGTTAATTTCTCTGGTGGGTCCACGTGGTGTTACCGGTTTATGAAGAGAAACAATTTAGTCGTTCAACGGTCGGACAGAAATTACCTGATGACTGGGGAAAAAAATCTGACGACTTTTTGACATTTTGCAAGCAAATTATTGTTGAAAATAATTTTACAGAGGATTTGATTTTTAATATGGACGAGAAGTTCCATTATCATTTGATATTCCACCTACCAGGACCGTCGACGTTCAAGGAGCAAGTAGTATTCCTATAAATACTACTGGAAATGAAAGAACGTCATTTACTGTAGTTTTATGCTGTGCTGCAAATGGTTTGAATTTGCCGCCGATGTTAATTTTTAAAAGAAAAACGCTCCCAAAAGAAAACTTTCCTAAAGGTGTGGAAATTCGTGTGAATGAAAATGGCTGGATGAATGAGCAAATCATGTTGTCATGGCTGCAGACTATCTGGAGAAAGCGCAAAAATTCTTTTTTTCGTCCAAAGGCATTTTTAATTATGGACTCTATGAAATCACATGTGAGTGAAAACGTAAAAAATGCTCTCAAGTCCGTGTCGGCAAAAATTGCCATAATACCTGGAGGACTGACAAAAAAATTGCAGCCTTTAGACGTCGGTATTAATAGATCGTTCAAATCCAAAGTTAGAAAGTTATGGGAACAGTGGATGCCCGATGGAGAAAAAAACTATACAAAAACGGGAAAATTGAAGCGGGCATCATATGAAAATGTCTCCTGCTGGGTCCTGAAAGCATGGAATGACGTCGCTGAAACTACAGTAAAAAACGCTTTCCGAAAATGTAATATTGTTGTCAAAAATGACTCTGACGATGAAGAGTCTTTACTATCGAGTGACTCGGATGTGTTACGCGAAGATTTGACAAATTTATTCATTTCCGAATCTGATGAATCAGATTTTGAAGGCTTTTTTAACTGCTAATAAATTTTTTCATCATTCAAGATATTTTTATTTTGAAAGTGTATATAAGTGTAAAAGGGGGATCTTAATTTTTTAAAATTTTTTCCGCGTGCAGTGTTTTGCTTAACTTAAAACGTAGATGGCAGTAGCAAAGAATTTTTTTTGTTTTATTGAGATTATCGTACAAAATATATTATGATACATATTTAAATAAATGTGTTTTATTTTATAAATGTTGTCCTCTGAACAATTTCTTACTTCTATTTTTAATTATATTTTTTATTTTATGTGTCTCCTTATCGGCAATTTATATTTTTTGGATTATTCGCCGCCAAAACTGCCGCGGATTATACACCGCTGTGGATTATACGATGTTTTTTTTTACTCGAAAAAAGGGCTCTGCGGATAATACGCCGCTGCGGATTATATACAGGAAAATACGGTAATTAAAATCAGGATCGACCAAGATGTCTCTTGGTCTACGAATGAAGGGAAGAGTTGGATAGGTAGGGATAGCTTGGATAGATGGGTTGTCATGCCCATCTATGTTACTGAAGAAGTTAATTGCAAGTTTTCTGATAGTTTGTCTAATGGTCGGGATATTACGTGAAGTTCTAATGTCGGCATTTCTCATATACCAGTGGGCATCGAGTATGTGTCTTAGGATTACATTTTGGGAGCTTTCAATGAGATTGATATTGGTTCTTGCTGCATGCGCCCAGATTGGGGAAGCATATGTCAGAAGGGGTTTTAAGATCAGAGTGTAGATAAGCATTTTATTACGTCTATTCAATTTAGACTTTCTACAAATTAGGGAATAAAGTTTACGCGAAGCATTTTTAAATTTATTTCTAACGTGTGTGATGTGTTGTTTGAACGTGAGGTTTTTATCAATTATAACACCAAGGTATTTGGTGTGCTGAGACCAGGGGATTCTTTGGTTTTGAACCGTAATTTCAGGGGGTGGGCGTTTTTGAGAAAACGATACTGCTTCAGTTTTTGAAGTGTTCAGGGCTATTTTCCAAACGGAGAACCAAATTTCAAGGTGATCTAGGTGTTCATTTAAATTTTTTGTCAGTGTGTTGGGGTCGTAGTGTCTGCTCACACAGTATAGCTGTGTCCTCTGCATACATACATATCATTGTATTAGTGCTTTTAATAATGTCATTTACATAAAGGTTAAAGAGAACTGGGCCTAGAATAGATCCTTGAGCAATTCCGGCTTTAGCTGATTTAATTTGAGAGTAAGTTCTGTTAATTTTTACCGTAAAAGTTCTGTCGTTGATATAAGATTTTAAGAGAAGAATTAATGGGGGTGGAATTTTATAGGTTATTAACCCTCTAAGCGGATAGCACGGAAAATTCCGTCATTGTAAAGATGCTTCGAAAATGCACTGCACGGGTTTTTCTGCCTTCACAAGTAACGTTTTCAAAAACGGATTAGCCGCACTTTTCTGAAATCCTTTCCCCCTTTTAAAGGTTTAACATCTTGAAAGATAATTAGGGACGGTGGAAGCAACACAGCAGGACACTGATAGGAAGTTTTATGGCTCGCAGGAAACCCCGTGTTTTGACCCTGGGGCAATCGTAAAAAATCGGGGTGAAATTTCTTTAGACCCCAGGAAGTGTTTGTTTGTTACCTCGTATCTTAAAAGTTTTGAAAAGTCCCAACGCATAAGTAAAATATGTTACAATTCCCTTTTGGTTTCATATTAATTTGAAACTGTAACAAGTTGGGGTGTGTCAGTGCAATCTGCTATTTTATATAGTTAGACAAATTATCTTTTTTTAAGTATATTCTTTCGCTTCATTTTTCTTATTTTAATCAAAGCTTTCAGTTTTTGAAACATGATTATTTTATTATAAGATACCGAAAAAATTAATAAAACACCAAACTCTAAAATTTGAAACCTTTTCAATTTTCCCCAACCACTAAAAATGAATAAATTTAAACTTCATCAAATCATTTGAAACATTTTCTTACACTTTGATAAAAATAATAACGAAAAAAAACTAATTAAGATTTATTAGTATTTTTTTTTTTAGATTTCAAAGCCCAAGTGTTCAGGGAAGTTTAAGTACAGTGTGCCTAGTTATATATTGTTAAAATACACCGCATTATATTTGAATTTTAAGTGCTTGAACTTCAGTTTACATCAAAGACAACATGAATGAAGATTTTCACACATTTTTTTTATAACTTGAATGTTTGAATAAATGGTAATCAAAAATATACGGAAACATTTACAGTAGACGTTTATGCATATAAATAAACATAAAAATCAATTTTAAATTCGAGCTATTCAAAAAAATTCAAATTATTGTTCAAAAATATCTATTTATACAAAATACCTCAACATTTATCTTTTTTTAAAGGCAAACTGAATAAGTAATTAAAATCTGGATATTTTTTGAAATCTCGACCGTATAAAGCTAGAAATTTTATATTAGAAATTCCATTTGAAATTTCGAAAAAAAAAATGCATCGCGCAGTTAAAAATTATTTACCATAAGTTTTAGCAATTGTTTGAGTATAATAAAAATTTCGAATTTTATTATATAGCTTCTTTGGTATCTTTTAATATATTTCGAAGATTTCATACAATTCAGTTGAAAACTGCATGCTAAGAGCAAAAAATATACTAAAAAAATTGATGAATATACAATTACAATAAATTCTTACATAGAAGCAAAACTGAGAAGCTAAAGCGTAGGAATGAAAAATTTTGAGTATATCTGAAGTAGTTTTCGAAATATTTATTTTAAAGTTCAGAAAATTTGTGTGCGTTTTATGTTATACTTAATATTAATTAAATGGTTAAAATAATATGTTAATAATAGTCATGTAATCGTTTGATGACACATTCATATACTAATAAAAATTATCATGGTCATTGATGCGAATGTCAAGAATTTTATGTAATTTTAAATTCAGACATTAAGATATTGATGTAGAAAATATAAAACGACCATCTTAAATACATGAAAAATGCAGTCTGCTATAAAATGATCTTGACAAACAAAATCCGGCATTTTCACTTACTATGGCAGAGCCGGCTTAGTCAGGGGCGATCTGGAAAAACAGAGAGAGAACCGCGGTTTTGATGGATGCCGCTCTAGCTTTTAAAGTTCCCAGGAAAAATTATATATATATAAATTACAAATGCAAAAATATATCTTGTAATTTTCCATACATTTTTATAACAACGAATTGTGGAATTGGCTTCCAATACATTGTTGTGTTTGACAATATTTAAGGTAACCAACCCTACTTTAGATAGATTTGTACTACTTTTTCGTAACCGTATTCCTTTTAAAATTAGATCGTGCAGACGAAATACACCTTTTGCACCCTTAAAAATTTATGTAAACTATAACGGTTAATTTTAATTTATGCAACTTGTGAAATGTTCATAATTAACCATTTCCGTCTAAACAGTTTACATGAAAAAAAAAGTTTGTACTCCCTCATTCATTAGGGATTTATATAAGATTCTAACATTAAATTTTATTTTCACCGAATAGGATCGAGTGGTAGTGTATAGTGCTTCCACACCACAGGTCTGGGGTTCTATTAACGGGCTGCGCAAGGTCGACTCTGCTTTTCATCTCCGCTACATTGGGTCGATAAATGAGTACCAGGCTTGCTTCGGGTCTTAAACACTGAAGGTCTCTCTTCAGACAGACCACCAAATCGGGACATCTGCTCATGCACCTCAGCGTCCAACGGTCACGTGTATTATAAAGGGCACAAATTATTCCAAGGCCCTCATGGATTGTTGTGCCACTGAGTTTGAGTCTTAAGTTTGAGGATTGCCTCACTTTGGGGATACCCCTTAGATAAACATGTATTTCCACTCATTTGCAATTAAACATTTTTCTTTCAATTACGTTTATTTCAGAAGGAAGTTTGATTTTTCAAATGTATTTGCTTAATAACATGTATATTTGTGTATTACATTACAAATTTGATCAATCCAAAATTACATGTTTTTTTGCTCCTCTAAAAGCTTTTATGATTTTACAACTGATCCTACAATCCATATACGTTTTATAGTAGTATATTTAAAAATGATAAAGACATTTTTACGACTGTGTGAGCTTTTATGCCTCGTTTATAAATATAAAAAATTGCATTCAGTTACAGTTTTTAAAATGTACTGAAAATAAGTGAAGGAATAGGATATTTACATATTATGAATATTTTTGACTGCAGTAAGATATATTTATATATTTCAGTTTCTTTACAATTTGAATAGAAGTTGTAAGCCATTTTGCGAATAGTTTGATATTGAGTATAAACCCATAGGCTGTTTAATATTGTAAAGTGTTTTACTTTGATACCAGCACACATTAAAATAAGGCTCATTTGCAGTTATATGATCAGCTTCAGTGATATTAAAATTTAAAAAAAAAGTCTACACGTACGAAAACATTCTTTCACAACCGCACACCACATCTCTCTCTCTCTCTCATACTATATCTTCCCTACAGCAGGAAATATTTGTGTATACTGAAAAATTTAATACAGGATACATTTCCAAGTGTTAAATTTGTTTTTAAAATTTGGTATGGATACATTGTGGAAATGTCGGTTAACTTCACTGAACAAAATTGTTCTAAGTGTACTGTTTTGAAAGACAAAATTAATTAGGGAGAACTTTTCTCACAATAGAATTTGTAATGACTGAATTGTGTGAAAATGTAGTTATCGATGTGTGACATTTTTCCTTGTAATAAAAGAAACAGAAAGATAAGAAATTTAACTTGAGTAGAAAATGGTAAGAAGTACTGTCATGCGCATTTGAAGAAGTATATCCCCCATTAAAATTAAAAATTATTGACTGAATGTGTGTTATGTCCATCACAAATGCCGATGTAGAAAAGGAATTTTTATTTAATACAAGAAGTTCGAAAAGGAGAACACTAGGAAGGAAAATTTAGATTTTTTCCGAAAAATATTCAGTTAACATAAAAATATCTTTTATATGATTTTAATTAAAATAAATTAAAAGTATTGAAATCCTTTTTTATGCTATTTTAAATGAAAAATATAACTGAATAGAAAAAGATCGGTTTATTTCATAAATATAATCATCGTATGTATATCACCATATGCACCATTTATTGTCTTTTTGTTTAAAAAATGAGATAGGGCCTTTGCTCTTTTTACCTCATTACTTTTTTAAAAAACAGGAAAGTGAGCACGTTTTCTTACTCTCATATTCAAAAATGAATACAGGATGCTTTTTCTGGTTCAAATCGCAATACCAAAAAAAAAAAAAAAAAAAAATTTAATTTTTAAAAAATGACAGAAAAATAAATTTTTTTGAAGAAAATATAATTATTTTTCAACTTCTAACATACTATTTATTTCCTTTTTTCCTTTTTTTTACCCTTCATTTTGTTTTAATTTTACTGTGACTGAACATATAGGAGAAAGAAACACCGAGTTCCACTACAGCTTTCATACAAGATTGCCCAAGGCAACTTAACAGCTAGCTGTAAACGATTGATCTCTTGGTTCTTACTTGACAAAGGAACCGAACTAGGTCATAAAATTGTCCCCGTTCGACCTCCCAAGTTTTAAAAGGGGAAAAGGAAAGAAGTCTGTTGCATTTTTAAAGCGAACTTCAAAATAGGAGTAAACGCTTTCGGAATAACTTTTCAGGAGGAAGGTAACCATTCAGAGGGTTAATTTGAAGAGAAGGCCAGTGTGCCAAACTCTATCGAAAGCTTTCTGAATGTCAAGGAACACTGCAGCTGCGTACTGGTTTCTGTCGATTCGATCTTTTATGTACTCAACTACGCGAAGTGGTTGATGAGAGGTGGAGAGACGAGGACGGAACCCGTGCTGCTCCGGTGTGAGGATGTTTTCCCTCTCGAGGAAGTCATTGAGTCTCTGGCAGAGATAATTTTCTCTGCCAGTTTGCTTAGGATTGGAAGTAGAGAAATCGGCCTGTGGGAATCAGCCAATTTAGGATTTTTCCCAGGTTTGAGAATTGGTATTACAACTGCAGTTTTCCATGCATTCGGAAAGTATCTGAGTTTGAACATGTTGTTAATTATGTAAGTAATTTTAAAGACAGTAATGAGGGGTAGGTTTTTAATCATTTTATTTGTTATACCGTCTCTTCCCGGACTTTTCTTAATTTTAATCTTTTTAATGTAATTAATAATTTCCGAGGGGAGAGCGGGGGGTGGAAAGGATCGGTATTATTGGTATGATTAGTAACGTATGCATCCACAATGTTTGTAATGATTTCATCTTTATGTGGGTTGTGTATATCATTTAACTGGAATTGACTCTCAAGTGAAAGTGTAATTAGTTCGGTTTTGTTGGTGTCACTGAGAGCGATGTCGTTGGGGCCATTAAGGGCGGAGATCGGGGAGGCCTTCTTCCTTAGAGCTCTAGCGGTTCCCCAAAGGGAGCCGTCTTCGGCTTCCAGGGAAGTGAGGTGTTGCTCCCATACCTGTTGTCTGTATTGTCCGACTATTCTTTTAATTCTATTTTGAATTCTGTTTTGTGTTGAGGGAATTTCGTGAATTGCCAGAGCTTTTTGGCTCGATTTCTCTCTTTGAAGAGGTGTTTGAGCTCACGCTGTACAAATGGCGGCTCCGAATGGGTCATCGGCCTTGAAGCACTAGCATGAGCAGTGAGAATCTCACTAGTGAGTTCCCTGACTTGGGACTCAATTTCCGGGCTTGCGGTAAGTAGCAGTTTTCAGTATTTTCGTGAAGACACTCCAAGTAGTATTGAATTGAGGTTTCAAATTTAGCTGTTCTGGGGAAATAAAGTTTAATAGGGTCCGAACTAAGTTCTGCGATTGAATTGATGTTACAGGGCCAGTTTCAAGTTTTTAATAAGGGCATAGTCAATAATTGTGGCTGAAGCAGTACCGAACCTAGTAGGGGTAGGAGGTACTAGTACGTCAATATTATTATTCGTTATATAGCGATGTAATCTATTACCTCTGGTGTCGCTAACGGGGCAACCCCACGAGGTATGTTTGGCATTAAAGTCTCCTACTAAAATGGTCATGTTGTTGTAATTAAAAATGGGGTCGAGGGCAGCATTTAAGTTTTTACAATAATCATTTACCGGAGGGATGTAGGTTGATCCGATAAGGATCGGTTCATGATCGATGGGGGTGAGCATGATATGAGTCACCTCTACACCAGTCAACTGGGGCGGGGTGGGGACATGGTAGTGCGAAATACAATTTTTAATTAGGATCCACCCCTGCCAGGGGCTGGGTGGGTCCTGTCATTCCTATAGCAAGAATAATTTGGAATTTTAAACGAATGCTCTGGTCTCAGATGTGTTTCTTGGATTAAAAATATATCAGGGGCGTGCTTATCAATGAAATCGCGCATCTCAACAATACGCGATCTCACTCCGTCAGCGTTCCAGGAAAAAATGGAGAGCCCGAAAAAGGAACTAGACATTATTAACAGTTAGATTGTTTAGGGAGGAGCAAACTCCTTTTAGCAGACAGTTGAGTTTGTCCGCTGGATTTGTACAATTAAATGATTTTTTCATCTCACTTAGAAGTGAGGGAAAGAGAGTGAAAATCTTTTGAATTTCGAGTATGGCTTGAAGAAAGCCAAACTCAGCAGTTTCTGGTTGAGTGGCATTAAGTGCCTCTAAATTAATTTGCTCGTTTTTATTATTTTCAGGTTTGTTTGACGCTGAGGAGGTACTCCCGGGTGCTGCCATCTGTTGTTTCAAATTGGGGTTAAGGATTTGCGCGTAGCTGATTCCGGGGATAACCGGGTTGCTTGGGATATTACGCTTAAGGTTTTCAATAGGGGATTTTCCTTTACCTTTTTTGGGCTTGGGAAATTGAGTAGAGGAGGCCATGTGGCCTCTAGTATTACAATTTATGCACAGGGGATTTTCTATTTTTTCTTTGATTTCACACGCGCCTGTCCTGTGGTTTTCACGTCACACTTCAGGCAACGAGTTTTCATATTGCAGTTTTGGCTAGCGTGATAAAAGTAGTTACAGTTGTAACATTGGGTAATACGCTTTCCCTTTTTAAAGGGATCTAGCTTGATCTGCATGTAGAGACAGCTGCGCACTGAGCCAGGATCGCTGAACTTCACACCCACATAACAAACCACGAATAGCTGCTACCCCATTGGTCAGGCAACCAAACAGCCCAAGGCCACTATTGGCCAACGGTTTCTACAAGTAGAAACCAAAAATGAATCTTTTCCTAATATCATGATTCCTAAGTCCTCGTTTATTAATTTAATGCACTTCTTAATTAAATTTCTCTAATTTTATTTATTTATTTCAACTATATATTTAAAATGGGCAAGTTATCTCAAGTTTTTAAATGTCTGATAGGAGATAAAAGCCCTGACGGGCTAAGTGCTCCACAAAACAACCCCAGCAACCAGCGACAGCGTTGAGTCTTGATTAAGCCAGCGAGTAGGGAGGATTGTTTCGACTAGCGATTAGCTCGGCTGTGCTTGTGAATAATCTTTACTTACCTGTATTTTTAAACACTGTTATTGTGTTTAATTGCTGTTGAAGGTGTGAAGACCTTCGGATATTTACCCTGTGAATATTGCCGATGAATACTGTATTGAAAGGATTGGATTTTTGATAATAAATTCGCATCGCTCTTTTAAACAACTGATTATTTTTTTCTTTGCGATTGTTTTTGCATAAAATCCTCGAATCTACGTAACAATATAATAAATAAGATGAAAGTACAAACTTAGGTTTTATTGTTAACTGAACTTTTTACAAAAAAAAAAAAAGAAGTTCAATCAATTAGGTTAGGTATAAAATAAAAATGAGTAGCTTGAATCATTTAATTCATATGTTCTCAACATGGGCAATAATGCCCACTTGTAGGTGTTTGAGACCTTCAGTGGAGCGTTGAGATGGCACAGAGGGGCTTGGGTAGATTAACCAATTAAAGCGTGATAAAGACTAAAAAAACACGTTGATTATGTACTAACAAAAAGAAAACTTAAATACTGGTTACCTTATATTGATTGTATGTATTTAAATCATTTCTATCGCGTGTATGCAAATTCACATATTTCTGTAGTTCGAGAAGTGGATGAAAAACTTAAAGATAACATTACATTCAGACCTAAATTAATTTGAATGATATAATAAATTTTAATTTCTATAGTGGTACAGGAACTTGTGAGCAAAAGGAAAAAATGTTTCAAGCACTGCATTTTATTTCGTATATTATTCAAAAAATACAATTAAATATGTTAACTAGGAATTAACATGCGATTCTTTAAAGGCTGAAACACTGTCAATTTATATTTTGAAAGCAATAGTTTATTATATGAATTACTTTGCCTCTGAACTCCTGCCTCTCTTTATAACAGATATAAGCTAAAACTTTTATTCCTCTCTTTAAAATAAAGAAATTCAATAGTGTTTCAATTCAAACAATATCTATTACACATTTAAATATATTTGTGGCTACAACTATTTCAGATTCACAACTAAACAAAATGGGGGCTTTAGAAAAAAAATGTAATTAAAAAATATATATTATATTAGTAACAGAACATTTTTTAAAATTTAATTCTTGTTTTTACCATGTATTATATCCGCTCTTATTTCTCTAGAGTGGGAAGGGGCGGTATTGAAATATTCACTAGAAAAGAGGGCACCAGTTTAAAAAAGGTTGGGAACCTATGATTTAATTCAAAATAATTATTAAAGCCTCATTACTTACTTAATGTAGCTTTTGAATTACTACTTTTTCTTTTGCCAAGTCATTTATATTAGGATTAGCTCTTGCAGATGCTAACAAAATTGGGTTATTATAGGTGCACATCAGCTAGTTTTGAGTGTGATATTTATTTTATTATGTTCATAGGAGAAAACATTTATTCACACACACAGACAAATTTTGATCTAAATTTTGAGCTTTTTTGTTTGAGACCTTTTGTTTGGTTGCTTATTATCTTTTTAAAAATTTTGTAATTTTTCAGTAAATCTTCGTGTGCCACTGTTACAACTCCATCGTGCCACATTATGGTATGCGTGCTGTGGGTTAGCCACACCTGATTTAGATGTATGTGAGAAACCAGACAAAGAAAAAGGTGTTGAAGAATTGGCTTATATAATTGATTCTTCAATCAAGGAATTTTCAGCTAGATTTTTTCAATTCAAAGAATCAACAAAAATGTTCAAGCTTATTATGAACCCTGATGCGACTTCATTTGATAAACTTAACTTGCTTCAATTCGATTGGTTAGAAATTGAAGAATTTGAAAAACAACTGATTGATTTTCAATCTGGTTTAATATACTGATTCAAAAATTTATTGAAACAAGGAAAAGTTGCAATGTATTGTAACATAAAGGTTAACAAGCAATATAAGTAGTATAAATAACTCTAAAGAAATTTTGGAAATATGGAATTCCATATACATTTAACTGTTTAAAGACGCTTGCTCATGCTATTTTAACCATATTTTGATCTACCTACGTCTACAAGTCCTTATTTTCAAAGATGAATAACATTAAAGACTTGTTTAGAAACCGTTTGGCTGACGATTCAAATTTAGTTTGCATTCTGCTAAATGAAACATCTTACAATCCTATTATAAGTTATTTGTCATCTAATCTGCAATAACATAAGTCCCACTAATGTTACTTGAATTTGAATATTACAGGTATAACTAAAACATTTTTGCTACTATACAGTGGGAAATGTATTTCTCATGATAAAGAGTTTTGAGTCGTTAGCATTTAGTTTTATTTTCCCAATAATCACAAGTCAAAACTTTTTGACAGCACATCTATACCTCATTAAACATTTCCTTAGAAAAAATGGCATGTTGGCATAAAAGTCCCCCCTTCCCTTCCCTTATACAGGATATGAAATTTAGAGCAGAATAAATTGAACTAATGCAAAACGAAAATGGGTACTTATTAAAATAAATAATGACTATAATATCAAACTCTAACATTTTTTTTTAAATATCAGAAAGAATAGTATCAAAATTCAGAACTCTTTAGCATTGGATGAAAACAGTTTTAAATTGCAGAATTTGAAATCAAAACTAAATCACTCACACAAAATAATTTTAAATTTTTTTTTAAATATTAATTTAAATCAATCTGTATTTGAAGAACATTATATACATTTGACAGCTTTTGAAATGTGCAGTTATATTAAATTTTTTACTTCAGCAAAAAATTTGATTTTTAATAGAAATATTTTATTTTAAAATATTACTGATATTATTAATACTGTCTTGATATTATTGATAAGAGATTTTAAAAATGAGAGATGTGAGAAAAAAACATTATAAATACAAAACTTGATGAACTTCAGACACTTTATTGTTAAAATTAAAAAAGTTGTCTGCCCGCATTGATCCTTTAGTATTAGGTTTAATGTAATTTCAAATGTCAGCTGAATTAAAAACCTTAACCACACACACATTTCAATTATAAAGTGTTAAAAAATAAAATAAGCATAACAAGTGAAATAAAAGCTTCAAAAATACATGTTTAACAAACATATATACTTATACACTAATTTGAGTAAAATAAAAATTATACCCATGATAACCTTCATCCATTCCACATTGCTCTCGTACAGCAAGCGAAGTGCTTACATTTTGTTGTCCAATTGATGAGCAAAGCTTCTTCACAAATGCATCAGTAACATTTCTATGCTGTTCATATTTAAAGAAACATTTACTGACAGCTACCAATTATATTATCATAGCTTAATTAAATTAACATGATGTCATATTAGTATATGAACATAAAAATAAGCTTGAGATGAATATGTGTAGCCCTTTCCTTTAAAATCAAATTATATACTTTTAAAAAAGTATTATTTTTAAAGTTAAATACTAAGATGAATGACCTAGCAATTGAAATATTATACACTTTTTTCAATTTAAACTAATGGCTCTAAGAAAATTTAAAACATAAAAAACAAAAGATAATTTTAGAATTAAATCTGGTAACATTTAAACTTATCCCAACTACCTTAATTGGATCATAAGTAGCAAGCAAAACTTCAATAGATAAATTTTTTAAGAAAGAAATATTGAGAACTCCTGGCCTTCTTATTTACAAACTATGTATGTTTTTTTATTTACTTCAAGAATAGTTAGTCTTTTAATAAAAAATCATTATTAGTCACATAAATCAGTTACTTTAACACAATAAATATTTTTTTATGCTTTAATTTCAGTAAGGTTTATATAAGGTGATTACATTCAACAACATTGATCCATTCTGGGAATATATCCTTTGCATTCAGTAGTGAGAAAACAATCACTTATAAAATTCAGATTTCTCATAAAAATTTTTTTTAAATGTTTATATGCTTACAAATGTTCATTTTTCAGTAAAACATAAGTAAAATGAATGGTACTTTATGTATTATTACAACAATACAAATGTTCAATATAACTCACCAAGGTGGCAACCCCTATTTCTCATGTGTCATACATGCTGAATTGACATCCATGTGCTTTGTTTCATATAATGTCGCCAATACAGTTACCATAATATATAAATACCAGATGAATTTAAGTAAAAAAAAATTAAATGATATAATGGGTGTTTCTTATTGTGTACTATTTAGCAGTAATTATCACAACAAAATTTTAAGTTCTTCACTTTGTTATTAGTAAATTATATTTGATAGACCGTAAAAATCGTTTAACACGAAACTAAGGGGACCAAAATATTTTGTTTATGTTAAGAGATTTTCATGTTAAAGGATATAGCAAAAAAATACAACATATATTCAACAAAGTTAAGTTTATTAGAACACATTTTATTAACATAGATAAGAATATATGCATGTATTTAATAAAAATCAATGAAACAAAAACATTCACAATAAATTAATATCCATTTGTTTATTGCTTCTTGACTGAATTTCCGAGATCTCGCTTGTTTCCACCAAACAAGTAAAGTCGCCCCAAATCCTTCGGCTTGACTGTTCTTGTTCTATCTCAAAGTTACACCATTCAAATATTTCTGCAATGTATTTTTTTTTATTATTGTTGATAATGTACAGTTAGCAATACCAAAATCTTTACAGATTTTCATTTTTGTCTTCTGTTTTTGATCAACAGCCTTTTTGGCCCAAGCTCCTCTTTGGCCCAAGTTTGATGTAAAGACTTTTTGGTTAGATGCCTCTTTCAAGCGATTTTGAGCCAGATTATGGCTAGAGTTCCATGGGCTTTAAAATTTATATATATATATGCCACTTTTTCCAAACAGAGTAGTCATTTCAAAAGAGTTGATTCACTTATTTTCTCTAGGATTTTTGATGGTCTCTTCTGTCAGATGTCTCAGGACAGGAATAAAGAATTTCATATTTATTTATTTTGTGTTACTTGTTAATTAGTAGTTAATTATTGATATTAATTTTCAATTAGTTTTTAATTATTGGTAATAATTTGTAATTGGTGTTGATAAAGTTAATCATTAATTCTTTCATTATTAATTTAATGATTTACTTAAATTTTACATATCTCCCCATAATTTCAAATAATTTACTACCCATACTGATGTGTTAAATAAATTTGAATCTTATAATCTTTTAATTTATATGGCTTTCTTATCTGTGGCATAGCCTAGTTACAACTCATACAGATGTGTTAAATATGAATCTTTTCATTTGTATATAGCCTTCTTATCCATATTTTAATACTTAAGTTATTCTTGAAAACTTTCTACAGAATGTACTGATACATAGGAAATCGGGGTTGCCAGCTTGACGAGTTAGCGATTGTTGTGATAATACCTAAGTACCAAACTATTCCTTAATGATTCTCTAAATGTGAAACTCTAGTAGTGCATTAAAATTAAACTAATATGGTGAAATATAGTTGTATGCAATTATATTAGTTGTGTATTTTTTACTTTGGTTCAAGAGTATACTTTAAAAATTAATTACAACCATTAAAACCAATAATCTCTCTGTGACTGTATTAATCTTTTAACTCTTTAAATGTGCACGCACATCAAATATCTATGTTAAATGTGTATTTTGGCTGTAATTTAACAATATTTAATTCTATGCTTGCATTAATTTAAGTAAAGGAATAGTAAGATAAGTAGTTGATCGAGAAAAGAGAATAGGTCAAAATCTCAAAAAAGGGATTTAAATAATTTTTATTACATAAGCTCAAGCTGACGAAAGCTTATTTTTGTCATTGTATGGAAATTTTGTGTGTAGTATATCCAGTGTTACTGCATGAGTTAATTTTCTTCTTATTTATATTTGAATTATTTAATATAAAATTTCGTTGGATTGTCGTATTGGCCACTTTTCCCACCAAGTTTTTTCTCGCCGAAACACAACATGCAAAAACATGCCAAATTGGCTATTTTTCAAAATTTGGCGGACCAGTGGCCGATTCAACAATTCCCCATGTATTTCTTATTACCTTTTTTATACTTAATTTCATTACTTAAAATTTATATTTGTTTTAATTTTCTTTTTAGGCTTAATGTATGTTTAAATACTTAGTACGATAAATAGAACTATTTGTTAATTACTATTCTGGAATTGCTTACAAAAATTTATTTTTATTCATATTAACAATGCAGTTTTGTTAATGAAAATAATACTAATCACAACTATAAAGATATGTCCTTTCACAACTACTTTTCTAGTTCTGGGATTAGAAAGAATCCCCGCCATTCAATTTCACCTTCCACTTGTAATGAAAAGGAGTGGCTGCTGGAGGGGAGAGCTCTACTTAGATCGATGCTGGGAACTTCATTTTCTAATTTGTGGCAAAAATCAGATTTTTACTTACACTATGATATACTTCATCACCGAATTTCAAAGCCAACTGATGAGAGGTAGCTCAAGTGTAGTATAGGGGGGAGGGGCACATCGGATTTAGCGATTTTTCTTCGAACTTGACAATTTTTATCTAAATGTCATGGTGAGATATCGAATTCATTCTAAAATAAATAATTCCGAAAAAAGTACCTTGACGACCGCTTTTAGTGGCCAAAAAAAAAGGACGTCGCCAAGTGGCCTCCCTATACTACACTTTAACCAGATGTTTTGTGTGGTGTTTGTATGTGTGGAGAGTGAAAGTAGCTTAGATAAGCAAAATTGACTCTTGTCACAGGCTATTCTGAGGGTATTTCAAAGCCAAATTCGCCTCCATTCTATGAAACATGTGAAACCACCTCTCTTTCAAGCACCTTGCGTATTAGCATCAACGCAACAAAATTGAACCATGAGAATAATTTTTCTTCAAATAAAAAGTAAGAATTTTTTTTGTTTTGATATCGTTGTGCAAATTTTGCTGCGTTAACGCTAATACGTAAGTGCCAAAAATTTCTGTAACATATAAGATTTAAAATGTAGAAAGACAATTTTTCAAAAAAAAAAAAAAAAAAAAAAACACTGATAAACACAAAAGAGATTAAAAACCCTTTGTCATCTAAAAAAGTTCTCTATAATTTTAATTTTTTTAAAAAAAGACAGCTGCATGAAAGGTTTGCACTGTATAATTCTACCTGACACAAACGTTCGCTACTTTTGCTGCCATGAGTATAAACGAAGTCAAAAAATAAATATTTACGCCGAAGAGAAATTTAACTTACCCTTATATTTTTGATGCCATCTGTGTTGTTTGTAGAATAAAAGGTATATCCTTTAAACGATTTTAAGTACAAGGGTTTAAAGCAAGAGTTCCAACGAAACATATCAATTTTAAGGTTAAAAAAATCTATGATTATTTTTTAGAACAAATACGTAGCTTAACGTATAATAAAGATTGATTGCTGATGCAGTAAGACAGTTGTGCAAACAAGATATATGAATGAGCTACACTTTGTGTTGTATTTGATCAATGTCGCTTTAACTGCAACTGTATTGTATGAAAGTGGTATGGATGTGTGTGTTTTCTTTTTTTAGTGGAGTTTCCTCCGGTGTTTTGATTGTTACTGTAGCATGGAAAAATTTTTTATGTATCTGGATATATGCGGCTGAACTTATGTATTCTGTGATTTCTCTTTCTTGTTAATTCGTATCGGAGCGAACTTGGATAAATGCAAGCTCTTTTTTTATTCCTATTCAGTTTGCCTTCGTTTTAGTCGCATATCACATTCATTGACAACGTGATCATGGGAAGCAAAAAACATAAAAAACACCACAAATCTGAAAAGAAAGACATCTCATTAGATGGTGAGTTAGTGTATATATTTTTGCATTTTATATTGTAAAAATTGAATTGGATACAAATTCGATAAATATTTATTTTTTATTGCTTTTGTTATTTTGAATTGTTTAAAAATATTGTTACAGAATTGATGTCACTATTTATTCGCTCTGTCCATCATTCTTCCTATTTTAAGTTTAAGGAAAAATTTTCTTGCTTATGATTTTTAGGATTCATTGAATTTTCGTCTCATATGCATCAGTGTGATCCTAGTTGAACCCACTGATTAGCAACGAAATGAGTGTCTCCAATTTGTATAGAAAACAATTTTTGATTTAATAATAATTCGGAGAAATCCTATTTTAGCCCACACCTTCATTTACAGCAAATAAAGGCCAATACACCTGTGGCAAATAATGCCTAATTGCAACATCACCTTTTCCTGTATTTGAGGATATTAATTAATTACTAAACAAGATGAGGACCCACTGCTGTTGTCGAATTTTTGGCGATTAAGGTTACAATATGGTAACCCTATTTTCTTCCAGAAAAGGAGGAGATTTTCAAACCCTCTAAGGAAATGGCAATCCTAAAAAGGGTGACATGTAAATCTTCATTTACGAACAAAGGTCATTTTGACCCCTTATTTTGAATAAAAAGATTGTTTGCTCTTGCACTGGTTTTGTAAAGAATGGCTGAAAGGAAATTGAGGGAGAGTGAAGCAACAATGGGTTTCTTTGTGCTTCTGGATGAAAGAGGTAAGAAAGATATGTTAGAATGGTGCATGAAAGTGAATTTAATTTCTTCACAGTATGAATTCCTAAGTGCAGAAATGATATGTGATTGCAAGAGCAAAAGGAGACGGTTAATGGTTACGAATGGCATTGTCATACCCAGTCGAAAGATAATCCCCACGACGTTATTTGGAGTGTAAGAAAGGGCACAGCAAGCTTGGCATGGCTATTATCTTGCATTTGACCAGATATTGATTTACCAAGAGCATGAATGGGTTAGTGGTCAATGATTTGAAATTTAATAAGAATACTGTTGTTGACTGGTATATGTTTTGTCGTGAGATTTGCATGATTGCATGTGTGAAAGAGAGTGCACAACTTGGTAAAGTAGGTGAAATAGTGGAAATTGAAGGTTTGCTTGTGAAGCTGAAGTATGGAAGAGGGAAAAAAGTGAATGGTAAATGGGTGTTTGGAAGTAAGAAATGTTTCTTCTGTGTGGTTGAGTCTAGAACGGAAGAATTACTTTATATTTGGTGCCAAAAACAGCTATGAACTGTGCTAGGAAATTACCTCAAATGAGTAATACTGAAAGACATGCCAAATGCTGTTATTATTAATAATAGTTATAGTACATTTGAAAATGCACAGGAATGGCTTTCCACTATTGGTGGCATTTGGTGATGTCTTTTTGTTTGACAGATTTGGTCAATGGTACAATACGTAAGTATTGAAATTAGAGTTTACTATTTTTTCTTCAGGTTGAAAATAAAGTTTACTTACATATTGTTTAAAGGAAAGAAATTTTTATTGTCGTAGTGTTCTGTAAGATCAGTTTCAAACACTAATAATTTTTTTAAAAAAAACTGTGCATGAAGCATTTTTAAATTCTTTCATTGCCAATTTAAAATTATGTATCGGAAGTTATTTTCGTATACTTTGTGAAGGCAAAATGAAGTTCAGTAAAACTTCAAGTACTTATATGTATAGTAAACGTCACTGCAGCAAAATTTACGTCATGCGATTCACACCATGATATCAAAACAGCAGTAAGATTCTTATTTGTTTTATTTAAAAAATGGAGGAGAATGCATTTTAATGGCTCAATTCGCATAGCACAAATTTGGCTGTGGTGATGTTAACTTGCATAAATATCAATGGTACTTACATATTATCGTAACAATCTCTTGCTCTACAATAACTCACCAAGTTGGCGACTGATTTCCTATATGCTGTATGCACTGAATTGTCAACCAAGTTCTTTGTTTCATATAATCTCACCAATAGGTTGTGATAATACTTAAGTACCCTATGAACTTTGCTTTTTGCAATAATTATGAAATTCAGTTTACCCAATTAGATTTACTATCAAATATAATTTAATATGCTTGGTTCACTAGAATTAATGTGAAAAAAATAATTACTAATTCTTAATAACCAAAGCTACTTATATGAATTACTCATTCATTTTAAATCTCTTTTTGTAGATGTGTTTTATCTGTTGAAGAAATATATTCACTTTGTGCTAGCAAGTTGTTTATAAGATAAAGAAAATGAGAGTATAATTTAAATTTAAATAGAAAATAATCTTTACTAATAATAGAAAGAGTTTGGTTGTTTCAGCTTTACCAGCCAAACTAAGCAGCCCAGAAGTCTGAAACATGGCACGTAGATAGAAGCTGTAGGTCATTATCCAGAACACCTCAAAGTGTTTTTTTTTTAAATTCCCCTTATTAGATTTTTTTAAAAATTCAATTTTTAAGCTATTTTCCCTCTATGTGGGGATATGTCATATGTGTTCTGCAAAAACTAATGTTTCGTGTAGCTTTTTGGAAAGTATTACATATTTTTACAATAAATAAATTTATTTATGGTTGTACTTATTAGTTTATTTGTTCTTTAAGATCAATTTACGATTTCTTTTCAACTACAACATTTTTTCTTCAACTGGATTATAGTTTTGTGGGTTTGGCAACAGTGTATTTGTTTTGTTTTTTCTTTGTGCTCGAAAGTTTGAAGAATACAGCTTTAATTTTAACATTTATTTCAATTTAAAATTTTCTTTGATTTATGTACATTAAATATTTGTAACTTAAATTAGTGGTTTTATAGCTTTTTCGACTGTATTCTGGTAGAAATATGCATCAGTCTTCCAGCTAAGCCTGTTTTCAATAACTAATTTAAATTAGTTTGGTATGCATTTTTGTTTTACTTATATTTTATTTGATTATTCCAAACCATTTCTAGGTTAAGATTTAATTTTGTCATTTCTTTTTCAGCTTAAAAATTTCTGATTTGTTTTGTGTGTAGTGAATTTTATGCCATTTCCGGATTTTTGTAATGGACATTACTTTGATGTATTTGGGGAGCATTTTGAAACTGTTAAAAACATTAAAAGGTTCTGCGACAAAAACTTGAGTGATGGGCACTTTGATGCCTATGTGTTTGTTTCTTCTCATAATGAAGAATGTGAAATTATTAAAAGCAACATTAAAGTCATTACAAATTCTTAAGATGGAAAAGAAATGACGAAATCAAATCTAAAACCAGAAACAGCGCAGAAGAATCTAATGCATACATATAAAGGTCAAAATGGAAAAAAAAAATTAAATTAACATGACAAAGCCTTAAACCAAAATAGAAATTACAATGTGAATACAATTGACTTCACGCAAAATAAATCAGAAATTTTTAAGCTGAAAAAGAAACGACAGAAAGGGTTTAGAATAATCAAATAAACTCCCTTCCAGAATACAGTATTTAAATATAAACTATAAAACCATAAACTTAAGTTACAAATATTTAAAGTACATATGTCAAAGAAACTTAACGAAAAAAAAATGTTATAACAGATTATTGCTGAAATAAAACCCTTTTTTCAAGAATTCATTTACAGAGTACTTTTTTTTTTTAAAAAAAAAAAGAAGTTACCGATGAGTGAAATTTGGAAATTTTAACTTAAAAATTAAACCCTTAAAAAAAATTGAAACTTTAATATAAACATTTGCAAACACAAGTTTATTCCAAGAGAAGGGCTTGGGATTGAAAACATTTTTGCTTCCTCCGTGTTGTTTATCAACTTTATGTTGCTTTTTAAGAGTCAACTTTGCTTAAAATCTGTACATATTTTGGTACTTATCAGTTGTAAAGACCTCAAGTATGTGGTTCGTGCTAAACTGAGCGTTAGTGGTACTATCCACAGTTGTACTTGAGCTACAATTCATCTAATGTTGATATCGCAACACATAATGCTGCCAGCTCATTAATAAGTATAGTGTTGAACAAAATCATACATTTCAGCAGTACTTCTTGCCTACTTCCATCTGCATAGCATGACCACTTGATAAAAAATAATCAGTACTTATGTATTATCATAACGTATTGGTGGCATTATATGAAACGAAGCACATGGAATCACTGCAGCCAAAGTGGCCCTTTTTTTCACCAAAATTTGAATAATTTTTTCTTTCTTTTTCATATAAAACATGTAAAAATCTGTTGTTTTGATATCATGGTGCAAATTTTGCTGAGGTGACGCCGATATACAAGTACCTTTTTCTTTTATTAGCAAATTCCATGTTTTTCCATTGTAACATAAAAGTAGAAAAATGTAACTAAAGAAAATGACAATTCAAACTAATTGGGATTAACAGATTGCCAATATTGTGTGATTTAAGTTAAATTTCTTTTTTACATATAAAATTTCTTGATTTTTTTTCTTCTGAGCAGCTTATGGTAGTTTCATCAAAATCAGGCCTTAATTGATCTATTTAAAGTAGCTGTTTGGTTTGAATTCATATTATAATTTCTACTATGTGTAAGGCTACTTTTATATTTATTTGTTTATTTTATTTCTTTTTCAATCTTAAATAGTTAAGATCTTCTGTTATGCTTTTTTTTTGTTGTTGTTGTTCAAAACTGTTTATGGCAATTTTATCAAAATTAGGGTTTACTTTTTCTGTTTTATAGATAACCTTTTAATTTAAATAAATATTATATATTTCCTATTTCAGTGTCACAGTTTCATATTTTTATATTTTCTGAACTATCCTTTTCTTGCTCATTGTAGATACAGTAATTATGTGATCAATAATTTGTGAGGCTTTTTTTGTAAATGGGCTCTTAGATCATGATTACCTATTCATGCCATAAATATCATTAGTTTTTTTTACAATCAATGGAACTGCACTTCCACTTCTTGCCTGCTTTTATTCTCATGTAATGTCCATTTGTTCGCAAAAAACATCTGATGACAATTGAGTCTAGAAAAGATTTTTGCTTTTCTTCCTTTATTGGCTGATTCCATGTTTCATCAGTATAGCAAAATAGTACAAAAATATAGCCAATAAAAAAAAGAAAGTGGCACTCAATTCAGACTAATTGGGATTATAAGATTGTCAATATCGGGATTGAAGTTAGAATTTTACGTATTAGTGTCACAATAGCCAAATTGGTGCCACGCTAATCACTCCTTGATATCAAATCAACAAAGGTTTTTACGTGTTTTATATGAAAAAAAATCTGTAAGATTTTGGTGGGGAGTAGGATGATTCGCGTGGTGCCAATTTGAATGCAGTGATGCTAATACATATTTTTATTTACGTATAAGATTTTCTGAGCCGTTTATGATAGTTTCATCAAAAACAGACCTTTATCTATTTAAGGTTGCTTTTCGGTTTGCATTAATGATAATTTCTACTATATGCTGGGTTACTTCATATTTATTTGTTTATTTTATTCTTATAACTTTTTTATATTTAAGATTTTCTGTCAAAATTAATTCTTAAATTTTTTATTTTAGATAACATTTTAATTTAAATAAATGCTATAATTTGTATTTTAGTGTCTCACAGTTTTACATATACAATATATATTTTTCAATTATCATTACAGTTATTTATGATTGTATGTACTCATTTCTTTGCTCTTTGTAATAGAATTACAGTTACTAATAGAAATGTTGCAAATAAATTTTGTTTGTGTATCATTCAGTGCTGTTGTTAATTTCAACAGGGACTTATTTTAGATAAATTTTTGATTTCAGTTCATACTAATTTAATTTTTTTAGTATTGAATTAAATTTAATACTCTATATTAGATACATTACAGAGATGTTACATCCTTCCTCATGTAATACTAATTAAATTTTTTCCTTTTGGTGATTTTCTAATATTTCTTATTTATAATGTTTTGTTAATCACTTTATCATCATTGATTTTTCTTTTATCTATTTCAAGTTATTTCACCCCATAGTTCAATACTATGGGGTGCTATTACTTTTCTGTTATAATTTTTAGTTCTATTTGCATTCATCCGTTTCTGTTTATTTTATAGCATGCTAATTTTCTCTTACATTGAAGTATTTGTTTTTGTTAAATTATTATTTAATTTGATGTCAAATTGTAATTTGTTTAAAAATATTTATAATGTGAACATTCATTTAAAAAAATATTTTTAATTCTTGGTTGTACTACTTTACACAGGGTTTTACCCTCTCCAAAGAAATATAATAATTGGTTTTATAGTGGAATTTTATGTTTTTGAAACTTAACCTATGCGAAGAATGGGCATTTCAGCTTGTAAATTATATTCTATAAAAAGTACCTGATAGAATAAAAAGATTATGCCAAAATTAAAGTTAATTAAAAGTTAAGAATTTATTTTGAATATAATACCAAAATACAAAAGCTTATACTTCACCTAATGATTTCAATTTTTTTGCTTCTGATTATGTGTGTTATAATTCACAAGTAAAAAAAAAATGTCAATGTTACATTGATTTTTAAACTAAATACCAGTGCACACACACACATTTAACTATTGTTGAAATTATGTATGCTGTTTAGCAATGGTATATAAACAGAAATATTTAAATATCATCTGTATTTAAGTTTACTTTGAACAATATATTTAATAAATATTCTTTCTTTTTGTATAAAAAATTGTTATTTTTAAAATGGGTATTTTTTTCAATTTGCATATTTTTATTTTAGTTTTTATTTCATCTTATATCCTGATCTCTGTTTGTTACAAATTATATTTTCTAAATGTAATTTATATTATTTTTCAATATTATAAAAGATCTTTTTTGTGTCATTGAAGCATTTGTCAGAATTTACTCTCTCTCTCTCTCTTACGTTACTCTTGTACTTCTGTAAAACTTCCATTAAAGCTAATTTTGTGAGTGGGCTGCTTTTTACATTTAGCTCTTGTATTTATGTAAGAATTATAATAAATAAGAGACTTATTCAAATATCTGTTTCACTGGTTGTGTAGGCAATTATCCTAGTTTCTTATGGTTTCTTTCTTGGTAATTATTTTGATAAATCTTTGATGCATAACCTTGGCAATTTGTTAGAAAATATAGAGAAAAATTAAACAAAAAGTTTTCAGAAAAGAAGTAACATCTATATAATATTGAACCAAATACATTGTGAAAGAAATCAGTCCAGTATTAAAAATTAACTTATGGCTTGAACAGAAATTTACTCTTTTTTTTTATTGTTCTGTTCATTCTTGAGATATCTATAGGAAAAAGTTATTGATTTAAAAAAAAATTATGTTTAGTAGTAATGATATCATATGACTGTCACTGTAGATTTGGGTGTATGTTTTTATGATACTTATGTATTAGTGCCACCGTAGCAAAATGTGTGTCATGTCAATTTCCCTGGGATGTCAAAACTACTGAGAGATTCTTAAGTGTTTTATTTGAAACAAAAACAACAGTCATTCAGATTTTGGTTGAAAGTAGTGCCATTTGTATGGCTTAAATTTGGCTGCAGTGTTGTTAATATGTAAGCATCTTTTTTATTACAGGCATTCATAGGAAGAGATTTAAGAATTTGCCAACTTTGTGAATTAAATTTTTGTTGCTATGTTTGAAAGGAGTACCATTTTTTAAATGTTACTATAACCAGATATAAAGTGATTGTAAGGCAATGGTTATAAGAAATAAAGTGATTGTAAGGCAATGGTTATAAGAAATTTACATCATTTGACATGTGTACTGAGATTTTTTTTAAGTATAATCCTATATATGTTTCCTAAATTTATTAAATTTTTGTATTTGTCTATCCTTGAATTAATTACAATTTTAAAATTAAAATATATTTTCATTATTCTGATTATTGCATTCATTTTACAATAAAAAACCAAAAATTGATATAGATTCCCTTTTAGGAATGTTTGAATTGTTTGTTGTATTTTGAATTTTTAGATCCATGGTGTTGGTGTAATCTAATTTTTCAGCAATGTTTGTTATTGGAAAAGCAATTATAACTTTTTTATTTTGTTTACATATATATTAGGCTAGGAATGGCTGACAGTTTGATTGTGAATTTACTTTTCTGTGACTACTTTGTAATTAATAAATGGTATTAAAAATATGTTAATTCGATATTCTGAAAGATGTTGTTGAAGTTAAAGAAGCAAAAATCACTGAAAAGATGTTTTCTTTATTTTTTCTTTCTTTTTGTACTTGTATGTTTTACCGGCAATTAGAACTCTAAGTAAAAAAATATCACCATGATTATGAACCATATTTGTTGTAAAAAGTGCTTATGAACAATGAATTTTTAACCAAATATAGAAAGATAATTGTAAAATTGAAATTCTTGTTTTAAAGAGTTGCATTTATTTTTCTTGCTTCTTAAATCGGCAGTAGTAGCTAATAGACATCAAACATGTAATCATGGTCCTTCATATTATCACCTCATAAATTAGGCTGTTTTTGTAAACTCAAGTGGAAGTGGCTACCTCTTCTTTTTTGGAAGAATGCAAGAGTTTCATTTTTACTTAAATTAAATTAATATTGTCATTATTTTCAATATTCTGGTTGAATGAATAAGAGGTTCAGGATTTTTTTTTACATTACTTATAATTGGTATACAACCTTTAAGATATTGGATGTATATTAGGAATTATGTATCTGTTGATGAAGCAATTGACTAGTCATGATTTAATGCATGTTAAGTTTTTAATATGCAATGATCAATGATATGCTAGTATTAGTGGTTATATGATGGTATGAAGAATGCATGAATGATGTGTTTCCACCAGTATTCAGTGTTACAGTTACCTCTTGGAGGGATAGATTGAAAGTGGACATGTGTGATTCTCTTCTTTGCTGATATGTGTTATGGTTATCTCAGCCAACAAAAGATCTGTTGTTAAAAAAAGACTTTCAATCATGCTTTGGATAATAGGAAGGTAAGCTGTTGTGTGATTCGTGATAATTTAATTTTCAAAAATGCTCCTTAAGAGATTAATTGAAGAAATCCTGTTATATTACATCATTAGAGTACTAGAACATGTTTAGGAAAAGATTGTTAAAAAATTATAAGCTTGTGCTTCCATTGATAATTTGTCGCCACAGTAGCCTAGTAGTCAAGGCTCAAAGTCCTCCCATTGGTGTGATGTGGAAGTTAGGATTGGGAGAGTACCAGCTCAGGTGTCATATTGTCACTTGACCACGGTTAAAAATTACAAGGGGACTGTTGCCAATAGCCCTTGTGGAGCTTTATAGTGCGACATAAATAAAATTCTCACTCACTTCATTGATCCTAATATATATTATAAATGTGAAAGTTTGTGAGGATGTTTGGGAGTCTTTCACGCAAAAAACAGCTGAATGGATTTTAATGAAACTTTACAATAGTATAGCTTATACATCAGAATAACACATAGGCTATAATTTATAGACATTGTGTGAAGTGTCCAAAATATAACAATAATTGTCAGGTAAGTAGGAAAAAATTCTGCCATCTGCAAAAAAGCCCGCGACAGCAAATATCTATCTTTTATGTGTGAAGCTAACCTTTGTATTTTGTTTTGTCTATGCCAGGAACTGCGAAAGTTTGAACAGGCAGAGTGTGAGGTTGATTACAATTTTAACATAAAAAAATACAACAAAAAGTAGTATTAACATATTACACTTCCAGATATAAATTATTTATACTATTTTAATCGAAAAAATAACATTGTTTATTTGCTTATGATTTTAGAAAAGTTCGAGTACATTATGTTCACCAATTTTTAAATCTTAATATTTTTATACATAAATTTTATCTAAGTGACACTAAATATCATGAAAATTATCCATTGATGCGCTTTTTTAAAAGCACGGTTCCGAACGTAGTCGGATACCTTAACAGGAAACGAAAAGCGCTTGATACGAAATAATTTCCCTTCTGGGTTTGAACAAAATACAGAAAATACCAGCCAGGTTGGACTGTCCTGTAGAATTAACGGAAGAAATCATTGCAGTAGATGACGATAATGTGTGTATAGCCCCAATTATGGCAGATAAAGACATTTGGAGTTTGTTCAAAGCTCAGAATATCATTGATGCAGATTACGTAAATGAAAAGGAAAGGAATAATGCGGCTCCTGTTCCCACATCTTCAGATATGAGGAACGTCATGAAAAGTATGCGCAGTTATTTAGATGCACATTCCGATTGTGAAATGAATAACAAAATGGACAATATCAAACAATTTGATGCAAAAAAAAAAACTCAAAGAAAAATATCGGATTATTTTTTTTAAAAAATTGAAAGCTTTGAACTAAATTTCTTTAAATTGTTGTGAATGTTTTGTTTCATGGATTTTCATTACATATATGCATATATACATATCTATATTTTTTTCAGTACATGTATATATATATATATATATAGGCTTTCCCCTATACTGTTTTTTTTTCTAATTTGTATATATTTATATGTTTAATCAAACATTCCAATAGCTATCTATAAATTTTTCTTTTATTTATTACTTATAGAAATTTGATTTTAATAAATATATATTTATGTTTTTTAAAAAAGATTATTACTTTTATTTCATTACTAAATGAATTCTTTGTTAATTAATAAGTACATCGTTTATTATTTTGGATCAAAATACATTTTAGAGACATTTTAAGCTAACTATATGTAACGATTGATTGATTCATGAAAATCTGAAATCTGTTTTATTATTTTAGATTCTTAGAAACTGACTATTATTAAAAAATGATGAACGTTTTTTGTTTTACTCATAGCATCAGAATTGTTTTCTATTTATTGCTTCACATTAATAATTTTTTAATTCTAACTCATACATCGAAATTTGAAGCTATATCTTATCTGTGAGAAGGAGGGGAAGATAGAACAATAATTTTACACAAAAAAAAAAACGTGTTCAGGCTATAGAAAGGGGAAAGAAACCTATCTTAATTCAAAAATAAGGGGAAGATAGAACAATAATTTTACACTAAAAAAAACGTGTTCGGGCTATAGAACAGGGAAAGAAACCTATCTTAAATCAAAAATAAGTGGAATGGAACAAATTTCGAAAAAGGGAAATTTTTTGACATAATTTTAGAAATCACTCACATTGTGTGAACAAAACACACATAGAGAAATGCTGGTGTCATAGGGAAAAGAGAAAGCCCGAGCAACGCTGGGCTAAGCGGTGGAGGGGGTGAAAGTCATTTTGAAAATGAGTATTAGAACCTCTGATTTTGTGAAAGAAAGGGAAAAATTATAAAAGTAGAGATAGCCCGTGCAACGCTGGGCCATGCAGCTAGTAATTTAATATTTGTCAAAACTATCATTTTTAAAATTAGCCAACCAGGTTATAAAATGTTTGTTTTTTTAAGACTAAAAATACTAATTTAAAAGGAATGTCATTTAGTTTTATTTTTCCTCATTTATCTTTGTGCTTACATGTTTGATTTTTCAAATTGAATTATAGTAGTGTTGTGTTTGGTTAAGTCTGTGATGTTTATTCACTATTAATTTTTTAATTCTTTTTTGCCAAGTAATTTTCATATTAATTTGAGATTTCTCATTGTGAAGTTTTCCCCTTAGTCATTTTTGTTGATAAAGTTAAATTTGTCTAATAACAAACATAATAAATTTCAGCTTTTGAAAAAACTATCTTATAGAGCAAACTGAAATGAAGGATACTTTGGGTGATCATTTAAGATGGTAAAGATTACTGTAATTATATTTGCTAAAATTCATAATTTTTAACTTGTTAATTGTGATAAATATTTTTTTGTGTTTTGAAGTAAGTTTAAAATATAAAGATGATAGAAGGGATGTATATAATACTCTTCAGTTGAACTTGTTCCGGTTTACTCATTATCAGTTATTCACTATTTAATTAAATGGTGTTCAAATTAAAGCATGTGATCTTTTTTAATGGGCATATAATGTAATATTTATTATCTAAATCAGTGGTCATCAAACTTTTTCAACTCATGGAGCCCTTAGACCAATATGGTGTTCTTTTCGCAGTTGGAAGAATATATCTTAAAAGCATATTTAAGATAATTAACATGTTGTACATAGTACTTTATGTAAAGACAATAAAAAAAAGTATTGTATTTGTTATTAAAAATGTAATTTTAATATACCATAAAACCCGTGTATAATGCACACCCATACTTTAGAGCTGCAATTTTTAATTTTAAGATACATTCGTGGTATTACCCCCCTTTTTTACGAAGAAACTTGAAATATACATATGCATGAAGTTATTTATTTGAGGTATTGTTGCAAGCTTTTGATGTGTGGAAGTTTTTCTTTTTTTTGTATACTCATCTTTTTTCATTTTTCAAGCTCTCATTTTTATACCCGCCATATAGCACACACCTGTAAATTTCGATTTTATTTTTTGTGTTAAAAGTGTGTATTATATGCTGGATTTTATGGTAATTTATTCATTAATAATAACTTGTGATTCAGGTGTCACCTACTCATGCATTATATTTAGTTACTTGCATTTTTTACTCAAACAATCAAAGTCTATTAAAACTATCTGCAGTAACAATTCTTATTCTGCTTTTAATTTGTTTTTATATTTGCTATGAATTTTCTACCTAAAATATTTAAGAGCTGTTCTTGCTTAAATTTAGATTTTATCATTGAATCCATTGATATATCAACAAGTTGTTCCCTCTTCTTCATTATGTGTTTTTTCCACAAATGAAAAAAGGTGCTTTTTCCATTAGAAAGCTGTTTAGTTTTGTAAGATCAACAAGTATAAAATTATTTCGGGAAACCTGGACTAGTATAAACAGTAGAATATTCACAATCTAGTGGGTAGTACATATAAAGAAAAAAAGCTTTTATGTTTTTTATGATATTATAATAAAGGTTAAAGTATTACAAAATAAAATTATATAAATAAAATTTTCAACTTTACTGATTTGGATTGTACTTTAGATATTTAGGGTTATACAAACTTCATAAGGAGCATGAATCCACTTTGTATATGCATTTATAACTTTTTGATTTTGTATTGGGACTCAAGAGCTCCTGGGTATGCCACGAACCCCATGGTTCCATGGAGTAAAGTTTGAAGACCGCTGATCTAAATTATTATTCTGATATAATAATTTCATGGAAAAAGAATGTCTTTCTTACTGATGAGATTAAAATTTATTGTACATGCTTGAACAAATTAAACTATGAGAACTCTTCAAGTAGTGTTGTTATATGAAGTAAAAACTAAAGCTGCCCGGGAATTCAATTTTTCATTGCTTTTTCATATGATAAATTCAAGCTCATTATTAATATAAATATGCATGATATGTACAATTTTAAATTATTAAAATTTCCTTGTATTTTTTTCTATAAAACTTATTTTTCAAACAATGTGCCCATTATAATTCATATTACTCTGTCAACCTTTCATGTTGACTTCAAAACCTATTCTGATTGTATAAAGAGTTATTTTTTACTATGTAGTATTGACAGTGCCACTGTACACTTCAAAATATTTTACACAGCTTGCAATATGACCATTAATAAAGGACAATATATTAAAAAAGGCTGTAATAATTTTTAAAATTATTTTAGACAATGAGAAGATGCATCTAAGAATGCAGTGCAATTTCTGTGTTAAGGCACTTAATGTATATGCTTGTTTCTTTCATTAATTATATGAAACTATATTCTGAATAATTGTAACTGATGTTACCTTTTCCCGCCTCAGCTGGTAGATCAACTTCCCTATGCGGATAACATTATGCTGCTTGTATCCAATTTGCATCCCTAATATATTGCAGGATTATTTCATCTGACATCACTCTGACAATTGATGGCTGTGAGAAAAACAGCTGTATTCCCTCTGTTAGCCGAACCTCGAGGGAAATTCGAGGTATAAGAGGGGACTGTCCCACCTTAGAGAGTGGAGAGATCAATCCACTTAAAACACTTGTAAAGAGACGTTCTGTGTGTTTTGACTCCTCCATCACCAATAATACATTCTGTAGAATACTCAATAGTTTGAATAACTTGTATCGAAATGCAAATATTGTATTTAATAGCTATAGACATAATAAATCAATTTAATTTCTTAAGTCTCATGCTACTCATCAATTTTCCCAAATTATCACACTGCCTTTGTAGTAGTAATCTAGCCAAGCTAATGAATTTCAAATTTTCTCATCACTCTCAAGAATTTTAATCTTTCTTTAAAAACTCAATGTTTATTTGAAGATTACTTTGATTTGATTTCTTATTTAATTGAATTTTAATAATTCTGGGATGTTTTTTCCCTCCCTAAATATATTGGGTTTCATTGATTAGACACAATTTTTTTTATTTTACTTAATGAACTTTTCAAAGGAGAATTTAATAAAAATTTTGGTTTTAAGTATTTAAAATAATAATAAAAATAACTGCTGTTAGGAGGCAGATTTTCAAAAGTTTACAATAAATGTTTCATTAGTTAAGCAAATAAATATGTTTATATTCTTAAGCCTCCTAATTTTAGAGGATTTATAATTGTAAAAGGAGGGGGGGGGGAGTTTCTGTATATTGCAGTAGTTCCAAAATAGGAATTTAAATGCCTATGCATGCAAATATATTTTTTTTTACATCTACACTGTCTTTAAAAGTTTTATGCATATGGCATCAGAGCATTATAATATGAGAAGCTCATTAATAAATATGACAGATGTTTAAATGAAGGAGAGGGGAATTTTGTAAAGGAAGCTTCAGTGTAACTGTCTTTACTTTGTGGACAATACCTTGTATTTCAGGATTTAGCCTGATAAGATTTTGCTTGATTTGAGGGGTTTTGTTTTGCATATATTTTACTTTTCATTTACAATGTTTATTCGAGGCTTCCTAATTTTAGAGGGGAGAATCTCTATCATACAGTATAGTACCCAAATCACTTTAAATGCTCACATGCATATAGTTCTATTATAGTTTGTGCTTTATTGTTATTAAATGTCAATATTGAATGTATATAGACATTTGCGCACTTTTGAAAATTTATTGTACAATATGCATAATCATTAAAAAATGGAAAAAATACAAAACTGCACATGAAGATGGGGAAAAATTTTTAATTTTCATAAATTATGAGATGTCATATTTATTCATTAAAAAAAAGTGTTTAAAACATAAACAAACAAAAACTACCTAAATTAATAGTAATGTAATTACTAGCTTACATTAATAATTACAATGGTCTCTTTATAAAAAAAAATGCCTACACATACATATATTTGAGTTTTCTTTTTGTATTTTTATGTCAATATTTATTTGAAGTACTTCATTTATGTGTTATTATTATAAATAAATACTTTATACAAATGATTTTTACAAATTGAGGGATTATAAAATTCAGAAATTTATTCAGTACAGATGAAATTTTTGTGAAATAATTGTAGTCTAGAAATATTGATTTTAACACAATATTCTTTTCCCCTAGATAATCATCGTGAAAGTTTGAAATTAACTTTCAAGTTTGAAGGTGGTAGTGTACATGCTGCAACTTCATCGAATTCATCTTCTCCTGGAAATCAATGTATTTTTTCAAAATTTTATTTTTTTTTGGTTATTTTTGTTATTTTTTTAGGGCAGAGAAAAAATTAATTTTATTAAGCATCATGGCTCTGTTTTGCATCAGATCTGCTTTGGAATGTACACAATGTGAAAAATATGTATCCAAAATGTTTTTTTTTTTTTCCTTTTTTGAATAGATTTCTAATGTTTAATAGTGTAAAATGTTTAGTGTGTTAATAGTGTAAAATGTTTATATCACATTGTCATACATTGATAATATAAAGTGCTTGAAATTCATAATAGTAAAATCATGAATTTCCAAACCTGTTGCATTGTTATTTTATTTTGAAATAGGTATTCATTATCTTGTTTAAATTAACTTTTATATGTATATGTAAAGTATTTACAAGTAACTGATGATCCCCCCCCATTAATTTTGAGATCATGATATTTTTTCACATTAAAATTTTTTTAACCATCCTGAAAGTAATGATTAATTCTTAAAATGTTTTAATTTTGTATTCATGTTATAAATAAGTTATTTAAAAAGTTAAGTCGTAGTTTGGTATTAATATCATTAATAAACCAAAAAAAAACCAAATACTTAAAAGCATATATATATAATTATGGTTTGAAAAGTGTAATTGTTTTTAAAAATAAAATTATTGGAATTGTTTTTGATTATGTTACAATGGAATAAAGAATTTTGCTATTTACTTATATCATTAAAAACCTGAAGTATAAACTGAAATTCCATAAAAGCAATTAGGTACTAAAAATATGTTTTAATTCTAATTATGCTATGGTATTTTCAACTAGTTACAGAGAAATTGTTTTTTACTTCAAATTTATTCAAAAAGAAGTAATAAAATTGAATTTTCATTGACTTCAAACTTTTACTTCATGAGCAGATTTTTTTTCTCATTTCCTTACTGTTTAAAAATTTTAAAAAGTAAAAAAAAATTTAAGATTTAAAAATTTCAAGGTTTTTTATTATTCTGATGATAAAAAACTATTTATTTATTTTTAAATCTTTGATATTTTAATTATATAACATTAAATTAATCTCAATTTTTTAAATTTTTTTGGATACATAATTTTAAGTATTGACAGATTGTACATCAAATCAGAACATTTCATGTTTATTGAATTTGTGGCATTTTATGGGAAATAGTTCTTTTAAAAGATGCTATACATTTGGGATGGAAGGGATTCTCTATGTTATAGACATGGTGCTTTAATAACTGTCTTGTGTGTTTTAGACCGTCAAGAGAAACCACTGAAGTTAGTGCTAAAAGTTGGAGGAAGTGTCCAATCTCCTGTCCATGCCTCCAATTCCAATTCTTCTTCCTCACAGATCCCTCGCATTCCACCAGATATAAAACCAGTGTTTGAAGAGTTGAAGGTCATCGAAAAGAGCTCTAGTCACTCTCATGAAAAACACAAAAAATCCAAAAAGAAGAAAAAAAAGAAATCCACAGATAAAGACAAGGATCGTCATGAGAGAAAGAGGAAACATCACCATCATCATCATCATCACAGGGAACATTCCCGTGAAAGAAAGGTGTGAAATTTAATTCCCTTTTTTGTAAACATTTAAATGTTTGTAAAAGAAAGTGAAGGATGGCAGATATTTTAAAGTTCAATTTTTATTTTCTCCATATTTCTTTTTTACTGCTGGCTAAAATTGCCCTTTTTTTAAAAGTGCTCGTAAATTTTTCTTCATATTTAGTTATAGTCATTTTTTTTATTAATTTAAAGGATTTCTTTGAAAAACTTGATTTTATGATCACAAATTGAAGTATCTCTTGATGTTAAGGGTTGAACTATTTATAAAAAGAGGAAGAAATATTTGTGTTATATTTTTAGTTTCTTGAAATGATTTCATTCAACATTGTTGAAGAGATTAACTCTTTTATTTTAAATTTTAAGGCAGTTTTGTTATGTTATCAATTTTATACAATGTAAATTAACAGTAGTTATATATATTTTATAGAGCATATTTTTTAAATGTGAAATTTTCTTATTTATTAATAGACATTGATTGACACATTTAACTAACATATTTGACACATTTATCTAATGTCTGATAATTCTGCTACTTTATTAACAATGTTCTGTTAATGACGTAGGAAGTCATAAAAATTAAGAGAAAATGATTTTTCATACAGTTAAGTTTGAATATATATAAAAAAAACTGCATTAATGTATCATTATTTTTAATATAAATGAAGTGTAATATGTTCCATAAAGTTTTATTCAACTACTGTTTTCTATATCACTTCCAAATTTTTCTTTTTAAATGAATTAAAATACTTTTTACCAGTTTTTTTTCTTCTTATTTAATTATACGACAAAGAGCGGTCTTGCATTGTAAAGCTAAATAATAGTATTTTTTCACTAAACAGCAACTGTTTTTCAATATGAAATTGTCACTTGCATAATAAAAAAATGAGGGTGAAATTTTACTAGTGTTTTGTTAAAGAAAAATGAGGATTTACAAAACAAAAAGTAATTTATTATATCGATACATGTTTGTATAATCCTAATTAGAATGTTATTACTTTTTGATTTACTTAAAAATTTCTGTGCAGCTCTGCATGTAGAAATTTTAGTGTAATAGATTTAAGAATTGGTTGACAGAAAATACCTTTTAAACATCTTCTTTATCTTGACATCTTAGGAAATCTAAATATGATTTCAAGATCCATTTTTTTTGTTCTTTTTACTTTTTCTATTTTGCTGACCCCTTTCTTCCTTCTCTTAAATGCCAAAATTCACAAAGTTATGGGTAGGATTGACCCATGTTTGAGAACTGGTTTTTTCAAGCTATTTTTTATATACACAGACCAACAGTTACAATAAATTATACTACTGTTTTATGTACTCATGAATGTTATTGCTCTCCTATTAGGAACCATCTAAAAATGTCTTCATCTTCTCGCTTATTTTGCTAAAACTCCTTTGCAGCTGCAGAATGCAACCAGTATTATTTCTTCGCTATGAAAAAAGACTTGGATCAGTTTCAACAATTTTTTTTTCATTAAATCACCCCCTACCTCTTCTGATTATGTTGTTGTTGCTAATGTCACCCGATCAAGCAATGTTGGATCAAGGCTCATGAAATTCATTGTGATAAAGAGCTGGTTTTTATGCCCATTGTTAGCTTTGACTTGTGTGATTTAGTCGCAATTTTGAGCATTATAAAGGTGACAGTACGATTTGGCTCAGATCCACCCCAATTTTGTGGGAGATCACCCAAGGAAGTGTCAAGGGCCTTCCACAAACCTCTTGAGAAAACTTGTGGCTCAGTGAATATTTAGCGTCCCCATGTCACACAAGCATTATACATTGACAAACATTCATGCTTTCTCTGGGATTCAAACCTAGGACTTACACCACCGCAGTCAGTGTCGCTAACCACTATACCAGATGAGCGGCTCTTTGATTATAATATATATTTATTGTAAATAATTATTCCAGTCAATTGCTGTTTCATTGGATGTACCACTAACAATTAAAGTATCTCTCACAATTTAAAGTTGGTTAGCTCCTTGTATCAGCAACATATAATTATAACAATAGTTATGAAATACTACTTACAAACTGATTTTTTTTCCAGTGTTTTGATTTTTTTTTACAATGCATTTTCAAATTAGCCTGTTTCCCATTATACACTTCATAGGAATTGAAATGTAGAAATCGAATACATTTGAAAATTGTTGAAGCATACCAAAACTCATGTGCATGCTTGAAATAAAGCATCAGTGTTATCAGAATTTTGGGAATTTTTCAACTTTTGTTATCCACCAGCATTGTTAAGTATTAAATACTCTTATGCTCTACTTTCTTGCTCTATTATTGTTCTTAAGTATTGGTAAGCTATATCAAGACTAATGGCATAGTGACCAAATGTCTAGCATTTGTATAAATAAACTTTCTAGTCCTCATTTTTAATTTTTTTTGCATTGTTGTCACACAGTGAGAAAATTCATTGTGTCTTCTTTTAGAATGTATATATTTCTCTGTCATACACAGAACAGTTATTTTATATTTTGCCTGAAAACTTTAATTCAAGGAGAAGCGACGAAAAGAGCAAGATTCGAGTCGTTTGTTGATGGAAGGTCATGATTCACGAGACTCCGTCCCAGTTCGTGCTGTTGCTGAGCCTCATCCTGTTGTTCCCATTGAGAAACCAATACGGGACGTTAGGACTTGCACGCTGAAAAAAAAGAGTATGAAAACACCTTTGCAAGTATTGCTCTGTTATCTACTGAAAAAATTACAAATGTAAGTAATTATTGAATTATACAAGTTCCTAATTCAATGAGACATTGATTTCTGAATATATTCTATTCCAGCGGTTGCCAAACTTTTTGACCTCATATGGACCAGTAAATTCATAATTTAAATCTCGCATACCACTAATAGGATTTCTTGAATATATTTTTTAAAAATTGTGATCCAAGAACACATAAATTGTACCACGTTAATCAAATTAAACTATTAATTGTAACCAAATTATGAAAGCTTTATTAATAAACCATAATAAAATAAACAAAAACTGTGAAAATAAAACAATTATAAAATTGTTTAAGTATATCAAAATTTTAGCATTATACATTCCTAGTTTGATGGATGTTCCTGCTTACTTGAATTAAGATTATGGATATTTGGATTCTTTGTTGTTACTGCAAGACAGATAACTGCATTTATATTTCAAGCTGAAATCTGTACCCTGTTTTGTTGACTGTGACAGATGAAAAGCCTTTTCACATAAATAAGTTGTGGAGAATTGATTCAGAATTTTCATCACCTGTTCACTAAGAAAAGGGTATTCACTTTTTATGGAAAGCCAAAAACTGAGATCTTAATAAGGATGAATGATGAACATTATTCTATGAAGTAGCATTTTTATAACTTTTCACGTATTGTTATGTATTGAATTATGTTTCAATGCGTCTTAAAACATAATTTAACATGATGAGTAAGTATATTCCACACATTTTTCTGGAGACCAGCAAAGTTTTATCATGGACCATCACTTTGGCGACCTTTGTTCTATTTAACAGTGATCAGTTCAGAAAACTATTAAGACATGCAATAAGTAATTTTTCAGTGTTTTAATCATGTTACATCTATATTATATTTGTGTATATGTACAATGTTTTTTAATGATAAAAGAAGAAAAAAGTATGTGCATTAATTTTTTTTTATTACTGCAGCCTTATGAGCCACTTTGTTTCACCTTAAGTGAACAAGTGGAACCTATTTCATATTTTGCATCATTAGAGCATTTTATGAAAACAAACTGGAATTATTATTGAATTAAAAAAAATGTATTGAATATATTGGAATTTTTAATTTATGAAGTATAAAATATTAACACATTGTTGAAACTTATATACCTGGGGTTGGCAGCCTTATAGCCTTGATGTGTCAAACCAATCTACCAATATGTCAAGTGCCGTACAATAGGAAATATTTGAAAAAATTATTATGTATAAAGGAACGTTCTGTCTTTTTTTTCCCTTTGTTCAAAGAAAGGAAAATTTTTTCCTTTTTTTTTATTTAAAGTATAATGTCCTTTGTTAATTACAACTGTCTATCAGCGTTCTGGCAGCTTATGTAACCCCATGAAAAAGAAGTTCTCGGTTTTGGAGACAAAATATTCATCCACTGCCATTTGGGTACCCTCATTCATTTCTATCAAGAAAGTTTTACAGCGACTTGAACAAATGATAGTCAGGTGGTACAACTTCAGGAGTATATGCTGGCTGAGGTAAAGTTTCCTAACCTATGTGATTTTCTTTTCTGCATGTAGTCTTGTGTTGTCGTGATGAAGAATCGCACCCTTTTTGTTGGCCAAAGATGTAGGTTTATATTCTTTATTCAAAACACCAAATTATGAACAGGAACAGCCATTTCATTTTCTTTCAGCAACTCATAGTGCACCGACTTTGGATGTGGGTGGGAAACATATGATGTTTATACATTATCCACTTTTCATCTCCAATCACCTAGTGGTCCAAAAGCAGTTCCTTTTTATGAGGAGCAAGGTTTGAGGAACATATAGAAATTTTGTCCATTAAAAGTTATCTTAGGATTTGTCCTGATCATTTAGCGTAGCACTTTGTTGTCACTGACATCTGATGGCCTTTTTGATCTGGGTTCATCTTTCAAAGAAAAATCGCCCAAGCAAAATTTCACAAGCCATCTTTGGCATGTTTAAGCTGTTACTGTACTTCCTCTCCAAACACGTCCCACAAGTTTCTTTAAATAATGCATTAGGTGTACTTTTTCTACACTCATGTTGACAGTTTTGCAAGCTTAAAAAAAATAACTAAAATACAATAAAATGTGTATAAATCATCAATAATACATTAATCTGCTAGTTTAAACCAGTTTCATTTGGATCAAAATTCTTGCAAAAGATTGACAACACATAAAAGTGCATGTGTTCAAAAACGACAGAACTTTCCCTTATACCCAATAGATTCCTGTATCAATGCATGCAGAGTTAGGAAGTAGAGATCAAAAACAGATTTAGTTTTAGTATCAATTTACTATGCATCATTTAAAAAGATACTTATTAACATAAAAATAAACATAACTATTTCTTCAACATAAATAAAAAAAATTAATTCTATATATGTTATGTATTATGTATCATTTAAGAATATTTATTAAAATAAGAAATAATCATGAAATATAACTGTTAATTCAATATAGTTAAATCAAAAACTGAAATTTTTTATGGAAAGTTCTACTTCATATTGCAGGGTAATAGTTGTGACTTTCAATGTAATACAGGATTCTGAATTGTTGAACTACTTTGTGGACTCAAAATATATTTCATATGAAAAAATTTACTCATGTATATATTTATAGTAGAAAAAAGCAGAACACATGCAATTTTCTTCAAACAAATTGCTTCAGCAATTTAAAATAACTGTTGATTTATTTGTTAAAGTTATCTTTCAGATTTATCCTTAATTCTGGAAATTTTGCTTTCCAGCATTCTGAAAATGTTAGTTCAATAAGTTTCATCTGAAAATTATCTTCTTCCGTCCTCTTACATATTGACAAATTGAATATGTTTATCTATGGGTGCATTAAATCAGGTTTTTTAAGGGCTTCAGCGTATGTTTGAAACTAATTTTTTATGTAAGATCGATGTATTTGTACTTTTTTAACATTTGGGAAGTATTAATATCCGTGGAAGATGTACTTAAATCTGTTGCCAAGCCTTTCCATTATTAAAAGAAATTCAAGAACTGTTTGACCTTTTCTTTGTAAACAGCCTTTAAATAAAAATATGAGAGGTATAGAGAGGAGAGACAGAACAATTTAACTTCCTCATAATTTTGTACTGTGGTTTAAAGTGTCACTGAGAATTTCCCCCATGCCACATCTGGCACATGTGTCATAGGTTGCTGACACCTGATACATACTGTGGATTTGTTTTAGTTGCATGTAATGTATATTTGTATTTTGTATATCATTAAATACGAATTATTCATTTTACTTTAAATTATTCCTTTAAAAAAAAACTCTTCCCTCTACCATATTTTACATATATTTAAAATAAGTCTTAAAATAACTTAGGACCTTAATGCATCAGTATTTGATAACTTAAAAAAAATGTATTAAAATTTATTTTACTAGCAACAATAAATTTCACAAATGAATGTTTTTTAAAAAATGTAAGCGTAGAAGTGTAATCTTGTTTATAAAACTGTAGAGCTGTTATGATGTTTTAAAATAACATTTCAATAAATGCATTGGTATGGATTATTCTGAAAATTTATTACATTCTTTTTCTTTTTTAAAAAAAATTTATAGGAAAGATCCTCAAGAATTTTTTGCATGGCCTGTGACAGATGTCATTGCTCCTGGATATTCCAGTATCATCAGCAATCCTATAGATTTCAGTACTATTACTAAAAAAATAGATGACAGAGAATACAAATCTGTTTCAGAGTTTAAGGTACCTTTTTCCTTTTTTAATGCATTTATTTATTATCCTTGTTGGAAATGAATTTATATCTGACTTTATTTTATAAAATGCTTAAGGGGACACAGTACAATTCAACTGACAAAAATCAAACCTTATTTTTTTAGCCTCAATTATTCTTTACATACCTTTCTATAACCTCACAAAATTTGAAAGCTCTAAACTTTAAAAACGCAGAATTATATGATAGCTTTTATGTTCGTTTTTATTCACATCCCTATGGCAAATCAAAACTTCAAACCTTACTTATCTCAGGAAGATAAAATAACTACTTTTCTTCATTTAAAATACTTGTGTCTAATGCTTTGATTTTTTTTTTTAAATTTTTTTTTTTACCTATTGCTAATGATACATGTAACAAAAGTTGGTATGTATTTTTTAATCAAATCAATACTTATTTTTTTTAAATAATTGAACTCTGAGTTCATATATTTTTTAAAGAATTTCCAATAAGCAAAACCCATACCAACTTTTGTTATACATTGTTTGACGTTCTTGTAAATCAAATTTCATGTGTGTTCGTCAAATTTGGTAGGAGGAGTAGCATTTTAAAATCACTCCACAAATTTTGTGAAGTGAAAAAATACAAAACAGTTTTCCCTGTTCCAAGAATTTCATGCAAAGTAAAAAGTGAATAATTTTATATATATATATGTATTATATATATATATATATATATATATATATATATATATATATATATATATATATATATATATATATATATATTGAAAACAATACTACAAATATTTTATCCAAAACAAATATGTTTAGAACTTTTATTCCAGGTCAGTAGAGTGCTATAGGGAAAAATAAAGTTACTTCTTGAAATATCTTGACTACTTTCTCAATAAATAGGGTTATTTTCCACAATAAGGGATAGAAAGGGTTATATAAGGGTTACATTCTTTCAATTGGAACTAGAAGACTTTTCTATGCTTTAAAGGTACATGGTACGATTTGCGCAAAAGGTTTTGGTTGCCTCCTATGTGTGTATCTATGTAAAACAGATTTTGTGCTCAAAATTTCATAAAAATCTAGCCAATTAATTTTTTAAGGAAAAATCACTCTGTAATCACTTCACAAAATTTGTGGAGTGATTCAGAGTGATTTTGTTATACTTTGATATATACGTTTAAATTATTAAAATAAAATTTTAAAGATGCTTGATGTGTTGGATTGTTATTCAAATGCTGATAAATGCATACATATAAACTGAAATTTATATTGAAATATGTACTTATGTGCATGTATTTAAATGGTAATACTCACATATATATTTGTATAATATAATTTTTACTCTAATACCCTGAACTTTCGTGTAAGTCGAGGTATAATTTCACATATAAATTATTTTTAGTTGGGGCAGAAGACAATAGAAAACAATAATTTTTTTTAAAAAAATGCTTAATAAAATATTAGGTAATACAAATACAAAATCGTAAACCAAAATTATTTTGATGAGGAATTTTTCATAAAATCTAACAAAATAATCTGTCAGCTCAAGAAATGTTTTTTTTTCTTCCGCAAAATTTTCTCGTAGCATGTTAATAATTTTTTTTATATTTCATGTTTTGTTGAAAAAATATGCACTTCTTTTGAGTCTATATTTTCTAAAGTTTGTAATGCTTTTTCAATTACACTGAAGCCTTTTGTCAAATTCCCAACACCGTCATTCGATCTTTTGATTGAACTGGGTCTAAAGATTCAAGTTTATTAATGTCTTGCTCGTGGATTTGTATGAGCTGATCAGTTGTCAGCTCCTGATTGAGGGAATCCAGAAGTTCTTAAGGTCATTCCTATCCACTTCTAAACTTATTTGTCTGGCAAGATTGACAACTTCTTCAATCACATAACCAATTTCATCATGCTTTGGCACTGATTCCTCCTGAGCTTGTGAGAGAAAAAACAAAAGATGAATCGGCAAGATTTGAAAATCGCGTAAGTGTAGGTATTACTGTATATTAAAATTTAAATTTCTAATATTTAGGAATTTTTTTTTAATTTTTGAGTTTAACATAAAGAAATATGAAAGGCTAGTAGAAGAAATAAACTTTAATAGCTATGAAAATCATCCAAGTGAAAATCTGAACTCTTTTTGTATTTCATTTAGCTTTTTGTTTTTAGTATTACAATTAAAGAATTCAAAATATTTAAATGTTGTAAATAGTTGCTATATTGTGTTATCATTACAATCATTTTAAATTTTGTTTTCAGAGTGATATCAAACTGATGTGTGACAATGCTATGACATACAATCGACCTGACACAGTATATTATAAATCTGCAAAACGAATGTGGCATGTGGCCCAAAAACTCATGAATCGGGTAAGGTAACTTTCATTTTTCAATTTTTCTTCTCAATATCAATTTAAATGAGAGTTTGTAAATATTTAATGAAGTGCTTAAAATTGGGGGGGTCATTCAAATCTTCTATTAAATGGATGTACTTGATAATCGAGAAAAATAGTTTGTATTCTCATTATTTCAAAAAATAAATAAACAATGGGAGAGCAGTGAAATTTTTTAAGGTCCCTGTTACAACGTAACAAAAAAAGAACATTCCACTTTGAGAAAGATTCACACTTTGAGCACAACACGCCAAATATGGTGGACCTATACAGTGTGAATGAACTGTGAAGCAACCCTTCGTTGGCGAAAGGCGCCAGTTGCTCTCCTGCCCTATACAAATGATGTGAACACCGCCTCCTTCCCTTTCCTTTTTGGTAAAATGTAAGTTATGTATTAATAAGGTTTTTCACCCTAAACTTCTTTTCAATTAAGGCCTGGCTCCATGCTGAAGATAACATTTATGTAATTAAATTTTAAAATAAAACCATGAGCCCAAAATTAACTTCGTATTTTTGTTCAATTGTGTTGTGTGTGAGATTTTACATTTATTATGATTTCATGAATTTGCAAATGTCGCTTAATTACACTTCTGACCAAAATAATCCACTATAAGATCAGTAACTCCATAACAGTCCCTTTTTTAAGAGGAAAGTAATAATCTACATTATTAAAATTCCTAGGTAAACAAATGTATCTATGCGATGTATAACTATCTTCTAACGAACCGCACAACACAAAAACTCGCCGAAGGTACCAAAAGATCGGGAATGATCCGAGGGATCCATTTTGATCATTTATATTCTGATAGTGCAATTAGTTAAAGATATCAATTAAAACCCTTAAAGCTCATAATTATTGCCATTTTTTCCCACAAGGCGGCAAAGTTCCAAATGTTTGACCTTTTTCTTTTCCAGACGTTTTTAAAACACAATATAATTTTTTTTATGAGACTCGGACAAAAAAATAATTATGGAATCAGTAAATACTTAATAACTTCTTTATAAAAATAATCTCACAAAACTTTTTTTCCGTGTGTAGAACAATATTATCCGTAATCTGTACAAAGATTGATAAAATTGCTTAAAAATTACGGTCTTTTAAAAAAAAATTGTGTTTTTCCTTTTTTGTGAAAAATATTTTAGCATTATTTTTGTTTCATTTTTTGTTTAAAAATTACTGTTGTTTGCAATCGGTGTGTTAAGTTTGAAAGTATTAACTTAAAAATCATGCTCATAAAAAATTCTTTTAAATATTTCAAGAAAAGCTCTGTTTTGTGCCAAGGGAATTTGCATCAACTCTGAGTACACAGGTGAAGGTTTTGTGTATGGGTGATATAGAATGTCATGCATTTATTTGAAAATGATTTTTAAAAAACTCCACACTTTGATCTTTTAGAGTTAGTGATTTTAAAAAAAATTGCCGAGAACTTATTTTTACGAATTTTTAAATATGTAATAACTATGTATCAAATTCAAAGTTTTTATAACTTCTTCATTTATAAAAATAATTGTATGAAACTTTTTTTCCATATATCAAACATTTCAAAAAGTGCTCACAATTTTAATTCAACATTTAATATATAGTTGTGAAATTTTGTAATTATAAAAATTTCTACTTTTTTCAACATACAACGATTTTTAAAAAGGTACATTTTCCTTTCTGAGGCCTAAAATGTTGCTAAGTGAGTGAGTGAATATTAAAATCCTACTGTTCACTTACTCGAGAGCTCTGATAGCAAGAGAGGAAGGGGAATTTCCATGATAATATTTTATGCATTTAAAAATGTTCGTGCAATGCCGGGGGGAACTAAACCTGTCTGTCAAAGAAAAGAAGTGAAAAAATTTTGAAACAGGGAATTTTAACCTATACACTCAATAAAAGCCTGAGCAACGCTGGGCTAAGCGGAAGGGGGTGAAAGTCATTTTTTGAAAAAGAGTATTACAAGTGCTGATTTTGTGAAAGAAAGGGAAAATTTATAAAAGTAGAGAAAGCCTGTGCAATGCCAGACCATGCAGCTAGTCTATATATATAAAAATGTTGTGTTGGTTTGTGTATGCACGCATAACTCAAAAAGTTCTGCATGGATTAATCTGAAATATTGACACAACGTTGCATTTGTCTCCGGTCAGGATCTTATGTACTTTTTATTTCGAAATTCTCTCTAAATTTTTTTAAATTTAATTTTTAAGTGATTTTTTTGGTGTTATGACGTCATACGACGTCACGATTCGCTCTGAATACGAAAATTTAAACTTTACGCTTAGATTTTTCGAAATTATTGTATAACTCTTCTATGGTTATGTTTATGCGTTGTCGTATTTATCTATTTATTGTCCTTTGATGCGTAATTGGGATTATTTTTCCGAATAAATCATTTTTTAAAAATTATTCTTTCAAGAACTTAAATTTTGTTTTGTAGGTTTGGCAACAGTTGCATAGCATTATCGTGGGATGTTTACGACTTTGATTAAATTCTACAACGTGTTTTTTCTGTAATTTTAAGCTAAATTTATTTCTCTTTATTAAGCGAAAATGAAACCAACATAATTGACTTCTGTACGCTACTTATTTTTCTACCAAATAGTTTCCGTCAACCATTTACCTGAAATAAACAGACGTAGCCAAATGCCGCTATATAACATTCACTGTTTGGAAACAATATTTTTTTCCCACTTGGAGATATTTTAATGTGACGAAATTAATCGACGGAGTTTTTAATAATAATGTTTTTTTCCTTTTTATACAACTTTTTAAACTTCATTTGATTCTTACGTATTATCGCAACAATCGCCAACTTTAATGATAACTCGCAAAGTTGGCCATTCCATTTTCGCAGATGTTGTACGCGCGGAATTGGCAATCGTGCTTCGTTTTATACAATATCGCTAATAGGTTGCGATAATACGTAAGTACCTTTCATTTGATGTTAATATTGAAATACAAATGTTAAAACTAAGATTTTCTGATTTTGAGTCATCAAAATATTGCACCTTATTTTGTTTTCATTGCTTTATAAGATTATTACCTTCTTAAACAGATTACATTAGTAATTTGTTAAAAAAAATACTGGAAGTTATTATGGTTTGTTTTTGTCTGGGACGTAGAGCTACCGCTGTATCAATGATGCAGGAGCCCCAACGAATGATATTACAATTCCACTTACATGGTGCTCATATCTGAAAAAGGGCCACAAAGGAATTCGGATACAAGGCCCACTCGGAGCTGTTTTGTAATTTCATATGTTTTTCTTTAAACCTTCACTTTAACTGCAGTCAATCGGCTTGAGTACATAAAATTGTATTGCAGAAATTCGAACTTAGGTCATCATACTGGCCAAGCAAATCCAGTGCGAGGGATAAATGCTGATCAAATTAGAGTAAGCATCAGTGAATGAGCAAAACAGACAGAGGGCTCAAATACATGTTGAGGAAGCAGGTTGTCATAAGATTGTAATTATTTTTCCAATTTTTACTTTCGCGTTGTTAAAGATAGTTCAGCTCTTTTTATGTCAATTACTGTTAGTATTGTATATCATTTTTCAATTTCTTTTTAAGCACAGAATATTTACTTTGGATAATTTTTATATATAAAATACTAAATTTAATTCTATACACTATGTATGTGTTTAGCGAGTAGTGTACCGATTAAAAACTTCCACCTACCGTAAAATCCAGTTTATAATGCGCACTTTGAACACAAAAAATAAGATCGAAATTTACAGGTGTGAGTTATATGCTGGGTATAAAAATGAGGGCTTTAAAAATTAAAAAATAAATGAGCATAAAAAAGTTAAACTTCTAAATATTTCGAAATGCTATTTATTTAAAAGACGTGACATTCTTATTAAACTTAAAAGGTGGTTGTTTTAAAAGTATACTATTTTTGCAATTGCTTAGATAAACACCTTGAATAAATCGCTTCTAAACATAACAGCATTGCATTTGTACATTTCAGGTTTCTTCGTAAAAAAGGGGTGCACATTATATAGCGAATATACCTAAAATTTAAAAATTGCAGCTTGAAAGTATGGGTGTGCATTATATGCTGGACTTTACGGTATTTTATCTTTCTCCAATGAATCTAAATTAAATTAATATATAATTTTTTATGGTACTTATATTTTTTCTCTAGTCGGCCATTTACCTAAAATCAAAAGACATCGCCAAATACTGCAATATGCATTCAATAAGGGAAGAACATTCTATGCCTGTTTGTGCACAATAATAATACTTTTTTGCACTTGGTAGTGAATTTTTCCACGAAATAGTTATTGTAGTTTTTAATAGTTGGGGCAATAACATTAGACTCACAAAATATCTATTTTGTGTAATTTCAAAATTTTATTTGGTGTTACTGTGAAATATAAATGGAAAAATTAAGAATTTTCTGATGTATATTTTGTGTTTGTTTTGATATTTATGTATTATCGCAACCATATTGGACACATTAGCACTTAATTGCCAATTCACCGTGTATGATGCGAACAAAATCAGGGTTGGTATAATTGCAACAGTACCCAAGAACCTTTGTTTGCAACTTTTTTTGGTGATTTTATCAAAATGATAATTTGTTGTTAATAATTGGTTTTTGATAGCTTTTTTATCATTTAAGTTTGTTATAGCTAGCTAGCTGTACCTAATCATGTTTTCCTGTGGCTCAGTCTGGTTAAAAAGAAAGAAAAGAGAAAGCACACATTTCTAATATCTTTAACTGCTTGCACTTGAGGTATGATTTTTTTTTATAAAAAAATGTGGAAATATACATTAACAAAACTTTTCGAAACAGATTTATTTCATTTGTAATTTGTTAACAAAATACCAAGTTATTATGGTTTTTTTTGTCATGGTATGAATATAAAATTATTTGCATTGTCTCCATAGAAGAGGTGCCAAGTTTGAAAACAAATTAAATGACTCTTCTTGAGGTGAAAGGGTTAATTTTACAATGCTTATGAGTAGACATTTTGTGTTGCTTTATTGTCTGTATATATACAGAAATTGTCTGCTGTGCCTGCTTTTGAGCAGTAGTTGCCATTTTTCAACACTTCATGAACCACTTAATGTATAACTTTATAATTAGCGTTTCACTAATAGGATTGACCTCTATGTGGTGGAGCACTATAGCTATATTTACGTCTTTATTTAATCTTCTATGCCCTGAAAATAAGCGGTAAAATCCTAGGACAGCCCACACCCTTGGCGACAAACCAAAAAAGGCGCCAAGCTAGAACAAGATGGTGGCAAGGAAATATAGCGGGATAAGGTGGATGCATAATGAAAATATATGTAAGCAATACAGAAATTAAACATTTGAGATAAAAAATATAAAAACAGCACTTACTTTCTTACTGCTGATCTTTTCCGAGTGGAGGGGACAGCATAACAACAGATTTTAAAAAAGTTTTAAAGGTCTCATCGCTAAGCGAATGATCGTGTGAACGCCGCCATATTTATTCTGCGAGGTAATGGTCGAAGATACATTCGGCATGGCTGGCACGATTTCGAAGAAAGCGTTTTATTGCCGATCATGTTACATCATGCTGATCATTACATTTAGGACATTCATAACTCGAAGTAATCAATCCTTCCTTCATACACCATTCAATCAATTCTTTCTTACCTTTCGCATTCAACAAAGTAAAAAATTCTAAAGTAGATTCCCTCACACACGCAACCAGCTTGGAGACCAACAACAAAATGAAATTCGAAATGCGCGCCCACAAAATACGAAAATGCTAGAAATAGTTAGGGTTGTCGTATGTAGTGTTTAAAAGTAGAGTTACTAAGATGGCACAATTATTGCCAACCAAAGTAATTCACGCCAAGGGTGTGGGCTCTTCTAAGAGTAAACCAAATAAGCTTCTTGAAAAGCAACAATCAACAAACTGAAGTGTTTTGCCTACAATTTTCCAAAAAATGGTTGAGGTTACCAAAAATCGATAACCTCAGGAATTATGTTTTTTTGTTTAGTTATTTCAGTAACTAAAAGCTTTTAGTAAAGAATAATTCGTGTTCCGTAATATGTTGTTTTGTTGTTCATCTTTTTTTAAACTGAATCTTCATAAAAGTATAAATAATTTCCCAATTTTTCTGCATACCATCCAAAATTTTTCACGCATCACCAATTGGTGACTGCTGCTCTATAACACACATCAGTAATTATGTATTAGCATAACTGTAACAAAATTGGTGCCATGTATATCGTACCTTAATATCTAAACAATAAAGATTCTAACATTTTTTTTTATGAAAAAAGAAATGGAGGGAAAATGTTGCGATTTGCATGGCAGCAATTTGGCTGTGGTGATGCTAATATTTAAGTACACAGATAACAAATAATTGTCCATGTGAAAAGCTGTCTGTGTCTAGATATAAGCCACTCTGTTGTAAAGATAGGTCCTTAACTTTGTTCATAACAGTTGCTAATGCTAATCGAATTGTGAATTGCAAAAATACTCCATCATTATCCACACTTTGTTGTAGCTTTCTGCTGCAAAATCCGTGTTTATATTGGAATTTTCCTGGCGTATTCGATTAAAAATACCTTCAGCCTCTCATTGCGTTGAATTTCAGCTGTGTCAATTGATGCACGTTTAAAGTTAAATATTTCATTAGCATTTTTTATTTTTTCCTTTTCTTTTTGTTTCTGATTTTTCTTCTTTTTTTTTCATGTTTTGAAATTTTATATGTTTTTGTTTTAATTTTCTTTTCTTTTTAAGTGTAGTTTTAAGTTTTTAAGAAATTTTATATGCTTTGTTTGAATTTTTTTTCTTTTTAAGTGCAGTCAATTGGTTTCACTAGATAAAAATAATGCCTTGCGGGAAATCAAACTTAGGTTGTCATACTTGCAAGGCAAAAGTACTACAATGAGTGTAATTGCACATCAAACTGAGAAAGAGTGGATATCAGCAAACGAGAAAAGCAGACAAAGAATGTCACAAATACAGGCTGAGGGCGCAGCAAAGCAACATGCAGCCAGACTTGAGGAAGCTCATTTGCGAGCACATCATTCGTGTTTTACAACATTAGAAAGATGTTAACCAAAAACAGCACATCTGTGTCAAACATGACTTTGTGGTGAGCAATCACACAATAACAGTCAACTTGCATTCCGGTACAACCCAGTGGAAGATTCTAGGTTCAGGCAGCATGTTCTCATTTACACAATGATGGAAGTGTATCCTTATTGCAATGTTCTGGAATTTAAGGGAGAAACCAAAGGAATGTTTTGTACCACTGAAAAAATTAAACTGCCTCAACTCAGAGAACAGAGCCATTACAAATTTTGCCTTCTAGATATACTGCGGAATCAAAACATTTCCTATACGACATCAGGAAATACAATTCATGTTTCCAAGTGACATTGTTTGGATAAATGTGCATTTGTGAACACACCTCTGATTTAATAAAAATATCCATAAGCATTGTAAAACTAACCCAATTCCCTCAATGAATCCAGAGTGGAGCCATTTAAAATTTATCTTCAAACTTGAGGTCGCCACTTTAAAGACAATGTAAATAAATTTAGGTTCATAACATGACATAAAGACAAAAATAAGCTGTAATAACTTCAAGCATTTGGTTAACAAATTATAAATATCAGTTTAGGAAAGTTTTTCGTATATATAATTATACATTTTTTTTATAAAAGATCATACGTGCTATGCAAATTATTTAACATACCGAAAATATGTCTCTTCTGTTAAACAAGACTGAGCCACAGCAACGCGTGGCAGGGTACAGCTAGTTTATAATAAAAACTGTTTTGTGGATTCTCGTGGTCTTTTATGACTTGGACATATAAAAATTAATAGTTTTGCAGTTAGTTTGATTGACGTTTCTTTTTACCTTAAATGAAGAATTGTTATGAATTTCTCTAATTTTTGTGAAGTTTCACAATTTTAAAATAAATTTTAGAAGATAATATTAGTGCATATTTCTCTTTTTTACTATGCAAGACATATTATCAAAATTACTTAGAAATTTTTCCTTTTTCATTGAAAAATCCAAGAGATCTATTCATTTTATGAATTCAGAATTTAGAAAATTTTAAGAAATTAAAGACTTGGGAAAAAATTTTTTGGACGAACAGGATTGAATGTTAGATTTTAAGATATTTCATGATCATTACTTTTTGAAACAAATTGGTTGCATATTACAAGAATCTTAATATATTTTTGGGGGAATGGGCACATATTAGTTTATGGAAAAATTTATCAGTGAACAAGTATGTTATTTTAAGAAACTTATTTTCTTAATGTTTTATCTCACATGACTAGTAAAGTCATATTGGACTTTTAAAATGACTTCTCAATTCCAAGGATTTTGTGTTTTTATTCTCCAAACAAGATATAAACAAAGATTCCTTTAATGTTTGCTATGTGCATTGTAATTTTATTTAAAGTGATAAAATAAATTTATTTTCTAATAATTATTTAATTTTTGAATTCTGTACTCAAACTGTGATCAAGTAGAAATGTTTCAGTTCTATTGAAATTTTTATTATTTTAGGATCAATTAGCATGCCTGAAACGCAGTTTTTCTTATATGCTTGAGTTGAGTGTAGAAGAACTTGGTTTCAACATCAATGATGAAAGTGAAGAATCTCTGCCTGGTACTGAGACTTCTACTGAACCTGGCATTGTGCCTCAACCTGAAGCGAAGAAATCAAAAGTGGCACCTTGGTAAGCATTCATTAACTTTCATAAAGTAAGGTGACTATGAATACCTCAAAATAATTTGAACTTAATGTTTACTTTTTTAAAGAATTTTTTTTAAATATGTTGTTTATTTAAATTCTGATTATTTTTTTCCTTCAAAAACAAGCTGAAAAAGCAAATATTGACATATGTTTACAGAGTTTAATGATTTAATCACTTTGTTGATTGAGTTTGATTTAGTGATAACTGTAAGTATTAAATTTTGTTCTTTTGCCATTTTCTTTTTACTGTGCAATATTAATTTTTATAATACATGTAAGGATGCTAATTTGATAAGCAGATTGCTGCTAACATTACAATATAGTTAGCGTGATATTTTTATTGTGGAGTAATGTGGTTGCCATGAGGATGACATATATTATTTATTTATTTATTATTATTTTTGCGATAATTCTATTAATTTCAGCCAATTTTAACTTGATTTCTTTAAAAACTTAACCATTTTCATTGCAATCATTCTTCAAGCAAGCAGCTTTAGTCTTCTGTTGTATTTTTTGCTATTTTGAATTATGGATAGTTCTAATATCATTGGTGAGCACCAGGATGTTTTTTTAAAAAGAATATGAGGCCTGTGCTTTTAATTATCTGCAAATTGCACATTTCCACTTTATTTTACTTTTAAATAATGCATTTTAAGCATTCCTTGTTTGATGAAATTCATTAAAAGAAATTGCAGTTTTGGAAATATTGCCTTATCAACATTTATTAATTGACTAGTCATTATTAATTTTACTGTATATTATGTGATTATTTTAATTATAATTATATATAACAATTATTATTATATTATATGAGTATTGTTATATTGATATTAATTATTGATTGATTTTGGTTATTTTCAATCTATTCTTATATTCTTGAATTGAAATATATTTAAATTTACTAATCACAATCAATGCTAAAGAAATGTATATGCATATTTTATTATGCAATGTATATTTTCCAAAAAATTAAAATGCGCATTATAAAATAATTTGTTTTAAATTTATTTCCTTAATAAACAATAATTGTATTTACCAAGTTGTAATTTTTTTTTTTTTTTTTTTTTTTTTTTGCAAAGGGGAAAAACTTATTTTTCTTAATGAAATACAGAGTATTTTATGCAACCTGAATGCATAATTAAATTATATATTCAGATTTAGATGCAGTAAGTTAAATGTGTATGAAAGGAAACTTCTGTAAATAGGTTTATGCAAAGCTATTTATTTATTGAGCTTAAAATAATACTTAATGCCTTCTTTTCAGCTGGATTTCTGCTGAAGTTGAGGAGGAGGAAGAGGATATGAGCCCAGAAGAAATCTTGCAGCAAGCTCAGAAAGCTGCTAAAGCAGCTGCTGATCGCTTAACATTAAGGAGGCCTAATACAAAGGTTTGTATATTATTTCCTATAATATGAATGATTTTCTTTGAGACATTTTAATTCAATTTTTCATTAGTTGTTTCTGAACGTTAATAGAAATTATTTGGAGGATTAGTGGTGACCTGCTAATCATGTTTCAGCTTTGATTTGTTTCTCCATTATGAAATAATGACTTAATGAGAGAAATTTGCAAGGTCCAAAATAACAATTGCTTCATAATTTTCTGACCTAATGGTGGGAAAATTTGAGGAATAAAGAATTGATCTGAATGCCAGGCATTTCCTAACCATGACACTTCAAGGCAGTAGTTACTGTAAAAAGTCAAATAAAATTATTATTATATTTTTTAACTATATGTGTAATGTTTACTGCACTTGTTATATGTATGTACAATGCTGTATTAATTATATAAAATAAGTTTTTTAATGAACTATTAATTAAAATGTTTGGAAAGAAATGCATTTTCAATTTTTTTAATGATAAATTTAAATATTAATATTTAAAAATTTTGCAGATTTTTTTCCCCAGGATTATTTTTTGTCATTATTATGATCCACTTTAAAAAATGTGTTTAGAGGTTCAGCATTGATGAGACAAAAAAATTTTTTTAAGATTTTTATCTGAACAATTTCAGAAACATAATATTTACACAGTCATACAACCAACCTCAAAAAACGAATAAGAACGAATAGGTATATAAACAACTATAAAAATTAAACGTCACACATGTACCATGCGAAGTACACAACCAATCAGCAATGCGATGACGTCATTTACAAATATGTCTTACGATGACGTCATCGGCAGTGCTACTGTAAATTTGCATGTTCATCTGCGATGAATTTGCAAATAAAAAGTTCTTGCACAAGATGTAAGATGGGTTATAAATTATAGATGGGTTTTCTAAAATTTTTAAAAGTGATTTTGATTTTTCTCGTCATTAAAAAAAATTGTTCTATGCCAAATCAGGATAATTCATATACAGACTAATCTGTTGAATTAAAAATAAAAAGCCTATGAAGTAAAAAAGGAATTTAATCTTGATAAAGATTGTGTGACAGTAAAATATGTATACTTAAAATATATTTGTAAGTTTACATGTTAAGAATGAAAATATTCTTATTAATATTTTAGGAACAAGTTTGTAAATTTTTGACCACCATAGCTTATTTCAAACATTTTTATAAGTATGTGCATATGAATTTTTAGTTAAAGAAATCATTACTCCTTAGATTGGATTTTTGCGCCAGAATGAAAATGGTACAACTACTTTGGCAATAATTCACCCTAAAGCAGGTAAAATTTATCTCTGAAATTGGTTTCTTGTATAATCTTTTAAGTGAATATCTTACCTTTGATTAATTGCTAATTTGACAGGGGACAAAGATGTGAAAGTAAATCTGGAAATGTTAGCTGGTAAAGTGACTCAAGGTACTGGAACAATAGCTGGATATAAAGAAGATTCCAAGAATTTTGTCAAACCAAGTATGTTTATTTTCTGTTTATAATGGGACTTTCAGATGTAAAATTATATGCAATTAAGAATTAATATGACAGTCACAATCTGGACTTGTTGTTTTTAATTAAAATGTTCGGTTTTATTTTTTTTTAGTTCATTACAATAATTATGGATCATACAGCTCTTATGCTCCTCATTATGACTCTACATTTTCTAATCTGAGCAAAGAAGATTCTGACCTTGTTCTCTCCACATATGGAGATGAATTAGGGGTTCAGTATGCTGAAAGGTTTGCATTGCTTACATTTCTAAAAAAAATTCTTTTTTTTTATTCAAAAGTTTTTTCTGTTATATACCCCTTCAAGAAAAAGAAGGGAAAAAAATGTTGCTATATTTTGTGCTAAACCGTTTCTCAGTATTTCATTGTAAAATGCTAATAAATAATTTTGCTTAAAACCAATGTAGCAATATGAGGTTGAAAAATTATTTACTGGTTGATATCGACAAAAGTTTTATTGAAAAAGCTAAGTCTCTACATTAAAAAGTTCTTAATATTTTAAAATTCACTATAAAAAAAAATATATGCACCCAGAATGAAACAATCTTAATATCACAAAACTTAGCATGCATGTAGTGTATGAGGAGATAAGCAAATGATTACAAATTCAGAAGAACAGATTGTTTTAGTAAGAGTTAATGGCATGAAAAAGGATACAAACCAGTAGATAGTAAATCCAACTATGGCAGCTACACAAGCCAAAACATTGTGGGGCATCGAATCAAGGAGGTCACCTATGACCTGCAGTAGATCATTCCATAATTTTTACAACTTGGCTGTTAGTTCACCAATATTCTGGGACAGCTGCAGTTGCCTTCCAAGCACATCCCAGATGTGCTCAGTAAAAGGTCTGATCAACTGGCAGACTATGAGAGTATGTCAAATCCTTGAAGACATCGTTGAGAGAATCATGAAGTATGTAGACGAGCATTGTCTTGCTGATAAATGACATCTGTGTGACTTGAAAGCATAGGCAGTACAACTGGCATTTAAATGTCGTCCACATAACTGTGTGCCATCAAAGTGCATTGAAGGACTACTAGAGGGGTTTATGTATCCTAAAAAGTCACTCCCCACACTTTAATACCTTGTGTTATCACTGTATGCTTCTTGACAACAAATGCCAGATCGGACCAGTGCCCTTGCTGCCTCTACATGCATATCGTCGGCCTAATTATCAGACTGCGTAACTCCACCAGTATAACTGATTTGAAATAGGGGTGCAACGTGCCAAGCACTTTTTGGCATGATTCCTTAATCATTTTGTTTTGTCTGCGCCATACCTCTGTGCGCACTCCGCTTTTAATTTATTCCTCGATCAGTGTAATCACTACTTTTTTTTATTTCATAATAAAACTAGATTTCGAAGGGAGAGGTGGTGGCAAGATTTTGACATAAAATAAATGCAACAGAAAGTAATATTAATGTATTACACTTCCAGATATAAATTATTTACACTATTTTAAGCGTTCATTACACAAAATTTGTAACAATGTGCTACTTTTGCTGAGCAGAGATCCCATGGGAAAAAAACCAAAACAAAAAACTAACACTAATATACGTTATCCCCATGGCAACCACATTATCGCACAATAAAAATATCAAAATAAACCATATTTTAATATTGCCTATCTTGTCGAACATAAACAACAACTTGGCGCCTAGCCCTACTGTATCAAATTAGCCTCCCAGATGGAATTACGCAGTCTGATCATTTGACCGACAATATCCACTATTCATTTGCATTGAAACTGAAGGATTCATTGCTGCAAATCACATGCCATCAGTCAGTCACACTCCTGCTTGCCTGAGGTTGGCGAGAATCCAATCAACACTGCTTGTGATGTGAGGTCAGTGGTGGAAATCTTAATTTCCTTTGGCTCCTTATACCTGCATCGGGCAGCTGTCTCCGAATGATTTCCTTTGATACCACCAGATGTCTGAAGGGTGATATATGGCATCAAACTGATTCTAGAAACCTTGGTGAGGACGTGACTGCTCTTATGATTATGTGATCAAAGCATGCATTTATGTTCCTGGGATGCTTGATCCTCCATGATGAAAGTCTATACCTTTCGGGATTCATCATAGCCAGCACCAAGCAACTAGCATATCACTTATAGACATGGCAGTCAATCCGCCTGTTCAAGCACTGTGCTTCTCTGAGGCCTACTATATGCTACCTCAAAGTCCAACAATTGCTCACACTGTCGCTGGTTACATCTCTGGGGCATCTCCAGTGACAATACTGTCCATCCAAGTTGACAGATTTGTTTGAATAAACCTATGACAGAAACAATCATATTTTTAAACTCTCTCAGCTGGCATCTCATATGTGCTTAGCCCACTTACCCTTGTCTCATTGGCATACAAATTTTAGTCATTTGCATATCTTTTACCAGACTACATTCCTGCTAAGTTTCGTGATAGTAGCTTAACTTCTCTTCTGGGCACATATATTTTTTTGTGATAGTGTCCATCAGTAAAAGGATCTTCTCAAAGCTTCATCTTTTTTTGAAAGTTGAATATGAAGGCATTGAAGAATAATTAATAAATACTTTTCATGACATTTAGAATCAAAATTCATGAAATTCCCTTTTTAAACATTAACATTTAATTTTTATATCATTTCTATTTAAATACTAGTTTGTTTGTTTTTGAAATTCTTAAATTATTTTGTGTTTATGATTATTAAAAGATGCCATTCATTAAAAGAAGAGATGTGAGGGAGAGAAAATGCATTGAAATCTCTTTAACAGTAATCATAATTTTGTTTCATAACAACATTTTATCTTTATTAATATAATTTCTTAAGTCGTTTTTTCATTTTTTTAATGTATTACTCTATTAACATAATAAGCTTTTATTATTGTGATATAAAAGAATTCTTAATAACAGAGCTCTAATAAAAGAATATTCTATTTTGTGTTTTCTTGAATACCTTTGTATTTTGCTGCAAGTGTCTTTTAAGTAGAAGGTTAGTGTAGGTTAAAAGATATTTGCAAACATTGTTTTTTTTTATAAATCATGTCTCAAAATAAGAGTGTTTTAATGCCTGATACATTTATACTTAACTACAATGAAAAAGACTTTACAATAAAATAAATAACCAAGAATAATTAAAAAGTTCCTGCTTTCTAAGATTTCTTGTATCATTTATTGTTTTGTATAAATGATTGTATTGATTTACATTCTGAATTTTTTTAAAAAAATGGTTCTTTTTGATTCATGCTGTCTTGACTGTAGTTGTTTAATTTTTGTATTCATCATATTTATTACAATATCAACTCTTTTTTTTTTTGCAGTCTTACCAACTTTGCAAAGGATAGCGATTTTATGATCAATTATGTTGATAATGTATTGGATAGTTTAACCCATGGAGAACATTCAAAAACTGTCAAAATATTAGAAGAGGTAAAGTCAGTAATCTGATATTTTTATAGTAGAATTTTTCTTTCTGTACCAATTTAATGAATTATAGAAAGTATGGATTTCTTATAATTATAAGAACTATACATGATCCTACTCTTTTATGCTTTAACTTGTAACTTTTGTTATTTGAACTGATGGTATTAATAATAACCCAATTTTTTTTTCACCAAGTGGGAAAATATATGTTGACTGTAAATGGTAGTTGAAGATTTATCCAAAGTTATATTAACTTAAAGGCTGGAATACATTTATTTAAATATAAATTTTAAAAGTATAATAGGAGACTCTCTCTTGTGGGCAATTTCTCAATTTTGGTCCCAACCTAACTCTAGTGCCAGGAAGCAAGCTTTGTTGTGAAGAAAATATAATTAAATACAGAAAATAGGTACTTGGCAACAGTATCTGATGGAAACAATGATACAAACTACAAATCATATCCTATTGTAGTCATGTACTTTGATCTTGTAAAATTTCTCATTCAAAGAAAACTTTTTGCAGCTCTAAATTTGATTGGGAATTTTCTGCTGGAGAAGAATATTAGCCAATTCATTATGTATGAGTTTTGAAAATGTTGAATATTTAGTTTCACTTATGACAAATAATGCTGCAGTAATACAAAGCAGAAAATGGATCTGTTACCTGTTTAAGGAGTGTTGGAAAGCTAAAATCTTATTTTTTGACAATTTGAGATTTTTACATTTTCAAATTGTAAAGATTTTAACCTTTCTAAAAATACCTTACTTGAAGCTCTGGGGTATTTAGAAGCCTTTAAAATGTATTTTTAAATATTCATTGAATTTGGGCCACGCCCATTTCATGGAGAAAATTGTAAACAAATTACTTTGTTTTTGCTTAAAAGTGTAACAATTGATATAAACCAAAACATGTATCTTTTATTTTAAATTGAGCCTTTTATTTTTTTATTTCTCAGCCGATTAGAAGTATCACTGTATACATTAAAATCAATTTATCTCAAAATGTAAATTTTAATGTGCGATGTACCTTTTCTGAGAAACTACTGTTCACAGGTGTGTAAATTTTTTATGAATTATTTATAATGATGTCTAATATATACTAAAATGAGCGTTTTGTAAAAAACTCAAAAATTTAATTTTTACAAATTTTTGAAGTAAAAAATGGGTCAAATTTCGCAATGTTTGATAAAATATTTCATAATTTCTTAAAAAATTCCAAGATTAGCTAAAAGCTCATTTTAGTATAAGAGAGGTGTACTTTAATAGAATGAAAAATTTCAAGCATGTACATAAAACAGATTTTGAGAAAAGGTACATCGAAAACAACCAATTTAACATTGTCAGTATAGAGAGAGAGGTTTCCAACTCCCCTTAAAAAAGCAAAGGGAAAAAAATTATGGGCTGCCTGTGTCATTTAATACATTTGGCATCAAGAAGGGGGGCTTTTCCTTTACTTTTTAACAGTTGAGGAGATGCTTGTAGATTTTTTTTATTATGTATACGGTTTTCAAAATTTGCATTTTAAAGCATTCATGAACTTGATGGTTATGGCTTGGTCATGGTCCTGATCTCAACTTTTTCTAACATGTTGTTAACATATGTATGAGTAATAATTTTTTTTGTATATAAATATCTAAAAAATGGGTTATTTCACTGTATTTTTCATATTAGCATCTTTATTGTAAAGTCTTAACTTTCTTGTTTATATCTCTATATATGCCTTTAAATTTACTATATGAGATTTTATAAATCTAGTAAATACAAAAGTAGCATTTTCTCTAGTAAGTTTCTTACCAAAATATATTTGTGAACTTTTCTTTGCATTATTTTTAAATATTTATATATCAAGTATTTAATGGAGTATAAAAAGTATTTAATTATTTTAAGACTTTGCTTGAAATGTTGTTCACATTATTTTAAAAGTTGACAGGTATGTAAATGTATCAATTGCCACAAATCTATTTGACTCACTTTCAGACAAAACAGCATTTATTCCTATTTGCATAAAGTTATTTGTGATGGTCTACTTATTGAATTGTTGGTTTCACCAACCAGCATCAGTGAAATTTTCTAATCTTCATAAGTAACTTCATGTTCTTGCAGGATTTATCCTGCAGTCTCTCAAATGAGAATCATTAGCATCATCACAACAACGTTCTCCCTACAAATTGTGATAACACTCAGATTTGAAAGATATAACTGAATTGATTACTGGAAAATTTGCACAATTTATGAATGTCTTTCCATTTTCCTTTGCATTGGTAGGGCTTTCGAATTTTATGACTGTAGGAGTTCTGCATCCAAAATATTGAAAAGTTGATCTTATGTCAAATCTGGGTATTGTATATCTATTTTGATTCTTGAAGATTGAGTTTGTTAAACTTCATAATTGCTTACAATAGGTTGGTTTTTTTCAGTATAGAGCTTATATTATCTTTTGGATCAAGGTTGATTTTTTTCTTCATCCAGAACCAAAGAAATTATCTTTAATATCAGATGGAGTTTTCTTTCTTATTTGGTTAGCCGTGATTAAACTCTTAAGTTATTCAATGTTTGTGACATTCAGTTCAATTTTCAAGATAAGTCTTTCCACATCCTATCAAGACCTTTCCTATTTTATAAGAAAAATTAACTAAATTTATCAGCAGTAACTCTAAATCTAAGAAGAATTTCCTTGTTTTTTTTTAAATTTTATCCTCTGTGCTATGTGTTTTTTATGTTACTTAATGAAGAGCCATTTAAGTAAGGTATTCAGGCTGACTCGGGAAATCTTGACAAATTTTAACTAACATTCAAAAACACTAAAATACAAACTGATTTCATCTTCTTGTGGATTAAATTATGAAATTCCTAAGTCAACCACTTTTAGTCTGACATAATCAAACCAAGTGTTCAATTGCTTAACTACATGCATCTTTTTGTCCTTTCTGTAAGTAAGACATTTTTGTGTGAAAAAATTGAAGCAGATGAATGAAATATCAAACCCTTTGGAGGGGAGATAAAACATTTTATTGTATCTAGATAATCTTAATGTTTATGTAGCCTATACCACAGAAAATAATACTGAGTTTGAACAAAAATCAACTTTTATATATATAAACCATCTAAATGTTACATTTCTTTAAAATATAATACAGTGGGTGAGAGAGAGAGAGAGAGATCGGTTAACGAACACTTTCACAAAAGATTTTTGTGTTCGGATGACGAACACTTTCAAGAAAGATTTTTTGTGTTTGGACAACAAACACGTATTCGGAGGTGATCAGGGAGACACCCCTTAAATTATGGATGAAATTTTGACAACTGCTAGAGATCTGGAATTGGAGGTGAACGAGGATGACATTGAAGAGCTCATAATGGGACATGAAGATGAACTGACGATAGAAGAACTCCAAGAAATTTTGAATGAAGAACACCAAGAAACACAACAAAATGTGTCTCCTTCTGAACAAGAGGAAGATGAAAGAGGATCAATGCCGACATCTGCCTTTAAAGATCTTTTGAAAATGTGGGAGGCTGTCAGAGCAATGGTCTTAGAATGGCACCCAAACCAAGCTGATGTCAGTAGGGTTGGGGATCTTTACAAGGACAATGCTATTAATTATTTCCGGAAAATCCTGAAAAAGAGAGCAAAGCAATCGACATTCGGCATGTTCTTCAATGTCCCATAAGCAAAAAATGAAAAGGACTGATTAATATGCAAGACTATATGTACGTATTATTTTTTTAAAAACTTACTAAGAAATTATACATTTTTTTAAAATTCAATTTTTAGGGTCTCCAGAACGAATTAATCGATTTCACATAGAAGTCTATGGTGAATTGATGATCAGTTAACGAACATTTTGGATAGCGAACATAGTCTTGGAACGGATTATGTTCGTTAATCGATCACCCACTGTAATTTTATTTCAATTACAAATTCAAGTTCTGAATAATAGTCCCCACCCCTGCCTCTAAAAAAATCCACTATATAATTTTGAAATACATATTCACACACATATTCATTCACATATTTATTTACACAGATTGAGAATAAAAAATTTTCAGTTTTAAATTACACTAAAATAAAAAATAAATCATTTATTATATAAAAATGCATTATTCATCAACATTACTGCTTCTTTACTTTAATTCACCATGGATATTATGACATCTAATTCTCTTAATGAAACAAGCAAAAATCATCTGAAAGATAACATATTTTAAAGCAAAACTGTTACTATGAAAATAATGAGAATTTGTTTACTTCTCAAGGTCACATTTTCCTTGACAAACATTTGTTACAATATTAATTCCAAAATATAAGGTAATAAAAAATGCATTTATGAAATTTTTTTTTTATTTTTTTGAAGCGGTTTATCATATCTGGCAAGACAGCCCCTTGTGGGCCAGTGACTTCCTTTGAAGATTCCTCCATAATGACCTCTTGTTTGCTTTTGTTCTCCAAGTTCTCTTGTTTATAATCCTAAAGTCTGATTCCACTGAGCCCGTCAGGGGGGTCACCTTCTTCAGGTGTCACAATCCCGAGGTACCCTAGTGATCTTTTCCTATTTTCTCAAGGGTCTACTATCTTTGGTAAACTCTGGCTTCATGAACCCGGGGTGCCCTAGTGATCCTTCTCTATTTTTGACCCTCTTTCTTGTCATCCCATTTTTCCTTTTCTTCTTTTCATGTCCAGACCACAGACAAATATTTTAAAATTTACTAGTTCCATTATTAGTTTTTTCTAATGAGAAAACTTACCTTTTATTACTAACATATTATGGTTTACATTTTGTATTGTGTTAGTTAAGTTTCTTTTTCATATATTTCTTTCAATACTTTGATTATGTTGCTTTACTTTTTTTCGACTAACACCGTTGGTTAGCCAACCCGCATGTTTGCCATGTGCGGCATCCCGTAAGGAGGAAAATGGTATCCTGGGAATACCTTTGGCCCACACTTCACTGTAGATGGGAGGCAGGAGTGAGCTCACTCCTGTCAATCGGCTGATGATACCTCTTTTCGGTTTCCTCAAAGAGACATTGCTGTAGATAAGGGGTGTCGGTTTACCCGTTGGATCCTCACCCTGATGCTGTGGCACTATATTCTGGGTGTACTTCCGTTTTACCCAACTTAAACATTGACGATATTGCTAAACACGCACGATTTTTAATTTTCTCCCTACCAAACAATGAAATGTAATGAAATAATAATCGTTTATTATTCACAAGGCTTTAATAGGAATAGGTGGAGAACCTAAATCCATTAAAAAATTACGATTAGGTGACCTACTTATAGAGACAATAATTGCATTACGAAGCAAATCTTTTTTACTGGCAAAAACCTTTATAGATTCTCCACTTACAGTAACTCCTCACAGAACTTTGAATTCTTGTCGAGATGTCATCTCTGAATCAGATCTTTTGTGTGCCTCTGAAACAGAAATTTTGGAAGGTCTTTCTGACCAGGGTGTTACCCAGGTCAGAAGAATTAAGACAAAAAAAAAGACTCCTCACTTTTTCCCACTAAACATTTAATTATAACTTTCAAAGGCCCTAAATTACCAACGAACATTGAAGCTGGTTGCCTAAATTGCAGAGTACATCCATATATACCGAATCCTCTGCACTGTTTTAAGTGCCAGAGGTTTGGTCACTCCCAAACTTCCTGCCGCGGTTAATTAACATGCTCTAGATGTGCGTCCATTGGGCATTCTTCCACAGATTGTACTCTGGAGCCGAAATGTCTTCATTGTACCCAGTCTCATCCATCTGAATCAAAATGATGTCCGAAATGGAAAATTGAAAAGCAAATACAAGAAATAAAAACAAATAAAAATATTACTTATCTGGAAGCATGTAAATTAATAGTCCCACAATCATCTCAAACTTTTGCTCAAGTTGCTAAATCCTCTAATAAAAACAGTTCTGCTCAAACAGATGAAAATATAACAAAAGTAAAATGTCCACCTTTGAAGTTGCTCCAACGAATTTCATCAATCTCCAAATCAAATATATCAATAACCACTCCTGTTATTTCCACACCATCTTCAACCCAAGCAGAACTCTTGCCCTCCATCTCTTCAACAGAAGCTACTGTCTCTGAACTTCAACCACCTATTCCAGTATCTAGTGATGTACTTTCCACCACTAATAATAAATTCACCCCTATTAAAACTTCATCAACCCCATCTGCTTCCTCATCCAGCTCCAGTATTCAACTACCCTCTGCATCTATTGCAGTCCGAGATGCTAAACAAATTTCTAAAGCTCGAGCAAGAAAAAGAAAAAAAGAATTGCTCAAAAAAATGAACTAAGCAATAATAGAAACTAAAATGAATCCACATAAACCGAGAAAACCGGCATCTGATGAGTATACAACGGATGAGGAAGAAATGATTGTCTACGACGTGGAAGATGAAATTGAATCAAATCCCAATTACGTGGGAAAAAATGGAAAAACTTATTACAAGGGACAATTACTTCTAACTCCGACGAGACACAGAAAATAACTTTTTTTCTCAATACCTGTCAAACTTGGTGGGGAATTCTCTCCACCAATCTCTGTTTTTTAAATATATTGAAAATAACTTTTATATAAATTTTAAATTTTAACAGAAATTTTATAAACTTTTTAACGAATGTTTGGCGCAGTTTAGCCGAAATTTGCTCTTGTGCCAATAACCCTAACATTCACTCACTCACTGAGTCTACCCATCTTGGTCTTCCATGCTTCTCAATCCCAGTGACTTTGAACTGCAGTACCTTTTTGACATTATCATCTGGCATTTGAATTATATGGACCATCTAATTCATTCTATTTATTTTTATGTATTTAATGATGTCAGGTTGTTCATAAATTCTATATAATTCGAAATTGTGTCTTCTCCAGCTATTTACATTTATACCTCCAAGTATACTAAGAAATATATTTCTCTCAAAAGATGTCATTCAATTTTGTTCCAGTTTTATTATTGCCCAAGTCTCAGATGCATATGTCAAAAGTGGTATAATGAAAGTTTTGTAAATTAAAAATTTTGTCTTGAAAGAAATTTAGATTTTAAAAACCTCCCCAGTCCATTATTTATTACCTTATTTGCCAGGTTTATAATTGATTCTTGATTTCATGAGATGTTCTGGTATCAAAGGTAATAATTGATCCTAAGTAACCTAGGACCGTGGGTAGCCTAGTGGTTATGACCGGAAGGCCTGGGTTTGATGCCCATACCACCAAATACAGAGTACATGGAGTATGTGCTCAGTAAATCAGTGGGTCTGAAAGTCTTGTGGGCTGAATCACCAGTGCAGGGTACTGGAGAAAATTTCCCTCCACTTCAGTTCCATGCCTAAATTGTGGAGGTGGAGATAGATGGTGGCACCATCTATCGTAATGTTCTGTCATCCGTTCGGGAATTTCACCGAGCTAAAACATACTGTCACCTGTATGGTGATCAAGGCTAAGGTCAACGACAGGCATTCATCTAGCCCATTGCCACGATGAATTTCGTGGGTCTCGATCTGACTATGTCAGACAGGTGGCATGAGCAACAACAACAGCAGGTAAAACTTTTAACTGTTTCAATTAACTTTCAACTTTTCAGCAGATTAAACTTTCAACTTTTAACTGTTTCAATTTCAAGATAAGGATTTGAGATTCGGTCTTTTGAAAATAGAATATTTTTAGTCTTTTATTTAATTTATAACAAGATCCATTTGACTTGCTTCAATCTTAAAGGTATGAAATGCCTCTTTCAGAGCATGGACAGAGCAATCACATAAATATAATCAGCAGGGGATAAAAGTTGTACTAATTTAGAAAAAAAATGTTCACTACTATTGATATTTAAATCATGCAGTACTTTCTCAAGTGCAATATTAAAGAGCAAGCAAAGAGAATCTCTGTCAAACACCTCTAAGAGTGTCAAGATCTTCTGACAGTAATCCAAGAAATTTTACCTTACACTTTGTATCTCGTATTGTAAATCTGGTCAATTTAATTTTTTATGGAATGCCAAATTCATTCATTGTTTTAAGCAAATTGTTTTTATTGACACTATCAAAAGCAGATTTGAAATTAATAAAGAGATAGTGTGTTTCAATATTAAATTCCATTGTTTTCCCTATAATCTACCATAAACAAAAAAAATTTTGGTCTTAGGTAGATCTTTCAGCATAAGACAACAGTCTTAGAAATAAAATTCTTGAAAATATTTTATAGGCAACACACAGAGGAGACTTATGCCATGATAATTATTGCAATCCATAGGATCCGGTGGCGCACACAAATGGCCGCGGTAGCCGAGTGGTATAGGTATCGGACTGTGGCTTGCTTTGTCACAGGTTCGAGCCCAGTACCACTAAAGACCCGCCGTGTAGGGCAGCGATGCACGTTAAATCTGTCGAGAGCTGAAACGTCCTCCCGTTGTGTGGTGTGGTAGTTAGGAGAGGGGGTGCCAGCTCAGGTGTCGTCCACGTCACTTGACCATGGTTCAAAATTACGTGGTCCGTCGCCAAAAGCCCTTGTGTAGCTTAACAGTGCGACGTTAATATTCAATCAATCAATCAACCGGTGGCGCACACAAGGAGGGGGGGCCCTGGCAGTCCGGACCCCCCAAAGCTCTTGATTTTTTTTCCGATTGATTATAATTCTAAGTACATTGTATGTAAAATTTAATTAAGTATTTGTTATTAATGATTAATTTTATTAATTAATGCTAATTATTTATTCAGTAATTAGTTTTTTACTGTGTTTTGCTCCTGAAAATTGACAAAATCAAAAGGAGCATGATACAAGAATGGTGAACTTTAGACCCTGGACCTACCCCTTGAAAAATTCCTGTGTGCGCCACTGATAGGATCCCCTTTCTTGTGTATTGGATATAAAATGCTAATATTCCAATCTGTGGTCATAGTCTCAAAGTTTCAGATGTCAATAATTAAGTCAAATATATTCATCAATAAAGAAGTTCCATGATTCTTTAACAAATCTGCTTCTATAAAATCATGTCTAGAAGATTTTTTTATTTTTTAAGTTTTCAATTGCAGCTTTAACTTTTTCAATTGTTGGTGCTTCAACATTGTTGCTGTAATTATAAACAGCAGCAGGATCATCCCTCTTAAACCCCTTCATTAAACAGTTGATCAAAGCATTCATGCCATCTTTTTAAAATATCCTGAACACTTGTGAGAATTTCACCATGCACTTTTTTACAGAAGTTAGTAGTCCAGCTGACTATGATTTATTTTTCAATAGAGTTCATTCATTAACAGAGTTCAGATGCTCAGCATCTGTAAACAAATCTTAATCAAAAACTTTTTTTCTTTTCTTCCCATCTAAGATTATGATACTCCTCATCTTTGTTTCTTGTATGTGCTTGTATCACATGTTTATATGCTGTGTTCTTTCCTTTGCTATAGCACATTCTTCATCAAACTAATCCTTAGTTTTACTTTTTGCGATCTTGCCAATCATAGTGTTGGTAGTTGTGCATGTGCTATTTTTAATAAGTTTCCATTTGTCTTCCAAATTTCCCTCACTATTCCCAGAATTAAAACAATTTTTAACATTTCGAATGTATTCTTGATTTATTTTATCATTTTTTAGCTTATCCACAATCAAATTCTCTTGAGGTTTCTCTTTTAAATCTTTTGCATTGGAGATTCTTGATTGACTATTAAAAAATAATCAGAATCAACATTAGCTACACAAAAGGCTCTTACATCTATCAAGTTAGAGTAATGTATGGCATCTGTTTAAAAGTAATCAATCTGATTAGTGTAGGTACCACATGGAGCATGCCATGTAGCTTTGTGAATATCTTTATGTGGAAAAGATGTACTTCCAATAATCATATTGTGTGAATAGGCGAAATCAATAAGTTTATGACCATTGTCATTTGTAACATTGTGTAAACTAAATCCACCTGTTACATATTTTAAACTTTCTCTCTTTTTTTCCCCTTCTTTTTTACTACTAACTCAAGCTTTTTAAATCTCCCACAACAACATATTTTGGACAAACTATCATAAATTTTCATAGAAATTTTTTTTCCCTCACCCTTTTCTTCGGTAGGAGCATAAGCTTATAGTTTACTAAAATTAAAGAACTTTCCCTGATTCTAATCTTACACAGTCTAGAAGAAACTGCACTGAATTCCAAAATCAAGTGTTTTATTCTCTCGCTGACTCTCACCAGTGTCCTAAATATGTTTCTTGTGATGGCAGCTGTAAAAAATAATTGATTATTTTTGCTCAAGGTTCCGCTGCCAATCCATCTAACCTTGTATGGCAATCAAATTATTTCTGTACTGTTGAAGTAGTAGATACAAAGCGACAAAATATTGCAGCTTCTATTCCTCATATCCATATTTCATCTTCCATGTCATTTACAAGAAGTCATCCAGGAAATATCTCCATTGGATTTCATAACAGTAGATTTTTTACAGGGTTACAGTTGTTAACCCTATGCCCAACTTGGTGGACCAATCCTCAATATAATCTCCGGTGTCAGGGTAACTGGACACTGGGTACCCATTTAAGTCTCTTCTTATGACATGCATGAGCTACATTGGGACTGTTCTTCATCTGTTTATAATGCTTTCTCTCAATTCAGAGAAAATGAAAAACTTTCAATTTGAATAAATTGATAACAACTTTTGCACTTTTCAAGGATTTGGTGATTTATACTGCTGTTAAGATGACAAAGTAAAGATATATATGGTAAAAATGGGCAATTCAAAGCTTACTATCTTAAATTGCAAATAAAAACTTTTCTGAATTACAATGTTTCAGTCATCCACAGCCCAATGGATTCTTAGCCATCTATTTTCATTTAGGCAGTTATGGGAAGTGCTTTTGTGGTTTAATATGATACTTAGGATTGCATATAAAATTTTTCACACTAAATGCATGGTTACAGCAGAAATCAATTTTAGGGTGTTATTACTTTGGGCCCTGTTGGATGGTGTCATATTATGTAACTCTACTGAGTGGCATTTCAGTTAAAGAAACAGTGAGGGGCTGCAATGTAAAATATGTAAAAAAGTTTTAAGTCAAGGTTAGTTTTATCTTTAAAAGACTTTTCTATCAACATTCATTTTACATTGTTTTATTTTATTCTTATAATATACTTATTATATAATATATATGCTTTTAAATGTGGTTTTTCATGAAATATTCTTTTTTAATTTAAAGAGGACTTTTTGTATTAAGATTCTTATTTTAGAGTAACTTTTAATTTCAATTAAAATTTGTTAATGAAATATGTTGTTTTAATAATCAGAGGCGAGCTTTACGGGAGGAAGAAGCTCAAGCCAGGAAAGCATTAAAACCTTTGAGTGAAAATGAGATTCACAAAACTTCTACCCCTCTAGATCAACAACAGTCTCTGGATGACTTTGACATGGAACTCTCTTGCTTTGACAGTGCAGGTATGTATTTTTTCTATGAAAACTTATACTAACTTTTAAAAATAATGTGCCACTTATCTCTTTTTCTTCTGTGTTGTATGGTTTTTATTTTTAGTTAAAGCTAAAGTTTTGTTATCTTTCCTTTACAGATAATTTTGAATGAATGTGTAGTTCAAATTTGACTCATTGATAGAAAATCATAGTACATTTAGTCTTAAAATAAAATGATGTCATGTATTTTTGAGAAAACTGTAAACATTTTTACAGCTTTTGAAAATATATTCACTTAATGAGATCAAACAGAAAACAGCATTGTAATCATTGTGGAGTAAATGGGTGGATCTAGTTTTTACAGAATCAATTTTAAGCACCTTAATGTACCATCATTACTCTTTCAGTCAAAAGGTGGCAGTCAGCTGAGCTGCGATTGTAAGTCATTGTATTATAGTACATTTATTTGTTTCAGGTAATTGTTTGTATGAGTATTTGACAATGTAAGCTATGAACTGTTTACTTTTTAGGATCATAAGTGGAGCTTACATTTGTGTAGGGACCCAGAGTCTTAAGATGTCCCTGATTTAAGTACTTTTTAATTAATCAGTACATTTTGCTGTCTTCGGTTAATTTTAAAGAATAGGACCCAAATTTGGAACATTTTATCAGATATAAAAAAAATGAAAAATTAGTAGGATATTCTGGCTTTGCTACCCTTTAGAAAGCCAACATTTTTTTTTATCATTCTTCACAATTTTAACTATTTTGATCCATTTATTCTGGTATAAAATGTGCTTTGCATTTTTTCTCCTAAACCATAATGTTAAATGAGCTATCCCTTCATTTATTAAAATGAAAAAAGTAATCATGGAATATTTTGTAATTTTTAAAAACAATACATTGTTAACAGATATGAATTTTAATATTGAAAATTTCTCAGGAAATTGAGGCATTTTTCTGTCAAAAATTTGTTTGGTGTTTAGTTCAAGCTCTCGTACTTTTGAGGAAGACAGCCTTAATATTTTATTTTACAAATGCCAGGCCATTGACCATCAGGTCATTAGGCAACGGGCTCTCCAATACCTTTTTACAATGCAGTTAAGATCATTCAGTGCAGAGCACTCGTCCAAATGAGCGGCAGTCATGTCTTGTCCAGTGTCACATAAAACGCAGATAGGTGAAGTCACTAAATTAAAACGAAACAGATGAGTACAAAGGCAGTCATGTCCGGTTAAAAGTCTAAATTTAGCCACAGCAGCAGCAGCACGAGGAGAACTTGGAATACCGTGGGATTTCTTACATAGTGTACTCCAAGGCTTATCACGAGCAACATGAGAAGCTGTAAGGCGAAATGATTCCCTAAAAATCCTCTTAATTTCCAGTTTGGCAGAATGAAGTGTCAGGTCTTTGAACAGGCATACCGTTATAAACCAATTGGGGACTGAATGGTTGTCTATTTAAAGTGAAGAACTGACAAGTAGTCTTCTTTAGGTTTACAGTCATATTATTTTCAATACACCAAAGGTGTAATCTTTCAAGGGTCAGATTTAGGATGGTATTTAGTTTGGACTGATCCCTCTTTGGTGTGCTGCACCAGATGGCAAGGTCATCCGCAAATAGAGCTGTATTGGTCAGTCCAGACAGCCTTAATATGTCAGTGTTAATTTACTTAACCATTATATCAATATAAAATAGCATTTCTGTATCCTATTTCATAAATATTATACTCAGTTTTAATTAACTTGAAAATACTTGTCAGAATGACATTTCTGTCTAATTTTTATGAATTTTAATTTATAAGTTTCATCTTCCATTTTTTTATTATTGTAAATTTATTTAACAAGCATTTTACAAAATAATACTTCCAACTTGGAATTCTTATTTTTTTTTTTATTTTTTTAATATTATACATTATTGACTTAATTTTTGTCACTCTTTATTTCATAAATTTAAAAGTGTATACTGTTAATGAATTGACTGTTCCGGTATATATATTGATCTAAAAGCTGCACAAAGGGCTGTTGGTAGCATATACTTTCAGTTGCGGGAAACTATTGCATTTTAACATATTCATCAACACCCTGCTTTGGAATATCTGGCTGAATTTGTTTTTCCATGTTTAGATAATGAAAATAAGAAGGGGGAGAATGATGAAAAGAATTCTCTGGAGAAGCGTAAAGAAATCCTCTGCAAGAGGAGGACAATCCAGATGAAGCTGGACAACACCACTCAGGCATTGAATGAGCTTAAGAGAGCCCAAAATGAGCGCTTGAGTTCAAATCCACCTCCACATTTAGGTCTCATCAAACCTCCATCCACTATAGAGAATGAATTAGGTAAATGAATTGAAAGGATTATATGAATTAATTCAATGTATTGTTTTTGTACTTTTTAAAAAGAAAAAAAACTGTTTGGGTAGTTCTGCCTTTTGGTGTAACTCTTCATTTGTCACAGGGTAGCCATGCTTATTACTCTGTGTGTTATTTATTAATATGGTTAAAAAAAAATGTTTTAAAAGTATATTTATATTTTTATCTTACTTTTGTTTGTTTTTTGTCTATATAATTAAACATGGCAACATTTTCCCTGTAAACTAGTTGTAAAAATGCATTCATGTCTTTTTTAATTAGTTTCATGATAAAATTTAATGTACCTCATTCATTGTCATGAATTTATATTAGTGATTTTTTCAGAGTCCCCAATACCTTATAAAATATTCTTACCTTTTAAAATATAGACATATACTTTTAAAATATATATATAAACTCAAACTCAGTGGCGTAACAGCCCATGAGAGCCAGGGCCTACTGTGCCCATTGGGTGCTGAGGTGCATGAGCTGATGTCCTGATCAGGTGGTCAGTTTGAAGCAAGAGAGAGACTTCCGGTGTTTAAGGCCCCAAGCAAGCTTGGTACTCATTTATCAACCCATTGCAGTAGGGATGAAAGGCTGAGTTGACATTGCCCAGCCCAGGAATAGAACCCAGACCTGTGGTGTGGAAGCGTGATACGCTACCACTCCTCCTCTGGGCCTTAATATATATATATATAAGAACTATTAAAAACATTGATATGTTGATTAATTAAGAAAATTGATTTAATCAGCTAATTTAAGAATATGATGTAGATTTTGTGATACTAAAAACAATTATTCATACCACCTTGCTGCATATATATTCATAACTCAATTTTTTCCTCTTTTAGCGGAGAAAGTGAGCAAGAAATTACTAGATGTTACATCTCAGGTTAGCTCAGTTTTAATTCTGAATTACTCTATTTGATGTATGTTTGCCATTGTTTTTATCTTTGAAGTGTATGTTTTAACTTGGAATAAGGAGTATTTAAATAATGAAAAGCAAAAGGCTTCAAAATGATTTACATGCACCCAACATAATAAATTTTCATATTGATAAATTTCAGATTAAAATTAATTTGCTTATATATTTGAATAATGAAACAATTGGATTTAAAACTGATTCTATGGCTACAATAACTAAATAATCCTGGTTGACAGTTCGTAGCCAGTATTGTTACAGTTGAGTTGTGGGCTCAGTTCCATCCAAGATCCACCATGTAAGAGACTGATGCATGTGAAATCTGTTGAGACTTTATGTTTGTGCGGTGTAGCAGTAGCTCAGGTTGTCTCCCTCATCACTTGACCATAATTCATTTTCAATAGCGATTATGTTGCATTGAAGTATGACATTTTTTTTAATAAAAATAACAGACTAAAACCAATTCTTGACATTTGTTTCAAAACATCTAAAGTAAGTTGTTTTACTTTTTTTATTCACTTGAATTGCATTTCAGATTATTCGAAAGTTAAAATATGGATTTGTTTTAAAGGCATAGTATTGTGTATTTCTTTCTGTTATTTTTACTGTGTTAATGACTTGGCTTGTTTTCAAAATGATAGTCAGTTTTAAAAAATCACATATAATTTTATCTCTCTAAATATAAAAGTTTTTTGTGATGCTATAATAAATTTGTTTAAAATGCGAAGATGAAGACTTAAAATTTATTTATATTTATTTATTTATTCTGAAAATTATTCCAATGAATTCTGATTTATTTATTTTGAAAAAAATAAAATAGACTGCATAATACATGAAAGTTACATTTTTACAATTGGAGCAATGAGTATGAACAGAGTTATATAATTTGCACAATGGGGGTTGTTCCAGCATTAATTTGTTTTTAAAATGCAAGAATTCGACTCAAAATTTTTAATGAAATTCCTTTTAATTATTAAGAAGCATTTATTGTATTTTTCTATTATTAAAATTATGTTAGTTTAAATTGAATTTTTTTTTCACATTTCCTTTGGATTTCATGAAGTACATAGAATCTGTATTCTATTATCATTTTTTATTATTTGAAAAGACAGATGGTAACATGTGCACATATATAAATATTGTATTAGTATTGTGATTGTTTACATTCAGGTTGCTGAACAAAATATAATAATGAAAAGTAAAAGAAATAAGAAAAATTCTGTTATCTTTTTGCATCAGTTTACCCTAGTCATTAATGTATACATTTTCACTTTTACAGATACCACCCGAGAACATTGTCAGTGTTAAAGGTATTCGCAAAGCTATGGGTATCACATACCAGCCAACTTCTGTGGTTACTTCAATCCCTCTTTCTAAAAAAGCAAAGAAGGCTGTAATCCTGGAGGGTGATGCAGAGCCAATGGACACCTCTCTGCCAAGAGATAATAGTCATCATTCTTCACCAGACCTTTCTACAGATGTGAGAATCCATCATCAGGACATGGAGACAGATCTGCAGGAGTTTTTGGTAACAGGGTCCGTCCTTAGGGTGTGTTCTTCCCCCACTGACACATGAATCATTTGGAAGGACAGTGTTCATATATGGGCCAAATTTAAATTTTATTCTTGTACAGTTGAGCATGAATCATCTGGTATTGATGAATATTACATGAACTATGGGTTTTTTTCTATGTGCCTTGTTCTTAAATTAAAAGCCTCACTATAAAACTTATAATCAAATGTGTTGTTTCATAATACATTGTGTTTCGAGAGAAAAACATATTTATTTTTAGAATATTTATTTTTTCTGTGAATGTTTGATTTTTCAAAATTAATGTTTGGAAAAATTTTATATATTTCTATTGAACTAAAATTAAAGGTTGTGAAGTCCTGGGTTACTGAATCAATAATTCTTTAAGACAATTCTATTGGACAATATTGTTTGTAAACAACCAGTTTGCATGAAATACAATTTTTTTTAATACGTCATAAATTTTTTTAATGAGAATTTTTAAAGGGTTTCTAATGTAACTTTGGAGAGGTATAATTAGATTAAATTCCTCTTTTTTGTAGAAAAAAATTTATCACGTCCCTTTAAATCAATAAAAATATTAAGAAAACCTAGAATCATCCTTTGTGGCTTACATAATTGTAGAATTATCACTATTTTAATAACTAAGAGATAAATGGATGATATAAATTGTTGCAGAAGTATTTGTCTTTTAGCATTCTGTGTTTCTTGGATTTCAAGGAGTCCTACTAAAACATATTCAAATAACCATTGTAAACCATATGTAATTTTCTGTTTTCTTCCCCATTAATTCGTATGTTTTCTGCCATTCATACAAATAGGGTATTTCTTTCATAATGTTAATTCCAGTTTCATCCAGGGTCTTGATATACACTCAACTTTCTTTTTATACAATAAATAGAAAACCATGCAAAAAATATATATATTACATATGGTAAAGTTGGGGATATTTATAAAACAAAAACAGTTCATTTTTATTACAAAAAAAAATTAGTGTACAGTGAAAATTCAGTATATAAGTACATACACAACATATAAAAATTGAAATTAGGAATAAAACTACTAACTAACAACTATTCATCATTACTCAATAACGAGCATGCTTGTTTATTATAAACTGGACCAAAAATCCTATCATCAGTATATGTATCAGATATGTAGTACAACTGTCAGCTTTAATTCAAATGAATAATTTTATTCGTTATTAACGGCCTCTGTTGATTCTTTTTTTTACTAAGTCTGTTATTAGTAACTACCCCCCTCCTTAAGTTCCTTATTTCATTCTTGATATCCTGCTATACAAAACATATTACACACACATTTAAATTTTAATGCACACTCAATGTCAGGACCATCAGTAAGAAAATGTTGTTCCATACTTGTAGCAAACTTCAAGCTCTCGTGAATTAAATAAGCTGTTCATAATTGAATTTCAACATCTTTATTATCATGAAATCAATCAAATCATCCTCATCCAAAGGGCTTTAACACGATTGAAGAATGAAGTGCTGTGTTCAAATGAGAGTACAACAAAATAAAGTGATTATAAAACTTGGGTATTCTCCATAACTCCAGAATACAAAGTAAACAAGCCATGAAGTAGACCAAGTACTGACCGTCTTCCGATTTACTATGTCAAAATTAGAATTTAAATAGTTGGGGGCAGGGATTCATGCTAGAACAAAAAAATTTGTGTAAAAAGGCATATAGGTGAATTGTGTTATTTCAAAATCGTGTAAAAAAAGAGTTGGGTGTATTTTAAGAAATAATTCATGTGTAGTATAATTTAATTTACATAATCCAGTTTTTTAGATGTTAATTAATTAGTAGCACTTTGTGTATTTTTTTAATTTTTGTGTGGTGATTACAAAGCAGGCCTAAAAAGAATAAAAAAGATCCAAAGTAATGGTAGTGTTAGTTGTGTGTGATACTTTACTATGAAATTAACTTATTCGGTCTATTTGAATTTTAAATTAATATTTATATTATTAACTTCATTAATGGTAAAAATATAAAACTATTTTCACAAAATATAGGAACACAATGGCACTTTTCTTTCATCTCTAAGCATGTAGGAAGAAAAAATAATTTTCCATTCATTTGTTTTATAGCTGTGACCATATTTTTATCACAATTAATGATACTTTATTCTAATATCTATCGTGTGAATTCTGAGGAATTTACAAGATTAAAACAAAACATTGTAAAAGGTTTTTATATCACCACTAAAGAATGAAATACAGTCTATTACTTTAAAATGCTTATTTACAATAAACTTATCTAACACAATTAATGCTAGATCATCAGAATGTCAAGTTTTAAATAAAACCAAATTTAAACTGATGGAGTATTTGTAAATATTATATATCACATTCAAGAAGTAAGAGTGAATCTAATCCTTTTGTAACTTACTAAATGCCATGCATTTTAAATTATCCATTACCACTTTTAAATAAAAAAGTTAAAACTAATGCAAAAAATTGAAACATTTACTGCCAGCTACTGTACATTACCAAACATTGCTTGCACAATGATGTCCATGCCTCGTTTGGAAAAGATCTCATAATTTATTCATTACAAATTGGGATCTCATTTCTATTATTACATTGTGATGATTCGGCTAGGAAAACGATCTTATCCCAGCAAAAATGAAATATTTATCTCAGCAGTATTTTGACCAATTTTTTTTTTTTTTTTTCATCCTTAAAACTCTCCATATGTGACCTGGAATCTTCCTCCTCAGAAAAATATGTCGGAAATGCAATCCCAATTTTCTATTCTTTATACATAAGAGGCAAAATGTTTCATTGATTATTGTTTATTTATTGTGCTGTTTTTATGAGACTCTTACCTGATCACAGATGCTCAACTGTGCTTTTTTAATGAATTTCATAAAACAATACTTTTTTTCATTTGTTTGTATTTTTATGTAAAAAAAAATTTGTTGATTAAAATGTGATTTTTGTCTTTTAAAAGACATCTTGTGTTTTCTTCCACAGAGAAAAAAAACATCAAATCAAATCCATGGTATTAAAATGTAAAAAATAAAAATCCATCCATACCTTTTGAGTGGAAATTTAAGGTTTAAGGTGAGTGAAATCTAACTAAAGAACACTATTGATATTTATAAGGCAAGTGCTCAAGAGCTGGTACACGAAGATTTTTCAAAGAGCAACTCGGGGAACTAGTAATATGAGAAAATAAATGCCTATAGAATTAAAACTCAAATCCTATCTTGGTATTAAACTTCAAGATTCCCCAATTAAGGAATTCAAAAGTTTTTAGCAAGGTTTGGAAACTGTGGAAATGTAAAGCATGCAGATGCTAATGTACTGCTATATTTGTCACAATTTTATGAGTGGTATTAAATTGAAGTAGGATTGATTCTATTTCCATGGTTTAAATAAGGACTAAAGTTTATTGTAAGTAATTGTAATTGACATACAATGTAAAAAATGTGCCTTTTCCCAGATTTTTTTGCATACAAAATAAAATTGAGAAATTTTTTGCGGTTCATTTTTCAATGGCCAAGAGTGAATTTGAATGGAGGTCTAAGGTGTGTTGGTTACTCGAAGTATCTAAATATGAACTAATTGTAACATTTAAACAATATTTTGATTTAGATGTAATTTTTTTTAAAAAATGGATCTCTGAATTATTATTTAATACCTTTTTAATCTTTAGAAGCTCGCGTATCCTGAGGAACTGTTCTCGTATCGAGCTACTGCATAAGCGGAAAAAAATTTTGTAGCTTGAGGCTCCTTTTGGCATGCCAGTACGAAATCCCGAGCGTAATGTTAATTCTATGAAGTTTCTTTCTTTTCTATTTACATCTAGGGTATTGCTTTAAATGCATTCAAAAGAGCTGGGACAAAATGAATTTTTTTCATTGTTTTTTTTTTTTTCGGGTTTTTTTAAAAAAAGAAATTGGTTAAGTATTTTTAAATATTAATTAGATTCGTAAATTACTATATATATATATAGCGCACTAAAACGATCATAAAAATATTTTCAATTATCGGATTAAAAAACAAAGACGGAAAATTTTCTTATGCTCTTCCAAATGCACATATTTTGAAATTAAATTACTTAGGAGTAATTAGAAATATATTAGCATTGCACATTTGGAAAGTAAACATGAAACTCAACCTTCTTGCAGAAGATTACATGAAATTTCCCCTATGTCTCTTTGATGAATGGTGATTTGACTTGTTTGGTGGGTTGTGATCGAGAAATGTAGTTTTCTTAGAATTTGCTGGGATGTTTAGAGGATATGTGAAAGAAAAGCTTTACTTAAAATCCTGGTGTTCCATCTGACTTGTTTCTTACAATTAGATAAATATCAGTGGTTATTCCGTTTTTAAAAAAGTACTACCCCCCATTGGGTTGGCTTGGTATTTTTCCCATTGCAAACCAGGAGCTGGTATCCCTTTTTAGTGGGTCACCATATAGGCGATACCATTGGTTGCAGGTCGTTTATATATACAACATGAGATTTCGTTTTTTAAACTATATCTTAACCCCCAACAAATAGTTTCTAAACAAATGAAAAGATTTTTAAATAATTAAATTGCAATTCCTTCAAATTAAATTACAAGGGGAGAAATATTGCTGAAAGCATTAAAGTCGCAGTTTACTTCAAGTTATAAAACTGATTTCGTTTTTTATTGAATTATATTATACAATATAACAATGTACGTAATTCGATTGTACCTGTATATATAAAGGAGAAAAGCAACTCATCATGATATCTCCGCTGCTATTAAACCTACAGACTTAAAATTTGGTAGACATGTTCCTTTCAAGGAGTAGAGATTCCACTGTCAGTCGTGAACCCAATTTAGACAAAAAGTAACGCGAAACTCATAATTGAACAGTTACCAACTCACCATTTAATTTTAACAGTTCAGTTCTGGTTTTGTGGGATATTGAGCAACAAAAGCTATTATCCCCTAAAAGACTAAAGAATTTGTAGATTAGCAGATATCAAAATATTTCATTTTCTGGACAAAATATCTGAATGTTCATCTTTTTGACATAGCTTTCTCCAGTAATTCTTTGAATGTAATGTGGATCAATTTTGAGAAAATGCTTTAGTGATTTCGAGGATGAATATATCTATTGCAGCCTAACAAGATGTGGTGTAAGCAGTTACATATTCTACAGTTTGTGTTGTCTGATAAATTGAATTTTCGTACAAGTCCTGGAGTGATGATCATTTTGCTGAAGATTCGAGTGCACAAGATTTCTTCTCTTCTACTACTTGTCCGCTTAGAGATCGAGCCTATGTTTGGAATATTGCCCAAGTTTTCAAAGTATTTGCTTGAACAGAAGTTATCATTGGCTTTTTTAAAACTCTCTTGATATATATTTTTTTACTGATGTCTTCTGAGGCGATGTAAACATTGTAATCTGTGACAGTTTTTGCGAGATTATCCGCCTGTTCATTCCACCGTTATTTGAGTGACCTAAGTAGAATCATCTGATTATTATAATAGGATAGAATGTATATCTTGCTAGCTAATTTCTGGATAACACTATGGGACTTCAGCGAGTAATTCTGAAGAACAGAGAGACTATCAGATAAAATTAGCAGATTCTTGTTTGTAACTGATGGATCATCTAAAGCTTGGTAGATAGCCAGAGCTTCAGCTGTAAAAATAGAATTATTGCGATTGATTCTGTAAGCAAAAGAGTTTCTTAATACCTGCAATGAATGTAATTTGTTCATTTTTCGAAGCATCAGTAGCTATTATATAGAAGTCCTGGAAATCATGATCTACTGTTTCATCAAATAAACCCCTTGTAATTTGTATTGGTAAATTTTTATTTTGAAATTAGTGACATATTTTGCATGGGCGAATTGAAAGAGATGCTATTCTGGGGATTGGAATAATTTGACCACTAACAGCATTCAAAGGATTTAGTATATTTATAATATTACTAGCTGGTATACCCGTTCTTCGCACGAGTAAATTGAAAAATTAAGCAATACAGATAAAAAGATAAAGTAGTTTTTAATGAGTTAATTTTACGTGAATTGCAAATTAAACAATGAAGGCCTTTTGCATATCTCAGCTAAAAAAAAAACACCTTTGTTAAATTTTAAGTATGTAGATCTGTAATAGCTGATAAAAAGAATTTTTTATTATATTTATAACTCCCCGCAACTCTCTTGAGGGTCAATTTTTGAAAATACCTTTCTAAGCTGATCTCTGCTCAGCAAAAGTAACACATTGTGACAAATTTTGGGTAATGAATGCTTAAAATTGTGTAAATTTATATCTGAAAGTGTAATACATTAATATTACTTTCTGTTGTATTTATTTTATGCTAAAATTGTAATATTCGCAAGCAACACCTTTTCTTAAATTATAATGGCGATTCAATGAAAAGCATAGCGAAATGTTGGCGATAGAGTCAAGTTGGCAAATGTCTAACTACTTTCATAGCTCGAGCTTTATTAGAACTTTGGGAAAGATTAGACTTACTCTTTCGTGGCATAATTCTTAGTAGGTACTTTTTCTACACTTCGAAAAAATACGGTGGCTGGCCTTGTCACGAGTTCGAGCCTAGTACCACTAAAGACCCACCGTGTAGGGGCACGTTAACCTTTTATCTACCGCATTATGATTTACTGCAGTTTTTTTCATGCAATATTTTTTTTTGGATCACTACATTGAAAATTAAGGGATATATACACGAGCAAAATACTAAACTTTGGAAAATTTAATCCGTTAGAGTTAATTAATTAAAGATATTCCACTGTAAAATTAATTATATACACCGTTCACTTAAAATAAATAGTCAAATCGTTTTCTAATGTCTTCATAAACATACAAAAAACATAAGACACTTAAATTTTGACATTAACTATTTTTTCGCGACAAAAATGATAATCTTTGCAATCCGCTGAAAACGCAATTTCTGCTACAAAACTATTCGCCTTCCCCGCTAAAATACTCATCATAGAGCCCGTGCTACCATATATCTTGAAAAAGTGGGTTTCAAAGAATATTCCTGCTAAGTGGTAGTTAGGAGAAGGGGGAGTAGATAAAACTAACTGTGCTCTTTACCAGGAGAAAAAACTGCACACCACCCACGCTATACTCCACACCACTCTAATGGTCTCAGAGTACGAAATATTTAGGAGTCATTCTCGACAGTAAATTAACATGGAAACAACATGTAATACACACGCGAAACAAATTCCTGTTCGCGCTCAGATTACTATTCCCCCTAATTAACCGGAATTCTCACATGAGTCTAGAGAACAAAGTACTTCTCTACACCGCCGTTCTGCGGCCCATTTTAACTTATGCATCTCCTGTGTGGGGCTATGCAGCAAAATCTAACATTAAAATCCTAGAGGTTTCCCAGAATTCACTCATCAGAAGGATTACAAATCCTAGCTGGCGTCTTAGAAACTCCCGCATTTATAAAGAACTTGAACTTCCCCCCTTCAAAACTTTCATTCAAAGTCTTGCTAAAAATTTTTTCAACGACATACAATTCACAAATAACTTAAACCTCATAGACATTCAAAATTACCCACTAAATGATAATACTAAAAGACCCAGAAGAATCCTCCTGGATTCATACAATCCCGTCATTCACCGGTGGTGAATGACACATTTGCTAAATTCTTCTCTTTGAGAAAAATCCTTGGAAACCTCATTTTTTACAGATTTAACTATTGACCAATCTCGCTCTACTCCTTTTGGAGTGGAGCAGGGCGGCTAATAGCTCTTTTTCCTCTGATCACGCTTTGCCGTCCAGAGTCGACCCTCCAATTTAAATAAACTTAAAACTTAATTATGCTGCACCCACCAGAAAATGCCCCCTTTTTATCAACCTCAGTTCAATCACCCAAACTCCAGGGCAGCCAATTGAGAGCCTACTCACTTGCATTCACCAACCAATCACAGTGCACCTTACCCATTTGTCAATCCAGAACTATCACTCAGGACTTTTTCCCGCCAAAACCAGATGGAGTCTCCGCCCATGACGATGACGTCACTCTACTACCTTACCTAGTCCTCCAATCACCATGCCACTCCAGACGATTCATCAGGAAATACCTCTCTCCATTCAGGACTCTCCACTTCCATCAGGAGCAATACACTTCTGTTAGGGGAAGGAGGATCTTGCCAGATCCATATCCCCGAGACGTTAATCGAAATCGAGAAGGGGGTGCCAGCTCAGGTGTCGTCCACGTCACTTGACCATGGTTCAAAATTACGTGGTCCGTCGCCAAAAGCTCTCGTGTATCTGAACAATGTGACGTTAATATTCACTCACTCCAAAAAATACAGTACAGTAGCTTTTTTTATATATATTTATGCTTAAAAAATTCAATATCTGCCTATTCAATTAAAATTATAGCTTTTACACATGAAAAAAAATCAATAGTAGCTATTCAAATAAAGAGATTTAAAACAACCTCTCCCTTCTCAAAACTTGGTTTTATTCTGAAATAAAAAAAAGGGGGGGATTACATTGATCACAGGAATAAATTAGAAGCGAGCGCCTTGCGTAGGCAAAACAAAAAGGGTTTCTTGACAAATAAAAGATAGATATATGCTGCATTTTGTCTGACAGAATTTCCTGTCCAGCCAATTTAAAAGCATAATGTTTGGAGTCCGTTGTGGAAATCCTAATGCAATTCGGAGGGCTGTGGTTTGAATGACATTAAAAGGTTTCACTTGATTATCAGACCATTTATTTATTGTATGGCTAAAGAGTAGTAGAAAACCCTGCATATACTATTAGTAGTAGAAAAGTGGGGGTTCTGGATCACGAGGTGCTTGAGGTCCCCGCCTCCCTGAACGAGTTCTCTCCGTCTCCTTCCCGCGGTTCTCCCCATCCAACCCTTCCGGCGTTTCCCTCCATCCACCCCTTCCAAACGGTCCCTCCAATTTCGTCCTTCATCCGTGACACTTTACCCCCCCTTTCCCTTCTATTTTCTCTTAGCGGGATATTGCATAAACAATCAAAATAGAAAAACAAAGCATAAATAATTTTAGGTTAATAATTAGCATAATAATTTTTTTTCTTCTTTAAACTACAATACTGAAATATTGCTTTTCATTTATATATATATATATAGATATGATTAAAATATGGGAAGATAGATTTCGTAAATATAAACCATATTGAAAAAACGCTTTTTCTTTGAGAATCTGATTATAATAGTGATGTCATATGACTAGTGACATCAGTAATTTTTCTACCAATCAGTTGCTTCCAAAGTTACGTCAGGAAAATGAACCAATCAGCTTACTGTTGCCACCTTGTAATACCCCTTTTTTATTTTTCTGTGTATCATTTCTTCTCAAGCTCTGAGTTGGTAGAATACTTTGCTTCTCGATAAAGAATTATCACGTTCCGACCCTACCACAAAATTTCAAGATATTTTCTTTCGTGATTAGTGAATTGAAATTTATTTAGTTAACCATGAAACATGCTACACCTCTCGCCTTCTCCCATCCTCGAGCCAAAAGAGTGTGTTTTGATAAAGACAACGGGAAAGCTTCTTCGTTTAAACCAGATGCTGTTCCTGAGAATCATTTCCATTTAGGAAGTCACAACTACGCCGTTGTTTCTGATTTTGCAGACGTTGCTCGAATTTACTTGCGCCGATACAAGCTCGATGCCACTGGATCTCTTTTACCTACAAAAGATGGAATCACTGTAACACCTTCCATATGGTTAGCCCTCGTAAGAGAATTTTCTGCAATCGTTCAAGCCTTTGAGGATGGAAAAGTATTTGTTATCAAGGATTGTCTCTTACTTTCCCGAACTGTTATCGAGAATGTCACTTATATCATATGGCAACGTTATTTCCAACGAAAGGACTTTACTCGTAAATTTTTGACTCCAGTTTCCATGCTAAAAGAAACGGAATGGAATGTATTAAAAGATATCCATAAGCAGATCACATCGAAAACTGTTTTAATCATGTTCGGGCGTGTTTTTCTGAAACTTCTGAGGAAAGAAGTGGCTAAACACATTCCTTTTCCAAAATCTGACTGCGTCGATTGTATTGACGCAGAAATGGTTCTCACTACATCAATGGTCGAACTCTTATGTAACCATATCGAAGAAAATATTTCATCATTGTTCGTATGCTTCGGATGTTTGGAAGGATACGAAAATCAACTAGGTCATGAATGTATGACATATTCAAACGGACAGAGAATTTCCGAATATAGTGATTTAGCCATATTAAACATGGACTGGGATAAACTGGTTGCAGATTTTGTCAATCGAAACATCCAAATGGTAAATTACATGAATGAGATGTTTCTCAATAAGTTGAATATGAATGTGTTGATAGAAAATGCTAAACAAATGTATGTTGCTACAGATTCTTTATTGTTATTGTAAATAAAAAGTATTATTTTTCTTCTTCAAAGTGTATTTCTTCTTTTTTTTTTTATTTTAAGAATAAAGTGTAAAGTACACACACAGAGAGATAGGCACACAATTCGTATAAATGTATTATTCTCATTAAATTTAAAACCTAAGATTGTAAAAATGATAAAAAAAAATATGCTCAAAATGTATTCA
>BMAU01004459.1:0-53867 GCA_019973935.1 Trichonephila clavipes
ATATATCAGTACTGCACATTGTATTTGGTAATTAATTTTACAATACCAAGCTAAGAACAAATTTAACAACTACCAGTGACTCCTTGGCTTGTCATAAAGATATATAAAAAAATGTAATACTTGTCTTAATAATTTGTATGGTTTGTAATTAAATTCATGTTGTAGATTTATACGTCAAAGTACATTATTATTATTGCATTCAATACATTGTTATTGTATGGAGGGGGCGCGATGAAAATTATGTTTAAATATTGGGTTGCTATTATTGAAAGTTTGAGAACCACTGGCTCACTCCAAACATCCATTAAAAACACTCCAATCAAGAAGTAGAGGATTTTCTCTGCCAACCTACCCCATTGACTTCTGAAGCCATGCCTTTTCCTAACCTATCAATTTGACAACACCATGCCACCTTTCAATTCGTATTAGGTCAAGGGTTGCTCCAAAGTAAGTATAATTGAGTAATTGAACAATTTTCTACAAATGATCAGCATCATATTCGTAATTGTCTGTTCTTTCTTTCAGATTGCATTGTAAATAGTAAGAACCTTTTTTTAAGGTCCAAAATTTGTACGAATTTTTCTTTTTTTATGCATCTGAATTTGGATGAGGTACTAAAAAGAATGAAGTGATAATAAATTTACAGTATAACAAAATAATCCATTTCGCACATTAAGGATTTTATCAGAATAATTGTGTATAATGCCAATTTCAAAAGTACGCCAGTGATTAAATCTCGTTTTTACTGACGACAAAAAGGTTTATTTTCGTCTTCTAAAAGATTAAATTGTGAGTATTATGAACAGTGAAGATTATTCCAGTGGTTTGCAAACTTTCACTACTGGCGACCCAATTTTCAATCATAAATTTTATTGCGCCCTCCTCCCAAAATAATAATGTATTTAATGCAATAATAATGCACTTTAAGGTGCTAAATCTACAATACGATCATAAATTTAAAGCGTACGAATTAACAAGATAAGTATTAAATTTTGTATATGTTACTTTTAAGTAATATATATTTTTATTTCTTAATTTATAGTTCGATTCACTATAAAAGCGTGTTTTTTAGCTTGTTTTTAAACTATAATTTATTTTATAATTATTCTTACTATGCACGATAAAAATCACAATTTAAGTGAATAATTTAATTAAGAAAAAATATACTTACCTACTTTCAAGGACTTTTCAATTTGTCTTTGATAATTTGAAAAAAAACCAATAAACCAAAGAAAATGTTCCAAATGTGCGTGTACTTTATAAAGGACATAAATAACAGTTACTTTTTGTAAACAAAACAGGAACGTTATTTCCAACAAAACTGTCATATTTTGTTCACGTTATTGTAGTTTTACTGTCGTTTGATGCTCTAAAAATAGCATTTCGAACTTTTTCTTCCTTGTGTCTCTTTGACAAGGCGAAGTGCTTCATTTGTGGCTACACAGTTTTCTTCATAGGGTTCTTTAGGCAGCATTTGAAAATTTGAATTCAACTCAAACGTTTCATGTCTATCGCTTTTCTCATATTTACTTTCGCTACCTTGATTAATATGTATTATTTCAGCAGGTGTTTCAATTGCTTGTTCAGTTTCAACTTCCTTCAATAGAGATCAAAGATGCTATTTTTTTTTATATTCTGCTCATTTACATTTATAAACCATACTAAGTCTTACAACACAGCAATCAAAACCACAAAATTGTTCAGGGGGAAATGTGTAGTATGTTCATAGAAAATATTTTTGAACAAAAGTGGTCGCGTAGAGAACTCAATCAAAACTAGTAACTTGATTGTAAAAAAAACGTTTGCAACTCCAAAAAACGAGGTCGAAATGTGATAAAATTATTTTAGTTCCCATTAAGACTGTCATATTGGAAGATACTCTGTCAAGGTCATTGGTAACAAATAAACAGTTTTCCCAGAATTAATGATTTCGTGAGCATGAGATGACTCTGCGCATCGCGTGACCGATCCCGTTTTAAAAGTGAAAATATCGATGTCAGATATAAAAACTAATTGTGTAAAATAGTTTTCATTATCATTATATGTTTCAGAATACTCATAAAATACATCTTGGCCAAATAATCCTTCAAAGGGCTCAATATACTTATCCATTTTTCATATAACTGATTCACATGAAAAAAACCCACCAGAAAAATATTATTGACAACTTTCCTAAAAGAAAAAGAGAGAGGGAGTGAAACATACCAGTTGAAGGTCAAATATATGATAGTCAACAGTAGTATTTAAGGGGTATAAAAGAAACGTAATAAAAATCTCTCGTCGTGGGAATACAGTAAAACAAAGAAAATGTTTTTTATTTGGTTATAAGATCAAAGATAGCGAATGAGCGTTTGAAGTGGAATCTTTTTATTTTTGATTATCACCAGATGATATCTATAAATAATATCAGTGTAAATGTGCATTGTTTATTATGTCCGAAAGCATTTTGTTTTTCTTCAGTCCAAAAAATCATTTTTTAATACTTTCAATATGCTCGCGTTCTCCTCGCAGGGTAAATGCGCCCCCGGGGGCGCGCCCCACAGTTTGAGAAACACTGGCTTATCCCAACAAGTAATTTAACGACGTCTTCTTATACCTTGACCTTTTATTTATATATGCAAGGGTAATAGTTCACGAGAAATACTGATAACGTTACAAACAACAAAATATACTTCGAATATTTCCAATATTATTTACACAGTATTATTTGATGTAATTCCGTCTATATTTTTAAAGTGATGTTACTGCGTATAAAAATAACATTTTTTTTGAAAAATTATATTCTTATTCACTTTAACATCATAAATACAATTTAATTCATAATACATGTATACGTATATGTGGCATACACCAATCATGCGAATAATGACAGAGTGTACATAAATGATAATTCCTTTATTTCAGGGCGGGCTTTAAAAAAAAATCCAAAGTACAGCTTCGCTGTTCATCGGAAATCAAAAATAAGACTCGAAAGTTTAAATTAAATGCATTTAAAAACTTCGTAGTTAGCTTTCAAGAAACACAAAGAAGTGGGACGATTATTTATTCCATATATTTTCAATTCATCTAGGTTGATGCTTTAACAATTTGCGCATTGCATCACACAACGCCAGTTAGTAGGGGTGGAAGACATGTTTGATTGATGATGTAGCCCCATGACCCTAGTAAATTATTTTTTTGGTGAAACGAAGTTGGCAGATTTTGCTATTATATGTAGCAACAAACAAATATGTAGCATATCGAAATAAATAATTCCATCATCATTTTTGCATAGAAAAAACGAGTCAAATATTTTGTCATGTAAAATTGGACAAAATACATTCACTTTCTATGGAGGGAACCATTCATATAAGTGTCTTGATTACAATCTTTGATATGAATGAATCATTCTATAGCAATGGTCGTCAAACTGTGTTCCACGCAACCCTTTGGTTCCATGAAGCATACCTAGGGGTTCCACGACTCATAATAAAAAAAGTGGAACAGAAATTTTTAAATGTTTTTTTCAAAAAAGACTAACGTTCTCTAAAATGTTTGTATACAAACAAGAATTAAGATCATCCCTGTCATTAAGAAACTTAAAACATTATTCATACATAACTTTATTTGACAATACTTTGTATACTCTTATTATAATAATAGCGTTCCCGCTCGACAGACGTCCTGTGCACACATCTTAAATCCGAAAGTTATAAATTGTTTTGAATAAGTTGTAACAATCTCTTGAGTGTTTTGATGAAATTTTTTATAAAGAAAGTTATTACAATACCTGACTTCATCACATGTACAGTTACCACAATTCGACCCATTGATTGCGTGTGAGTATGTTTTTACTATGAACTAAGTTGAATACAGAAGCTTTTCTTAGTTGAAACTTGAACTTGTTTTGATGAAAGGGTAAAAAGATTAAACTCGAGTTATTTTCATAACAGGTATATTTTTTTAATGCACAAGAAATAAATTTATCGTAATGCCATTGAATGCATAATGTTTTTGTTTACTCCTTGAGGGGTATAAACAAACAAATGCGATGGTTTGTCAAACCTTTGGACATGCAGCATATAATTGGCCGTGCGATAAACCAACGTTATTGTCAATCTAAGCCACAAATTATTATTGTTTGACCTTGTGAATTATTAATGGTCATAGCAAATGCTAAGCGAATTGTAAATTGCAAACATTTAAACGGGTAAATGAGTCTGAAGGAATCATTGTGATCTGTGGTAAAAGTACAACTTTACCTTGAAGTTTGCCGCTCAAAATAGGGGCCTCAAGAATATTGCTCATTATTATTTTTATGAACAATCACGCGCTCTTGCATAATTTTGGCGATTTTAACTAATTGCGATATTGGACCGAATTGTAAACCATTATCGAATCCACTTAAACTCACACAAATAATGTCATCAAAATTGGTCTAGTCATTTAATAGGAGTTCAGTCACATACACACCACAGTATAATTAAACATATAAAGATTATTTGAAGAGATATTAATTAAAAAAGCGCTAACAATCATGTTTCGTCTGCAATTTTGTAACAATGAAGGCCAGTTTGGCTGAAAATCGAATTTTGACGCCAACTTATGTCATTTTTATAACAATAACATTGTTACAACAATGCAGGTTAATGTTAAGTTGAATGTTTTTAGTGTTTTTAAATAATATCTTTTTAACTAATTGCGATATAGGACCGAATTTTGAATCTAAACCATTCTTGAGTACACTGGAACAGTTACAAAATTTTTCATCAAAATCGGTCCAGCCGCTTAGAAGGAGTTTAGTCACATACACACGCACAGAAGATTTGTATATATCAATATATAAATTAAAATAAATTTTATTGTTTACTATTCTGAGTTCCGCGACATAATTTTATGCTCGTTAGTTCAATTTCTTGGAAAAACTTAATGATTTTAGAATGGGAAATGTTGCAATTTATATTTGTGGAAAAATACCTACAACATATCAACTGATTCGATGTTGAAAATTCTCTGTCTCATGTAAAATACACAGTATTTTTCATACAGCTGTAAGTAGTTTCATGCCATTCAGAACAATGAGCATAAATAAAAACTCTTTCTGAACGTGAGTGGCTTCAAAAACAAACTATAGTAACAAATGTAACTTAGAATATGTAATGAAATTACAGTTATACTCAATAGATCTAGATTTCAAGTTTTTGTGCGAAAAATGCAAACATATATCCCAGTTACTGTAAACGTAATGTATAGTAGGTGACACTTGGATCACAGAATAATATTATTGGTGAGTAAATTCTATTGGTCTATTGTTGATGTTTACTTTATAAAGTATTATTTTATGATATATTCTTTCACGAGTGTGTGTGTGGAATAGAGTTCAACAAAAAGACTTTCTAGTTTTAGAGGTTCAAAAACACCTTCTACTTCTTTGGGTTCCGTGAGTTGAAAACGTTTGAAGACCACTATTCTATAGAATTCTGGTTGTGTAAACTTTTTAAAAATTGCTTTCTTAACTTTTATTGTTTTTTCTAAATTCTTGAACTACAGCTACAACTTGTATGATTTGAATGCTAACATACTCAGGAACACTATTCATACCGTCATGACAGGAATTCACATTTATTTACTGGCACGTCCATTTGATTTACTCGGATACTAAGAAATTAAATGCATGAACTGAGAATTAATAAGCGGGATATTTTGATATCACATGCTTTAAAAAGTTATCTAGTAAAAGTGTAGAGTGATGCAAATTTCAAATTATATTTTCTAAAAGATAGCCACGATTAAAATTATTTTCGACCCTTTCGTAGTCCTTCGGAAGATCACTTCTAATCTACATGATCTTAGAAAATAGAGCTGTGGGAAGTGAAAACCACATTAATCTTGATATCATTACGATACGAAAACTAATTCTCGTCTCAATTTTTTGCGCTCCTGTAAATAATTCAGGCGCATTATGACATTTGTAATTTGGACAAAAAACTTATCACTAAGGAAGCAGTACCTTGTCTAAAAGTATATATAACCCTTCTGTGTATAATGATGACGTGAGACAGATTGATCATTTCGATCCAAGAAAAGAAAGATACCAAATAAGATACGTAAAACGGCAGCATCTCTCATATCTTTTATATTCTTATTCACTATGCGATCATAAATAGTTTCATAGTGTGGCAAGTGAACTAAAGAAACAGGAAAATTACATCAGCTAACATTCTGTACAGCATGAGCTCGTCAGCTAATAGAAGGATATTCTTCAAGCAAAAGGAGAGAACATCCTGCTATCTTTCAAGCAAAGAAGTGTGGACTTCCTAGTGATGTGCTCTTAGCCAGTGCGGGAAATCAAATGCCAAAGATGGTTTCCAACTATAGACCATGTGGGAAATGTAGCAGAAGGGACAGGATAGGAGGACTCGCTACATGTAGTCAGTATATGATATACCCTTGTGCATTGAAACATGCTTCTTAACTTTTCATGTCAAATAATCACCATTAAATTTAAATTTTCTTATGACGTTGACTGGTTCCTAAAGAAATATTCTACCTACACCTAAAATTTAATTGTAATCATAAAGATTCGGCAAAATGAAATATATTTCCTCAAATGATATTTTTTAATCTTTAATAAAGCATGAAAAAATGAGAGAAATACTAAAGAGAATTCAATGGCCAACGAGATTGTTGATAAAGGTAAAATTAAAAATGTGTATTCTTCAGTGAAAAATGATTAGATCGGCGAAGTATGAGAAGAAAGACTCATACTAACAGACGATCTAATCACACTGTCAAAATCCCACAGTGTACCTATTATATACAAGCCTAAGAATTCAAAGGAATAACTGGTAAGTTCATTAGTTTTGAAAACTATAAGAACTGTGCAAAATTTTGGTATAATTTTAAGTACAATCTTTCCTCGATAATTTGAAAATTGTTAGACAAAGTTTGGAAACTGTTCCGAATATAATACAGTGAAAATCATTTAACACGAAACTGAAAACCCTTTTAATGTTAAAGGATATTGCGTATAAAAACAACATATATTGAAGCACATTGTATTTGCACAGAAATATGTGACGGAAACTTACTCTGTTTAAACATTTCCGTAACTTTCTCTCTTTTTTTCCATTTTTGTTGATAATGAAATTAGCAATATAAAAAAATTTAAAGTTTTTGATTTTCGCCTTCTGTCTGAAAAAACGTCATCTTCATTTTAGGCGAAATAAAAAATAAGTTTGCTTTCTCCCTGAGGTCTTCACCGTTGTACTCGTAAGATGATTCTTCTAAATTACGGTGACAAAACGGGATCTAACTATGCGATGATTTCTTCAAAACATTCCAAAGCCAAATGATGAGAGATAACGTTTTTGAGTGGCATTTATAGGGGTGGAGGGGACAGTAGCTTGATAAACAAAATTGGCTCTTTAATTTTTCAACTATTTATTACATGCAATAAATCATTCTTTTTGCCCAACTAATTTGAAGATAACTTGCATGTCGGAGTTTGGGTAAGAGACTAAATGCATGAGAACTGAGAATAAATGTGATGGACACTTTGAAATCGTATGCTTATTAAAGTTATCTATTAAAAATTTGGAGTCATGCAAGTTTTAAATTAAATTTTTTAAAGACTGCAGCGATTAAAATTCTGTTTTGCAATTCGTGGGCATTGAAAAGATAATTTACCATCTATATGATCTTATACAATATACCTGTGGGAAGTACAAAACCCATTATAATATATTAATGTTAATGTTATACCGAGAAGACTAATTCTGGTCACAACATTTGGGGCTACTTCATATAATCCGCGGATTATATATAACATCTGTAAATTCAAACAAAAACAGGTGGCACTAAAAAAGAAGTATCATGTCCAGAAGTTTGTATAAATATTCTGTATATAACAATGACATGGAAGAGATTGATCGCTTCCATCCAAGAAAATAAAGATATAAAATAAGATGCGTAAAATGGTGGCATCGCTAATATCTTTTATATTTGTATTGACCAGCCAATCATAAAATTTTCATACTGTGGCGAGTGAACTAAAGAAACAGGACGTTTACATCAGATTCCATATACTATTAGCTGGTCAACTAACAGATGTATATTTTGCAAGAAAAAGGAAAGGATATCCTGCTAGCTTTTAAGCAAAGAAGTGTGTACTTTCGTAGGATGTGCTCTTAGTCAGTGTGGGAAATCATATGCCAAAGATGGTTTCCAACTATAGAAGATGTGGAAAATGTAGCAGAAGGGACATGAAAAGGGGATCCACTACATGTATAAAGAATGCGATGTCCCCTTGTGCCGTAGAACATGCTTTTCATCTTTTCATGGCAAATAATCGCCATTAAATTAATTTTTTTTTACCGTGAATCGTTCCTTTGTAAGTATTCAACCAAATCTAAAATTTAAACGCAAACGTAAAATTCGACAAAATAAAATATATTTCCTCAAATGATGTTGTATACATTTTAATAAAGCATAAAAAATTGCTAGAAATTCAAAAAAAATTTAATGGGGGGGCACGATAAGGATATTAAAGGTAAAATTAAAAAAGTATTCTTCAGTAAAAAACGACAAGATCGTCTGTGATATGGGAAGAGACACTCATACTCACAGACGATCTAATCACACTGCCAATATACCACAGTTCTCCTTTTATATACAAGCATAAGAATTATAAAGGAATACTGGTAAGGTAATTAGTTTTGAAATATATAAGAACTGTGTGAAATATTTTGGTATAATTTTAATTAGATTTTGATTTCGAAAATTTAAAAATTATTGGAAAAAGCATTGAAAATATTCCGAATATAATACAGTAAAAATTATTGAACACGGAAGCGAAATATGTTTTCGTGTTAAAAAATTTTACATAAAAAACAACATATATTGAAAAAAATTTAATTTATTAGCACAAAAATCTGGCCGAAACTTACTCCGTTTACACATTTCCGTTATTATCTCTCTTTGTTTCAGTTTTTGTTGATAATGTAGTTAGAAATACCAAATTATTTAGAGGTTTGTAATTTTGTCTTATGTTTGAAGAAGCTTCATCTTCATTTTAAGCAAAAAAGACGTTTTCTTTCCTCCTACGTCTCCGCCATTGTAAGCGTAAAACAATACCTCTAAAATAGGGTGACAAAATGGGAGATAACATTTTAAAGTATCCGTTTACAGAATTCCAAAGCCGAATGTTGAGATAAAATGTTTTTGATTGGCATTCATAGGGGTGGAGGGTGAAAGTTGCACCGATAAAAAAAATTGGCTCGTGTGACAGTCTACTCCATGGGCATTTCAAAACCAAGTTTGCATTCTTTCTATGAGGCATGGGAAACCATCTCTCTTATATTTCACACCCCTCTTAATTCTCGCTTTTGCGGCTGGTGTTTTCCATATTTTGTTCATCCCTAAAATTAAATATTTTCTTATTAAGTGATTTTCGTTTCGCGTTAAGGGAAAAAATGCATATTAATACATATTAGTTTGTCGGGACAGTTGTATTACTTCGTGTTAACCGATACTTAGTCTTAAGCGTTTTCACGTTAAACGTATTTCACTGTCCTTATGTTCAACTTCCGAAATTTTATAAGTTAAGAGGACATGGTACAATTTACAGATTCTTTTTTAATTTATTGATTTTCATAGTTTGTTTGACTGCCTCCTGTGTGTATGTATGACGTAAAACAAAGTTTGTGCTCAGAGAATTTCATATTTTTCATCATTTAATTTTTTAAGGGAAAAATTTGAAATTTAAGAAGGGATTTTAAATTGCTACTTCTTCTAGAAAAATGGATGTATATGTATATAATTTGATTTACATGTACGTCAAACCTTGTATAACAAAAATTGGTATGGCTTTTGCTATAATATGATTTGTATACAATATAATTATTAACAATAGATGATTATTAACAATTTTTATACCATAATTCTTTTGATGAATATTTATTTAAATTCATTAAAAATTTGAGTAAATTCTAAATTTAATGTTTTTTTTTAAATAAATATTATTTTTATTGAAAAATGCATACCGACTGTTGTTCGATGCACTATTAGCAACAAGTGAAAAAAATAGCTAAGTATTAGGCACAATAGAAAAAAAGCTTTATCACTTAAAATGAAGACAAACTAGTTATTTAATCTTTCTAAGATAAGTCAGTTTAAAGTTTTGATTTGCCGTTGAGATGTGAATAAAAACAAACGTACACGTTATTACAACACGGCATTTTTTAAACATAGAGCTTTCAAACTTTGTGAGTGTGTAGAAAATTATACAAAAATAATTTAGGCTATAAAAAAATTCGATTTGATTTTTTGACCGATTTTCGTCAATTGAATGGTACGGTATCTTCTTAAATATTTGTTGTTTCTAGAAAATAGGGAAAGTTTCATAAACGGATAATGTTCTGCTGTTCTTGAATTTTAATTCGCAAACGATTTACTTAAATTAAGTTTCGAACATGGCTGATTTATTTTGTTTTTCTTAAAATCGTAAAAAATAGACTACAAAACTAAAGAGAATGCTAAAAAATGAGGTCTACGCTTTAAAATAAGTGCTTGAAATCGTAGTTTTTTTTATAATGAAGATATTAAATTATAATCTAGAGTAATCATGCATTTGCTAATAAATTCATATTATCCTCCTTTTTCCTACATAAATAAATCACAACTGCATCATCCAAAAAACGTAAGTTCAAGACATATTTTTCAAGGACTGTTTTTATTATATCTTTAACGCAAAAATGATTGGATCTATCGATATGGTTTTAAGGCAAACATTAAATTAATAATTCAGTTATAACGGAAACTATATACAAGATTTTTCTTAAGATATGATCTTAAGGTAGGACGCATGGTATGATTTATATATAAAAAAAACCTCCATTTAATGCTGTGCTTCTCAAACTGTGGGGCACGTTCCCCTAGGGGGTGGTATAAATCATCTAGAGGGGTACGAGCCTATCGAAACGTCAAAATAAAAGATTATTTTAAATTATCAATCTATTGAAAGGAGTAAAATAAAATACATTCTGACTCAATAAAAAATAAAATACGCATTTACACCGATATAACATATTTATAAATATATCAGTACTGCACATTGTATTTGGTAATTAATTTTACAATACCAAGCTAAGAACAAATTTAACAACTACCAGTGACTCCTTGGCTTGTCATAAAGATATATAAAAAAATGTAATACTTGTCTTAATAATTTGTATGGTTTGTAATTAAATTCATGTTGTAGATTTATACGTCAAAGTACATTATTATTATTGCATTCAATACATTGTTATTGTATGGAGGGGGCGCGATGAAAATTATGTTTAAATATTGGGTTGCTATTATTGAAAGTTTGAGAACCACTGGCTCACTCCAAACATCCATTAAAAACACTCCAATCAAGAAGTAGAGGATTTTCTCTGCCAACCTACCCCATTGACTTCTGAAGCCATGCCTTTTTCTAACCTATCAATTTGACAACACCATGCCACGTTTCAATTCGTATTAGGTCAAGGTTTGCTCCAAAGTAAGTATAATTGAGTAATTGAACAATTTTCTACAAATGATCAGCATGATATTCGTAATTGTCTGTTCTTTCTTTCAGATTGCATTGTAAATAGTAAGAACCTTTTTTTAAGGTCCAAAATTTGTACGAATTTTCTTTTTTTATGCATCTGAATTTGGATCAGGTACTAAAAAGAATGAAGTGATAATAAATTTACAGTATAACAAAATAATCCATTTCGCACATTAAGGATTTTATCAGAATAATTGTGTATAATGCCAATTTCAAAAGTACGCCAGTGATTAAATCTCGTTTTTACTGACGACAAAAAGGTTTATTTTCGTCTTCTAAAAGATTAAATCGGGAGTATTATGAACAGTGAAGATTATTCCAGTGGTTTGCACACTTTCACTACTGGCGACCCAATTTTTAATCATAAATTTTATTGCGCCCTCCTCCCAAAATAATAATGTATTTAATGCAATAATAATGCACTTTTTGGTGCTAAATCTACAATACGATCATAATTATAAAGCGTACGAATTAACAAGATAAGTATTAAATTTTGTATATGTTACTTTTAAGTAATATATATTTTTATTTCTTAATTTATAGTTCGATTCACTATAAAAGCGTGTTTTTTAGCTTGTTTTTAAACTATAATTTATTTTATAATTATTTTTACTATGCACGATAAAAATCACAATTTAAGTGAATAATTTAATTAAGAGAAAATATACTTACCTACTTTCAAGGACTTTTCAATTTTTCTTTGATAATTTGAGAAAAACCAATAAACCAAAGAAAATGTTCCAAATGTGCGTGTACTTTATAAAGGACATAAATAACAGTTACTTTTTGTAAACAAAACAGGAACGTTATTTCCAACAAAACTGTCATATTTTGTTCACGTTATTGTAGTTTTACTGTCGTTTGATGCTCTAAAAATAGCATTTCGAACTTTTTCTTCCTTGTGTCTCTTTGACAAGGCGAAGTGCTTCATTTGTGGCTACACAGTTTTCTTCATAGGGTTCTTTAGGTAGCATTTGAAAATTTGAATTCAACTCAAACGTTTCATGTCTATCGCTTTTCTCATATTTACTTTCGCTACCTTGATTAATAGGTATTATTTCAGCAGGTGTTTCAATTGCTTGTTCAGTTTCAACTTCCTTCAATAAAGATCAAAGATGCTATTTTTTTTTTTATATTCTGCTCATTTACATTTATAAACCATACTAAGTCTTACAACACAGCAATGAAAACCACAAAATTGTTCAGGGGGAAATGTGTAGTATGTTCATAGAAAATATTTTTGAACAAAAGTGGTCGCGTAGAGAACTCAATCAAAACTAGTAACTTGATTGTAAAAAAAACGTTTGCAACTCCAAAAAACGAGGTCGAAATGTGATAAAATTATTTTAGTTCCCATTAAGACTGTCATATTTCAAGATACTCTGTCAAGGTCATTGGTAACAAATAAACAGTTTTCCCAGAATTAATGATTTCGTGAGCATGAGATGACTCTGCGCATCGCTTGACCGATCCCGTTTTAAAAGTGAAAATATCGATGTCAGATATAAAAACAAATTGTGTAAAATAGTTTTCATTATCATTATATGTTTCAGAATACTCATAAAATACATCTTGGCCAAATAATCCTTCGAAGGGCTCAATATACTTATCCATTTTTCATATAACTGATTCACATGAAAAAAAAACCCACCAGAAAAATATTATTGACAACTTTCCTAAAAAAAAAAGAGAGAGGGAGTGAAACATACCAGTTAAAGGTCAAATATATGATAGTCAACAGTAGTATTTAAGGGGTATAAAAGAAACGTAATAAAAAATCTCTCATCGTGGGAATACAGTAAAACAAAGAAAATGTTTTTTTATTTGGTTATAAGATCAAAGATAGCGAATGAGCGTTTGAAGTGGAATCTTTTATTTTTGATTATCACCAGATGATATCTATAAATAATATCAGTGTAAATGTGCATTGTTTATTATGTCCGAAAGCATTTTGTTTTTCTTCAGTCCAAAAAATCATTTTTTAATACTTTCAATATGCTCGCGTTCTCCTCGCAGGGTAAATGCGCCCCCTGGGGGCGCGCCCCACAGTTTGAGAAACACTGGCTTATCCCAACAAGTAATTTAACGACGTCTTCTTATACCTTGACCTTTTATTTATATATGCAAGGGTAATAGTTCACGAGAAATACTGATAACGTTACAAACAACAAAATATACTTCGAATATTTCCAATATTATTTACACAGTATTATTTGATGTAATTCCGTCTATATTTTTAAAGTGATGTTACTGCGTATAAAAATAACATTTTTTTTGAAAAATTATATTCTTATTCACTTTAACATCATAAATACAATTTAATTCATAATACATGTATACGTATATGTGGCATACACCAATCATGCGAATAATGACAGAGTGTACATAAATGATAATTCCTTTATTTCAGGGCGGGCTTTAAAAAGAAAAAAATCCAAAGTACAGCTTCGCTGTTCATCGGAAATCAAAAATAAGACTCGAAAGTTTAAATTAAATGCATTTAAAAACTTCGTAGTTAGCTTTCAAGAAACACAAAGAAGTGGGACGATTATTTATTCCATATATTTTCAATTCATCTAGGTTGATGCTTTAACAATTTGCGCATTGCATCACACAACACCAGTTAGTAGGGGTGGAAGACATGTTTGATTGATGATGTAGCCCCATGACCCTAGTAAATTATTTTTTTGGTGAAACGAAGTTGGCAGATTTTGCTATTATATGTAGCAACAAACAAATATGTAGCATATCGAAATAAATAATTCCATCATCATTTTTGCATAGAAAAAACGAGCCAAAAATTTTGTCATGTAAAATTGGACAAAATACATTCACTTTCTATGGGGGGAACCATTCATATAAGTGTCTTGATTACAATCTTTGATATGAATGAATCATTCTATAGCAATGGTCGTCAAACTGTGTTCCACGCAACCCTTTGGTTCCATGAAGCATACCTAGGGGTTCCACGACTCATAATAAAAAAAGTGGAACAGAAATTTTTAAATGTTTTTTTCAAAAAGACTAACGTTCTCTAAAATGTTTGTATACAAACAAGAATTAAGATCATCCCTGTCATTAAGAAACTTAAAACATTATTCATACATAACTTTATTTGACAATACTTTGTATACTCTTATTATAATAATAGCGTTCCCGCTCGACAGACGTCCTGTGCACACATCTTAAATCCGAAAGTTATAAATTGTTTTGAATAAGTTGTAACAATCTCTTGAGTGTTTTGATGAAATTTTTTATAAAGAAAGTTATTACAATACCTGACTTCATCACATGTACAGTTACCACAATTCGACCCATTGATTGCGTGTGAGTATGTTTTTACTATGAACTAAGTTGAATACAGAAGCTTTTCTTAGTTGAAACTTGAACTTGTTTTGATGAAAGGGTAAAAAAGATTAAACTCGAGTTATTTTCATAACAGGTATATTTTTTTAATGCACAAGAAATAAATTTATCGTAATGCCATTGAATGCATAATGTTTTTGTTTACTCCTTGAGGGGTATAAACAAACAAATGCGATGGTTTGTCAAACCTTTGGACATGCAGCATATAATTGGCCGTGCGAAAAACCAACGTTTTTGTCAATCTAAGCCACAAATTATTATTGTTTGACCTTGTGAATTATTAATGGTCATAGCAAATGCTAAGCGAATTGTAAATTGCAAACATTTAAACGGGTAAATGAGTCTGAAGGAATCATTGTGATCTGTGGTAAAAGTACAACTTTACCTTGAAGTTTGCCGCTCAAAATAGGGGCCTCAAGAATATTGCTCATTATAGTTTTTATGAACAATCACGCGCTCTTGCATAATTTTGGCGCATTTTAACTAATTACGATATTGGACCGAATTGTAAACCATTATCGAATCCACTTAAACTCACACAAATAATGTCATCAAAATTGGTCTAGTCATTTAATAGGAGTTCAGTCACATACACACCACAGTATAATTAAACATATAAAGATTATTTGAATAGATATTAATTAAAAAAGCGCTAACAATCATGTTTCGTCTGCAATTTTGTAACAATGAAGGCCAGTTTGGCTGAAAATCGAATTTTGACGCCAACTTATGTCATTTTTATAACAATAACGTTGTTACAACAATGCAGGTTAATGTTAAGTTGAATGTTTTTAGTGTTTTTAAATAATATCGTTTTAACTAATTGCGATATCGGACCGAATTTTGAATCTAAACCATTCTTGAGTACACTGGAACAGTTACAAAATTTTTCATCAAAATCGGTCCAGCCGCTTAGAAGGAGTTTAGTCACATACACACGCACAGAAGATTTGTATATATAAATATATAAAATAAAATAAATTTTATTGTTTACTATTCTGAGTTCCGCGACATAATTTTATGCTCGTTAGTTCAATGTCTTGGAAAAACTTAATAATTTTAGAATGGGAAATGTTGCAATTTATATTTGTGGAAAAATACCTACAACATATCAACTGATTCTCGATGTTGAAAATTCTCTGTCTCATGTAAAATACACAGTATTTTTCATACAGCTGTAAGTAGTTTCATGCCATTCAAAACAATGAGCATAAATAAAAACTCTTTCTGAACGTGAGTGGCTTCAAAAACAAACTATAGTAACAAATGTAACTTAGAGAATATGTAATGAAATTACAGTTATACTCAATAGATCTAGATTTCAAGTTTTTGTGCGAAAAATGCAAACATATATCCCAGTTACTGTAAACGTAATGTATAGTATTTGACACTTGGATCACAGAATAATTTTATTGGTGAGTAAATTCTATTGGTCTATTGTTGATGTTTACTTTATAAAGTATTCTTTTATGATATATTCTTTCACGAGTGTGTGTGTGGAATAGAGTTCAACAAAAAGACTTTCTAGTTTTAGAGGTTCAAAAACACCTTCTACTTCTTTGGGTTCCGTGAGTTGAAAACGTTTGAAGACCACTATTCTATAGAATTCTGGTTGTGTAAACTTTTTAAAAATTGCTTTCTTAACTTTTATTGTTTTTTCTAAATTCTTGAACTACAGCTACAACTTGTATGATTTGAATGCTAACATACTCAGGAACACTATTCATACCGTCATGACAGGAATTCACATTTATTTACTGGCACGTCCATTTGATTTACTCGGATACTAAGAAATTAAATGCATGAACTGAGAATTAATAAGCGGGATATTTTGATATCACATGCTTTAAAAAGTTATCTAGTAAAAGTGTGGAATGATGCAAATTTCAAATTATATTTTCTAAAAGATAGCCACGATTAAAATTCTTTTCGACCCTTTCGTAGTCCTTCGGAAGATCACTTCTAATCTACATGATCTTAGAAAATAGAGCTGTGGGAAGTGAAAACCACATTAATCTTGATATCATAACGATACGAAAACTAATTCTCGTCTCAATTTTTTGCGCTCCTGTAAATAATTCAGGCATTATGACATTTGTAATTTGGACAAAAAACTTATCACTAAGGAAGCAGTACCTTGTCTAAAAGTATATATAACCCTTCTGTGTATAATGATGACGTGAGACAGATTGATCATTTCGATCCAAGAAAAGAAAGATACCAAATAAGATAGGTAAAACGGCAGCATCTCTCATATCTTTTATATTCTTATTCACTATGTGATCATAAATAGTTTCATAGTGTGGCAAGTGAACTAAAGAAACAGGAAAATTACATCAGCTAACATTCTGTACAGCATGAGCTCGTCAGCTAATAGAAGGATATTCTTCAAGCAAAAGGAGAGAACATCCTGATATCTTTCAAGCAAAGAAGTGTGGACTTCCTAGTGATGTGCTCTTAGCCAGTGCGGGAAATCAAATGCCAAAGAAGGTTTCCAACTATAGACGATATGGGAAATGTAGCAGAAGGGACAAGAATATAGGTCCCACACTACATGTATGCAGAATGTGATTTCCCCTTGTTCATTGCAACATGTTTATAATCTTTTCATGGGAAAAAAATCACCATTAAATTTAATTTCTCTTACGACGGTGAATGGTTTCTTAGGGAGTTATCTTCCCATATCTAAACTTTTAATGTGAAGATAAACATAAGACAAAATGAAATACGTTTCCTCAAAAGATATTGTTTAATTGCTAATAAAGAATGAAAGAAAGTGAGAAATTCAAAAGAGAATTCAATGGGCCCCGAGAGTCATGATAAAGGTAAAATTAAAAATGTACATTCTTCCGTGGAAAATGATTAAATCTGCTGTAATATGAGAAGAAAGACTCATACTCACACAGTCAATTTTATTAATCACACGACAAAAATCCCGCAGGTTATTTATTATATACAAGCATAAGTATTTAAAAGGAATACTGGTAAAGTAATTATATTTGAGAAGCATAAGAAATGTTTGCAAAATTGGTATAATTTTAATTACAATTTTGGATTCAAAAAGTTAGAAGTTATAGAACAAAGCGCAGAAACTATAAACTCAAACTCAGTGGAGCCACATCCTATAAGGACATGTCCTAATGTGCCCATCGCATTATACGTATCTCTTGGGCACTGAAATGCATGAGCAGATGCCCCGACCAGGTGGTCAGTCTTAAGCGAAACACTCAGTGTTCAAGTCCCCAAGCAAGCTTGATATTCATTTATCGACCCATTCAGAAGGAATGGAAGTTTGAGACGATTTCCCATCTCAGACTTTTAAAATTTTCCGATATATTAAAAACCATTTAACATGAAGCTGAAATACTTTTTTGTGTAAAAGGATACTGTATAATAAAATAATATATAGTGAACAAAATTAAGTTTATTAGAGTATATTTTATTTGCACAGAAATCTGGCTGAAATTTACTGCGTTTAAACATTTCCGTAATTTTCTCTTTTTTTTTCAACTTCTGTTGATAATGTAGTTAGCAATACCTATATATTTATTGGTTTCGATTTTCTTCTTCTGTCTAAAGCAGCTCCACTTTCATATTAAGCGAAATAAAAGGTTGCTTTTCCTGTAAGATCTCCACCATAGCATTTGTAAGAAGGTTCTTCTGAAATAGGGGTACACCAGGAGACTTAACACTACAATGTATTTGTCACAGAATTCCAAAGCCAAATGATGAGAGATAAAAGGATTTTGAGTGACATTAATAGGGGTGGAGGGTGAAAGTTCCTTAGATAAAAAAAATTGGCTCTTTAATTTTTTCCCAGTTTATTACATGCAATAAAGCATTCCCTACTAATAACCCTACTAATTTGTAGATACCTTGCATATCCGAGTTTGGGTAAGAGACTAAATGTACGAGCTTAGAATAATTGTGGTGGGTATTTTGATATCACATGCTTAAAAAAATTATCTAGTAAAATTGTGGAGTCATGTAACTTTCAAATTATATTTTTCAAAGACAGTAGTGATTTAAATTCTGTTTAACCATTTCATGAGTCTTGATAAGATCACTTCCCATTTACATGATTTTACAAACTATACCTGTGTAAAGTGCAAAAAGAGAAGACTAGTTCTCGCTTCAACATTTTGCAATTCTGCACATAATCCAGGGATTATAAAATCTGTAAATTGGAAAAAAAAAAGATGGTACTGAAGAAGAAATACCTTTTTTGTCCAAAAGTATGTATAACAATCCTGTACGTAACGATGTCAAGAGAGAAATTGATGGCTTCAATCCAAGAAAAGAAAATACCAAATAAGATCTGTAAAATAATGGTATCTTTTATATTCTTATTAACTATGCGAACATAAATATTTTCATAGTCAAGTAAACTAAAGAAATAGGAAATTAAAATCAGCTAACATTCCGTGTAGCATGAGCTTGTCAGCTAAGAGAATGCTATTCTTCAAGCAAAAGGAAAAAACCATCCTGCTATCTCCCAAGCAAAGAGGTGCGTACTTCTCCGAGTGATGTGCTCTTAGCCAGTGTGGGAAATCAAACGCCAAAAATGGTTTCCAACTATAGACCATGTGGGAAATGTAGCAGAAGGGACAGGATAGGAGGACTCGCTACATGTAGTCAGTATATGATATACCCTTGTGCATTGAAACATGCTTCTTAACTTTTCATGTCAAATAATCACCATTAAATTTAAATTTTCTTATGACGTTGACTGGTTCCTAAAGAAATATTCTACCTACACCTAAAATTTAATTGTAATCATAAAGATTCGGCAAAATGAAATATATTTCCTCAAATGATATTTTTTAAACTTTAATAAAGCATGAAAAAATGAGAGAAATTCAAAAGAGAATTCAATGGCCAACGAGATTGTTGTGATAAAGGTAAAATTAAAAATGTGTATTCTTCAGTGAAAAATGATTAGATCGGCGAAGTATGAGAAGAAAGACTCATACTAACAGACGATCTAATCACACTGTCAAAATCCCACAGTGTACCTATTATATACAAGCCTAAGAATTCAAAGGAATAACTGGTAAGTTCATTAGTTTTGAAAACTATAAGAACTGTGCAAAATTTTGGTATAATTTTAAGTACAATCTTTCCTCGATCATTTGAAAATTGTTGGACAAAGTTTGGAAACTGCTCCGAATATAATACAGTGAAAATCATTTAACACGAAACTGAAAACCCTTTTAATGTTAAAGGTATTGCGTATAAAAACAACATATATTGAAGCACATTGTATTTGCACAGAAATATGTGATGGAAACTTACTCTGTTTAAACATTTCCGTAACTTCCTCTCTTTTTTTCCATTTTTGTTGATAATGAAATTAGCAATATCAAAAAATTTAAAGTTTTTGATTTTCGCCTTCTGTTTGAAGAAACGTCATCTTCATTTTAAGCGAAATAAAAAATAAGTTTGCTTTCTCCCTGAGGCCTTCACCGTTGTACTCGTAAGATGATTCTTCTAAATTACGGTGACAAAACGGGATCTAACTATGCGATGATTTCTTCAAAACATTCCAAAGCCAAATGATGAGAGATAACGTTTTTGAGTGGCATTTACAGGGGTGGAGGGGACAGTAGCTTGATAAACAAAATTGGCTCTTTAATTTTTCAACTATTTATTACATGCAATAAATCATTCTTTTTGCCCAACTAATTTGAAGATAACTTGCATGTCGGAGTTTGGGTAAGAGACTATATGCATGAGAACTGAGAATAAATGTGATGGACACTTTGAAATCGTATGCTTATTAAAGTTATCTATTAAAAATTTGGAGTCATGCAAGTTTTAAATTAAATTTTTTAAAGACTGCAGCGATTAAAATTCTGTTTTGCAATTCGTGGGCATTGAAAAGATAATTTACCATCTATATGATCTTATACAATATACCTGTGGGAAGTACAAAACCCATTATAATATATTAATGTTAATGTTATACCGAGAAGACTAATTCTGGTCACAACATTTGGGGCTACTTCATATAATCCGCGGATCATATAACATCTGTAAATTCAAACAAAAACAGGTGGCACTAAAAAAGAAGTATCATGTCCAGAAGTTTGTATAAATATTCTGTATATAACAATGACATGGAAGAGATTGATCGCTTCCATCCAAGAAAATAAAGATATAAAATAAGATGCGTAAAATGGTGGCATCGCTAATAACTTTTATATTTGTATTGACCAGCCAATCATAAAATTTTCATACTGTGGCGAGTGAACTAAAGAAACAGGACGTTTACAACAGTTAACATTCCATATACTATTAGCTGGTCAACTAACAGATGTATATTTTGCAAGAAAAAGGAAAGGATATCCTGCTAGCTTTTAAGCAAAGAAGTGTGTACTTTCGTAGGATGTGCTCTTAGCCAGTGTGGGAAATCATATGCCAAAGATGGTTTCCAACAATAGAAGATGTGGGAAATGTAGCAGAAGGGACATGAAAAGAGGACCCACTACATGTATAAAGAATGCGATGTTCCCTTGTGCCGTAGAACATGCTTTTCATCTTTTCATGGCAAATAATCGCCATTAAATTATTTTTTTTTACCGTGAATCGTACCTTTGTAAGTATTCAACCAAATCTAAAATTTAAATGCAAACGTAAAATTCGACAAAATAAAATATATTTCCTCAAATGATGTTGTATACATTTTAATAAAGCATAAAAAATTGCTAGAAATTCAAAAAAAATTAATGGGGGGGCCACGATAAGGATATTAAAGGTAAAATTAAAATGTATTCTTCAGTAAAAAACGACAAAATCGTCTGTGATATGCGAAGAGACACTCATACTAAAAGACGATCTAATCACACTGCCAATATACCACAGTTCTCCTTTTATACACAAGCATAAGAATTATAAAGGAATACTGGTAAGGTAAATAGTTTTGAAATATATAAGAACTGTGTGAAATACTTTGGTATAATTTTAATTAGATTTTGATTTCGAAAATTTAAAAATTATTGGAAAAAGCATTGAAAATATTCCGAATTTAATACAGTGAAAATTATTGAACACGGAAGCGAAATTTTTTTTCGTGTTAAAACATTTTACATAAAAAACAACATATATTGAAAAAATTTTAATTTATTAGCACAAAAATCTGGCCGAAACTTACTCCGTTTAAACATTTCCGTTATTATCTCTCTTTGTTTCAGTTTTTGTTGATAATGTAGTTAGAAATACCAAATTATTTAGAGGTTTGTAATTTTGTCTTATGTTTGAAGAAGCTTCATCTTCATTTTAAGCGAAAAAGACGTTTTCTTTCCTCCTACGTCTCCGCCATTGTAAGCGTAAAACAATACCTCTAAAATAGGGTGACAAAATGGGAGATAACATTTTAAAGTATCCGTTTACAGAATTCCAAAGCCGAATGTTGAGATAAAATGTTTTTGATTGGCATTCATAGGGGTGGAGGGTGAAAGTTGCACTGATAAAAAAAATTGGCTCGTGTGACAGTCTACTCCATGGGCATTTCAAAACCAAGTTTGCATTCTTTCTATGAAGCATGGGAAACCACCTCTCTTATATTTCACACCCCTCTTAATTCTCGCTTTTGCGGCTGGTGTTTTCCATATTTTGTTCATCCCTAAAATTAAATATTTTCTTATTAAGTGATTTTCGGTTCGCGTTAAGGGAAAAAATGCATACAAATACATATTAGTTTGTCGGGACAGTTGTATTATTTCGTGTTAACCGATACTTAGTCTTAAGCGTTTTCAAGTTAAACGTATTTCACTGTCCTTATTGTCAACTTCCGAAATTTTATAAGTTAAGAGGACATGGTACGATTTACAGATTTTTTTTTAATTTATTGATTTTAATAGTTTGTTTGATTGCCTCCTGTGTGTATGTATGACGTGAAACAGAGTTTGTACTCAGAATTTCATATTTTTCATCATTTAATTTTTTAAGGGAAAAATTTGAAATTTAAGAAGGGATTTTAATTTGCTACTCCTTCTAGAAAAATCGATGTATATATATGAAATTTGATTTACAAGTATGTCAAACCTTGTTTAACAAAAATTGGTATGGCTTTTGCTATAACATGATTTATATACAATATAATTATTAACAATAGATGATTATTAACAATTTTTATACCATAATTCTTTTGATAAATACTAATTTAAATTCATTAAAAGTTTGAGTCAATTCTAAATTTAATGTTTTTTTTTAAATAAATATTATTTTTATTGAAAAATGCATACCGACTGTTGTTCGATGCACTATTAGCAACAAGTGAAAAAAAATAGCTAAGTATTAGGCACAATAGAAAAAAAGCCTTATCACTTAAAATGAAGACAAACTAGTTATTTAATCTTTCTAAGATAAGTCAGTTTAAAGTTTTCATTTGCCGTTGAGATGTGAATGAAAACAAACGTACACGTTATTACAACACGGCATTTTTTAAACTTACAGCTTTCAAACTTTGTGAGTATGTAGAAAATTATACAAAAATAATTTAAGCTATAAAAAAATTCGATTTGATTTTTTGACCGATTTTCGTCAATTGAATGGTACTGTACCTTCTAAAATATTTTTTTTTTCTAGAAATTAGGGAAAGTTTCATAAATGGATAATCTTCTGCTGTTCTTGAATTTTAATTCGCAAACGATTTACTTAAATTAAGATTCGAACATGGCTGATTTATTTTGTTTTTCTTAAAATCGTAAAAAATAGCCTACGAAACTAAAGAGAATGCTAAAAAATGAGGTCTACGCTTTAAAATAAGTGCTTGAAATCGTAGCTTTTTTAATGAAGATTTTAAATTATAATCTAGAGTAATCATGCATTTGCTAATAAACTCATATTATCCTGCTTTTTCCTACATAAATAAATCACAACTGCATCGTCCAAAAAACGTAAGTTCAAGACATATTTTACAAGGACTGTTTTTATTATATCTTTAACGCAAAAATGATTGGATCTATCGATATGGTTTTAAGGCAAACATTAAATTAATAATTCAGTTATAACGGAAACTATATACAAGATTCTTCTTTAGATATGATCTTCAGGTAGGATGCATGGTATGATTTATATATAAAAAAAACCTCCATTTAATGCATTGCTTCTCAATCTGTGGGGCACGTTCCCCTAGGGGCGGTATAAATCATCGAGAGGGGTACCAGCCTATCGAAACGTCGAAAATAAAACATTATTTTAAAATATCAATCTATTGAAAGGAGTAAAACAAAATACATTCTGACTTAATAAAAATAAAATACGCATTTACACCGATATAACATATTTATAAATGTATGAGTACTGCACATTGTATTTGGTAATTAATTTTACAATACCAAACTAAGAACAAATTAAACAACTACCAGTGACTCCATGGGCTTGTCATAAAGATATATAAAAAATGTAATACTTGTCTTAATAATTTATATGGTTTGTAATTAAATTCATGTTGTAGATTTATACGTCAAAGTACATTATTATTATTGCATTCAATACATTGTTATTGTTTGGAAGAGGCGAAAAAAATGAGGGGGCGAAAAAATTATGACTTAGAATTGGTTTTAATTATTCAAATTGTGAGAAGCTTTGATTAAATGTTTTTAAATTGGGTTTTTCTTCTTGAAGCCAGACCTCCACCTACCGATTCCAGTCGACAATACAATGCCACCGCTCAGTTGCAGATAGGGGATTTAGGGATGCTGATGCAGATCACTTCAGAGTGTAGACATCAAGTCGAGTCAAATAATTTTTACAGTTTTTTGCTTGCTTTTTTTGCAAATTAGCACATTAAAAACTGGGATCTATTGCCTCCTACAATCAAGGTAATATCACTAATTGTCATGTTCTTACAACATTAGGTATATATTTCCAGGTTTTTACACAGCCCGAGCAATGGAAACAGCTGATGGGGAGAGACTACTATAAGCAAATTATGACATTTTACAAAATTCTAAAGAAGCAAGGATGAACAATAGGCATAAGAAATGTATATTAGAGGACACTTTAACAGAAGAAAGAAAAAACCCAAGCTATGAAGCTGATATGCATTAATTACAAGTAAGTTTTTTTACTAAAAAAAAAAAAAAATCCATTTTTCTCAAAACTAATATTTGTAATATATAAGGAACATTTTTTTTTTACTAAACTACTGCATTTAACAGCTTATAACTTTAAATATTTAATAATTACACTCTAATACATACTTTAATAAAGAGATTCTTTTTAAAAAATTATTCTGACGTAATTTATAGCATTAAACATAATGAAATTTCACTGTTTTTGAAAAAAAAAAATATATGTGCAAAAAAAAATTTTAAAAAATAATTAAACATCCTATCCATAAAAGCTCTAATTAAAGTATGTATTATGGTTCAAAGAATATTCAGTAAAAAAATTGGATATTTTTATTCAATAGAATGTTTATAAATTAACCTTAAAAATACCTATTTTTAACATTGCTGAGATATAGATCCTGTTTCGTGAACCTACCCCCTTGGTAACTACTATGTTAGGAAACGTGAATTTGCAAAAGCGTATAAATGGATAATATTTATGATATTTAGTATCACTTAGATTAGAAAATGTAAATAAAATTGTTTGAAGAATATTTACAATAAAAAATTATTTAAGTACAATATTTTGACAAAAATGAACATCGAATGACCAATTGTTAAACTATTCTCCTTTGTGAAAAATGCTTCTATTGTAATAAAATTTTGCCTGTTTATAGCTCAGAGCTCTATACAGAGGCTCAAATAGAATTTTTGAAATATTTATCTTAGAAGTGGGTTTATCCATATTTTACGACAACAGAGGGGAGAAATTTTAAGAAAAAAATGCCGATAGTTATTTAAATTAGTGCTAACTCTGAAAATAATGTGAATTTTTCAAAAATCCTAGTTCACACTCTCTGGAGAAGACCTTACTTTATATAAGCGAAATATAATTATTTTATAAGCATTTCTAATAAAAGAAGAACATTTCGAAAAAATATTATTCTAAGTTACTTTTTTGTCAAAATATTGTATTTAAATAATTTTATTTGTCAAAATATCCTTAAAAATTTTATGCATGTATTCGAATCTAAGAGACACTAAATATCATGAAAATTATCCATTTATACGCTTTTTTAAAATCTAGCTTCCAAACGTAGTCGAATATCTTAAAGTTTTCTTTTCCATAGGGATTTGAATAAAAACGAAAATAAAGTTTATCACAGCTCTGAAATTTTTAACTTACAGCATCTTAATTTTGTTACATTATGGAAATTAACGTAACAAATATTTTAGGCTAAAACATGTTGAACAATTTTCTTACAATGAAACAGGAGGACGAAAATTTTAAGAAAAAAATTACAACGTAAGTGAAACATTTTATTAATTCAAACTAAAGTACTTTTACCTTCCTTTTAATTATTTTCTTAAACAAGTATTTTTGCATTAAATGAATTTTTTTTTGTCAATATATTTTCTAATACAACTAAATTTTTCGGAGTAAAAAATATTCTTCATACTGAATTTTATGGTAAGCTCTGTGCCTAAAATGTTAACATTCTATCTTGATATCTCACTAGTCCATAAATCATCACCAACTGAAAAAAACTCTTTCAACTGCTGCATTAGTTCTAGGGTAGCATAACGTAAATTCAACAAGAATAATTACATTTTCATGTAGAATGTGTTCATTTTTGAAATGGTTTAAAAAATTTCACCAATTTTTTTTATCAATTTCAGCATTTTGATTTTCAAATGGTTGTGATTTATTAGAATTCAAACATACATTCAGTCTTCTTTCTACATCAAACACACAATTGTCATCACTTTTAATATCAGGCATTTCTTTCGATAAAAGTTCAACATAATATCCATATCTGCCCAATTTACTTGCGATTGAGTGAAAAGTACCATTGAAAACTGTTATTCCCTGTGATATTTGTTTCAGACCATTCTTCGATCATTTTGGAGACATGTTTGGTTCATCTCTGAATACAGAGATTAAAAGATCAGTTTTAAACTATTGAAAAGGAGGACAAGTAAGAGAGCATTTTGCGAGGAAGGACAAAATCTATAAAAGGAGGACTGTCCTGCCTAAATAGGACGATTGGTCACCTTACAAAAAAAAATAATTTGATTTTTTGACCGATTTTTGTCAATTGCCCTTAAAGGAAACAAAAAATAAAGAGAGAAACTGCAAACTTGTTAACGGAATAGAAAAAAAATTATTTCTTTTTGTATTAAACATTTCATTAGGGGCTCATGAAATATAGCAGTCTTATAAAAATTCCTTTTTAATAATGAGATATATAAGTTTTTATTCCTGTTCTAAAAGATTAAATGACTAGCATTATGAACAATGAGGGTCATACAAACAAGCATTTTAACTTGAGATTAGTCGCGCAGGACACAAAGTCACCCCAGGTTCACGAAATCGTTAATTGTTGGAAACTTTTTATTTGTTAACAATCACTTTGACTGCGTATCCTCCTATAAGAAGGTCTTCAGGGGAACTAAAATGTATTTGCCACATACTGTATTTTTTTTATGATGTGTGTGTGTGTGTGTGTGGCAAACGTTTTTTAACAATCTTAAAGTAATTCTTTTGACTAAGTTCCCCACTTGGCCACTTTTGCAGCAAAATATTTTGGGTAAACATGATATATTTTCCACCTGTGAATGTTTTAGTGGTTTTGTGATTGCTGTGTTGTACGACTTATTATGGTTTACAAATGTAAAGAAGAATACAACCTGTGGCCAGAAAGTTCTGTGAATGAAATTTTATTTCAAATACAGTATTGTACAGCATCACAAATACAATTGACTGTCCTTCAAAATAATTTCCATTGATGGTAATGCACTATTGGAAACGAGTATATAAGTCCCGAAAACTCCTGTAAAGCATTTCTTTCAGAATGGCTTTCAGGTCCGCCATAAATCTCGGCCATAAAGTCATTAAATATCTTTCCCTTCAGGGCTGACTTCAATATGAGGAGGTCTGCAGGGGAATAAGGGGGTATCAAGTGTCAACTCCATTCGCAGTAAGGAACTGCCGTGCAACCAAGGTGGCGTGTGCGCTGTGACAATCCCCAATAAACATTTCGCGCTCGGCGTTGAATAACAGAGAATTAAAGCACTGGGAACCTTGTCAATTACAAACATGTTCAAACAGATATTAATCTTTACCATGCGTGGCGCGTAGTTATTCTTCTATTACAGCAGCGACCTCTATAGACTCCTTCACCGAACTTTCTGGCCACAGGTTGTATAATAAAAGAAATGATCATTTGTGATCTTTTTTGAAAGAAATTGATACTGAGAGATCAAGCAAGGGAAGAAAGTGATGAAAAAATGCATAGAATTCATACTAGCGATAGTAAATTTGAGAAAAGTGTTAAACACGCAATGTTTGAGTTAAGAGGAAAATTTTCAAGTGCTAACTAAAAGGAACTTCATCAAGAAAAAATTGGAGGCATAATTGCACCACTAGACACAAGTTCAACATGCTATTTGTCAATCATCAATGGACAACTAAACCACACTAACTTAAATAAATAGGACATTTTTGCTTGCAAATATCATTCCTGTAATGTTAGCGAAAGTATTCATGATTTGTGTCCTGTAATAAAGTCACACACATTATAAAATTCTTGATTCAGTTTGATTCATTTTTTTCTCAAATTTTTAAAGAAAAATTTAAAAGCTTCTAAGAGTAGGTAAGTATACTATTTTTTAATTAAATGATTTAATGTAGTTATGATGTCCATCGTGTACAGTAAAATAATTATAAAAAAATGGACTGGCGTGACTGAGTCATCCCGCGCGACCATTAACGTTATTATCAAGTGCGCGCATGCTACCGGGTTAATCTCTTAGCTTACATATTGCACATTTACTTATTTATGCAAGGATAATAGTTCACGAGAAATACTTGTAACGTTACAAACAACAAAATATACGAAACACAATTTAAAGTTTTTTTGTGTTTTAATAACGTGTTCTTTGTTATATAGCTCCTTCTTTATTAACAGTGCTTACTAGTTATATAATTATTTTTTAGTATAATCTGTGTTATTCTGTTAAGTAAAATGAAATTTGCTGCTTGTGTGAAATATACAGATTTGTAGGAACAACTATGGTATAAGTCAAAAAAATATAACAATCATTGATAAAAACAGAGAAGAAACAAAATTCTTTGTGAGAAATGCAATAAAAACAAGCTGTTATAATGCTCAAAGAGTGAAGGAAGTGAAAATGAAAAGTAAGTCAATGAATATTAAATAAAGATTTATTTTAGATTGGATAACATATTAATGGGATTTTTACATGTGAGAACTTACACACATCCTTTCGCGCAAAAGCAATTGAAGGAAAAGTAAACTTGAATGACGATCGCTGAACCAAATACGTAAATGGTAAATCCCAGAGTGATTCCGCCTTGCTTCTTCCTTATTATTTGATGATGCGGCAAGTAAAAAGAAAATAATGGTTGAAAATATTTTAGTGTCGCAGCATATTTTCATTGTTGGTATTTTTAAAAATTTCAGAATAACAAAATGAGGATACTTAGTCACTATATTTTTTAGCGTTAACTTAAGATATTATTTACACAATCATTTTTGACTTAATGAATTTCAATATTTTTTTTCTGGTTTTCCCCCATGTATATGTAATATGCAAAATATATTTTACGCTTAAAATATTATAAAAAACTAAGAAAAAGTTTAAAACTCATGCAGGGATTTTAAAATTCGATTCCTCTTATAAAAAAATTGGCGTACACACAAAAAAATTGATTAACCAGTAGGTCAAAATATGTGTAACAAATGTAGGTATGTGTTTTGTGATAACATGATTGATTTTCACGAAAAACGTCTTTTTATCAGTTCTTATGGAAAATTCCTTAAAAAAGTATAAATTCTAAATTCAAATATTTTTTTTAAAAAAGTAAGCAATTTTTTGATTTAAAAATGCATACCAACTTTTGTTGCGTGTACTAATGGAAAAAATAAAATATCAAAGCATAGAAATATAAAATAAGAAAAGAAAAGAAAAAATAAAATATCAATATAAAATAGAAATAAAATATCAAAGCAGAAAATAAAATATCAAAGCATTTGACAAAATAGAAAAAAAAGCCATAGCATTTTAAATAAAGAGAGATTATTTATTGCATCTTACCGAGATAAAAAAAATTCAACTTAAAGTTTCTATGGAGCATCAGGATGTGAATAAAAATGAAAGTAAACATTAACAAAACTATGAATTTTTTAACTTAGAGCTTTCAAATTTTGTGAGATTATAGACAAGTATATAAAGAATAATTTAGGCTAAAAAATAAAATTAGATTATTTTTACCAATTTTAAATATCGGAATACTACTGTGTCTCCTAAAAACTTTTTACAAACAAAAGATTCTATGAGATCTTATAAGTATTTTTCTTAGGATTTAAAAGAAAATTTAACGTTTTTTATATAAAGCAACGTACAAAAGAGAGAAGTAAATTAGCATCAAAAAGATTACTTTATATTTTAAATATGTGCTGATAATAAATTAAATTACATTTTATGATGGTTGCAGTTGCTCTAAGCAATTATATTTTTAGAAGGTAATAAATTAATAAAATTCACGGGCTTTTGTTATACAAATGTTTACGAATGCTCACGAATTATATTTAATCATAGCCGAGAATGTTTTTCTCTGCTATGAAACCAAGATATATCTTGTTCATCAATTATGTACACTATGCAGATTAAACTTTAAAGAGATAAAATTAATTTGAGAATATTATTACTAGTTCTTACTTCTGTGAACCATTACATTTTCTGTTTATAAGAACAATTAGAAGTATATTATGGAACGTTTATTGTAATATAACTTACGAAAAGAATATTTCTTTCTTTAAAACCGATTGACTGCCGATTAGAATTTACGCAATTTTCTGATTCAATTCCACAATTTTTCCCAAAAATGTTCGTTTGCGGTATATTGGAGGGGAGGGGAGAATAAAAAGCAGAAATATTCAAATTTTTCTCTTAAACAAGTAAAACCTTCGTACAGATTATCAGGCCATTTTTTTTGCATTCCAAAGCATTTGGAATATTTTTACTGATAGCAGTTTGAAGGAAAATCTTATTTTGGAAGGACGGATGTATCCATTTGGGGAACATAACGCACCAGTTGAGCAAGATAGACATGTACTCTCATGACATTTAAAAAAGGAGTTAAAAATAAATATCTTCTCTTTCTCGAATAATAATGAATGCACTTTTCAGAAACATATATAGCTTGTCTGAAAAAGATTGTACACTTTAAAAAATTTTCTCTACTTTCTATGAGGTAATATTGAAATGTTTTATCGTAACAAAAATTAGGTAGCATATAACATTTTTTGTACCAAAGTTGTACCTTTCGAAAATTTAATATGGGCGCCCTTCGTGACATGGCAGATATCTAGGCTATACTCCATTTATGTCCAAGCTCACACCAAAATGTCTCTTGTAACAGCTGAAAAATAATGCACTTTTTTTCATTTGTTTCTAGGTACCCAGTGTGTAGAGTGGTGAAAATTGGCTTGAAAGCTAGATTCTCCAAGTAAGGGAATATCCACCTTTCCTGCAACCTCCGAACCACAGAAGGCACTTTGCACTATGGAATGAGCAAAAATAATGTCTGTAATCACATTTAACTGCAACTTTCGGTGACAATTTTGGGCTGATCCACCGGACAAGAATTTAATTAAACTTTAACGTACATAACAAATGGAGACACGTTGCCTATGCAACGGCAAAATCCCCGGGTGACGGCGTTTGGAGGAAACAGTTGATTGACGCCCATATTGAATCTTTGTAGGTACAACTTTGGTAAAAAAAACTACTTTGATATATTACCTAACTTCTGGTATAATAATGCATATCAAAAGTACCACAAAGAAATTAGAGAAACATTTTAAAAAGGTACAATTATTTTTCCTGACACGCTGTAATGAGAGTGGTAATGCAAAGTACATCAAATAAAAGACCCCTGAAAAAAGTCGAACATCAAAAATTGATTAAAAAGAGATTTCTTAAAGATAATGCAGGAGGAGGATATTTTTTATTAATTAAGGAATTAAGTTAGTTAAGAATTTTATTTTTTTTCCAGCTCAAGTCCTTTATTGCAGTAGTATTCGAACAAAAAGATTAATTTTATAATCAACCGGGTGGTCAAAATTAAAGTTACACGATTCAGATGCCTGTAGAATTGGTTCTGCTAATCGCACTTTGATGAAACTTGGAACACATGCTATATGGATCATGGGGAAAAGATTTCTACAATAAAATAAAAAATTAGAACAAAACCATTACCCACCAGGTGGATTTTATCGAATATTCTTTATTTAAATCAGTAAAACTTCTATATAAACTTACAATAATAGCCAGAGACGCCTACAACACGCGTTTGTCATCGTTAATCATTCCTGCTTTAATTGAACGTCAATGTTTGCAAACCACTATCTTTATTCAAGATTGAGCAACTCCTCACATTTGATGCAAAGTCAAAGAACTGCTTAGTGCTAATTTTGGCGATAATCAGGAATTTCTAGACATTTTCCGGATAGCATGGCCTTTTAGATCTCCCGACTCTAATTCGTGATTTCCGGTTGAGGGGATTTTTAAGAGACCATGTTTGCAGGGGAGGAATTAGGACTTTACCTGATTTGAAAGCTAGCAATTTTCGCAATGTGGCTGAAATTCCTCGTGAGTTGCTTCGCACTACCATTGAAAACACTATAATGCGCTTTCAACACGTTATTGATGTCAATGGAGCACATATTGAGCATATTCTGTGATTGAATAAATTTTAACGATTCTAACATATTTTTTTGTCCTCCTTTGGGCACCACAATTCCTCCCAGTGGTTAAAATTTGAACTATTTTTTACTATTGCAACTTTTTCTGCATGGTTCATGTAGCATATATTCCTTCTTTCATTGCCATCCGATAATCAGAATGTGTTCTCAGGCATCTGAACATTGTAACTTTAATTATAACCACCCGGTACATAGAGTAGAAGGAATGATTTAGAAGAAAAATAAATATAAAATATTTTGCTTTGATACATTTTATGCAAAGGACATTTGATAACATTATAATAGTGATTTCCGAAAATCATACTTTACCAACTACTTTGAAAGACACAAACAGATTCGTTAAAAGTCGAAAGCAAATTTGTAAACAGATACCACTAAAGCAGTGTCAGATAGCAGTTGTGGTGTACATAAAAAATTTACTCAATTTCTTCATAATAGTAGGATGTTAAGTTCAGAGGAATCGTCCTCGTAACTTATCCGTAGTTTAAAAATAAAAGATCTTTCTTCAAATGTCCTCAAAATAATTTTCGGTCCAACGTTAACTAGCAATCGTTCTGATAATTTTTCTAGTAAGTTCAAAAATATATTGTTACGAATTTTGTGTAAGAAATGCATAAAATAGTCCAAATAATTTATATCTGGATATGTAATACGTTAATATTATTTTCTGTTGTATTTATTTTATGTTAAATTTGTAATGTTCACAATCAGTTTCATTTTATGCATTATAACTTTGATCAATGGAAATTAGGGGAAATGTCGGTGATAAGCCCAGCTGGCATAACTTTTTGGCTACCATTTTAGCGACCATTTTGGCGAGTGGGTGACCATATCGATGCTTCTAGAAAAATGTCGTAATATCACGATCTATGACGTAAGTGGAATTTCGAGAAAAACTCATGCAGCTTATAATTAAGATTAACACACAAAAACTGATCAGTATTGTTCTGAACGTTGAAGTCGACAGGTGATTAATTTCTACTTTAGAACGAGTGCTTGTGGACAGATTAGGTATTTTCATTTTTAGACATTGATTGTGTTATGTGACTGTTGTAAGAGGTGCAAAGACCTTCTGGAATTTATTAAGGGAATTTTAGTGCTACGTCCTGTATTTCAAGGGTTGTTTTTCGACAAAAATTATTTATCGCTATTGGAGAACTCTCTTGGTCTTAGAGACTGATTGCATAAAATCCTCGAGACCCGATCTACCTAAAAGTACATTTTAAAAAAGAAATTTATTTGTTCGTTTCTGATTTTATGAGCTGCTTATTTAAATTTGAGAAAATGATTTTATTATATATATATACATTAATAATTTATTAAAATATTAACATTAACCAATTTGCAACTCTGATTGATACTTTTATTAAAGTATTATTTTTACTCAGGAAAAATGTCTTGCCTAGGTATACATGGTGGTACTAAAGTGATATATTAAACGAGGTATATATTAGAGAAGTCAACTGCTACTATGTTAAAGAAAACATAGAAATTAAAAAATAATTTTAAAAAAGTACTTATATATATTGCTTTATAATTAATCAAAATTAAAAAGTTTGATTTTTTAAAAAGGAAATTAATTAAGCTAGCGAAATTTATATGTAAAAAAAATACTATAATAATTAGGAGACTTTTTCAATTTATCAAAATCTTATTTTTCTGAAAATAAGTGCTTATTAATTACTTTGAGTTAAGATTATTATATTAATCACTGTAATAAAAAAACACTTTTGAAGTCTTACCATCAAGTGTCATTTATTTGGGTCAAAACTAATTGTACACTATATAGTAACTCCTCCGATTTAAACCAAATGAAAAATGTCCTCATATAATCTAAGATGGTTTCTGCTCAATAGCTATAATTAAATTTTTCAATTGCGCAGCCTTTTCTATGGCTCAAAAAACGTATTTAGAGAATGACCCAATAAAAAAAAATTTTAAAAAGTTTTGATATTTTTTATTACTCCTTAAAGAAATATTATGCATTTTTGTTTAAAAACAGTTTGTTTCCATTATTTCATGCATTTTTTAAAAATTCTTGAGAGCAGTTATATATGTTATAAATACCTAAAACACTTATTTTCCTCCGTTATGTTAATTCTTAATTAATTGCAGCCTGCTTTCGTAAGATTAAATGGCTTGAAAATAGCTTTGTTACTTAATAGTTTAGTGAAAACAAGATATTTTTATAAGGTTTCACGTGTTAATAGATATTCATAAAAATATCTGTTAACTTTTCAGGAAAGACATGAAACACGTGAAATCCTTCGTAAGCTATAAGTAATGTAGTAAGAACTTAAAGTAATATTTGAAACCTGAAACAATAAAATAAGAAGTAATGTTAAACAAACAAAATAAAATAATCGTCCTTAAAATTAATGGTTCAGTCATAAATAATAAATTAAATTAAGAATACAAAATCTATAATTATTTTTACGTAAAAGTGATTCGTTTAGTATTTTTTTTCAATAAAAGTAAAATAACTCATTGAAGTTAACTAATTTTAAAAATAAAAAAGATAAATTTTAAAACAAAAATAAAAAAGATAAATTTTAATAGAAATTTAGCCTTGAATAGTAAATCCTTGTAATTTACTCACAACCAATTTACTTTAAAAACTGAGAGTTTGTTCTGTGAATTTATATCCATAATTGGCTAATGCAAAGGAATATTTATGTATAAAGGCACCTTTGTTCGGTCATTACAAAAGCATTAAAAAAAGCAAAGCAAAACACAGCTAATGAACTTTTTTTTAAAAGAGCTAACAGTATTTTAAAATTATTTAGTAACAATGTTATTAGGAGTTTTTCTTACTAATTATGCCATTCTGCTGAATTTTTTTCTTCAGTGGTTTTCAATAATAGTTTTTTTTTATTTATAAGAAATGTAAATTTTATTTAAGAGCTCTTTTGCTGCAACTACAAATCATATAGAGCAACATTTTTTTTTCATTTAGGCATAAACAAAATAATATTGTATGATTTACGTATAAATTTTTTTTGTAATGTTTTCCCATACTTTGAATCTACTTTTATTACTCCAGTTTTAAATCCGGGTTTGGCAGACCATAAATAAAATGAACGTTTTTATATATAAAGCAGATTAACGAAAGTTTTTTCTATTGTAACTAGTAAAGTTGTTTACTGTAAATTTTTTCATTTGTATATTACTGTAATGTGCAAATATGTTCAAAACAAAAAGAACGTTCATATTTAAATGCAATTCTTGAAAAGTGTAAGAGAATAAGGCATAAAAAAATATTCCAAACATGTAAAACAGATCCCTGAGAGAATGCCGGGTCTAGAACAGACATGCAAAATTACACTAAGGGAATTTTGATGATAAAGCTGTACCCAGTTCTAGAACGGTAATTCTCAGCATATTTTGTTTGTTGTGGTACACCTTTAACAGTTTCGAAGTTTTCCGGTACACAAATAATAAAATAAGTTTAAAAGAATTTCGTTTTTCTATAATACACTATAAAAACAGTTTATGATAATTTTTAATGTTAAACAAAATATAGGGTGTTTTTTTAGAGGTATAGAACTTTAAATTGCAATAAAACAACGCGATGTATTATTCGATTCACATGAATTTTTTTTATTGTGGCATTACATTTTAAATATAATTTTTGGCATATGACTGCCACGGCTGGCTCGGATGTAGTCCAATCTGGACGTCCAATTTTCGATGACTTTTTCCAACATTTGTGGCCGTATATCGGCAATAACACGGCGAATGTTGTCTTTCAAATGGTCAAGCGTTTGTGGCTTATCTCCATAGACCGATGACTTTACATAGCCCCACAGAAAATAGTCTAGCGATGTTAAATCACAAGGTCTTGGAGGCCAATTCACATATCCAAAACGTGAAATTAGGTGGTCACCAAACGTGTCTTTCAATAAATCGAATGTGACACGAGCGTTGTGACATGTTGCGCCGTCTTGTTGGAACCACAGCTCCTGGACATCATGATTGTTCAATTCAGGAATGAAAAAGTTAGTAATCATGGCTCTATACCGATCACCATTGACTGTAACGTTGTGGCCTTCATCGTTTTTGAAGGATTCCACCAGCCCAAACACCGCACCAAACAGTCAGTTTTTCTGGATGTAACGGTGATTCGACATACACTTGTGGATTAGCTTCACTCCAAATGCGGCAATTTTGTTTGTTGACGTAGCCATTCAACCAGAAGTGCGCTTCATCGCTAAACAAAATTCGCTTATGAAAATCGGGAACAACGGCAATCTGATTTTGGGCCCATTCGACGATTCTACGCCTTGCTTTATCATATTTAAAATGTAATGCCACAAGATTATCTTTCGAATAAAAAAAAATTCATATCAATCGAATAATACATCGTTGTTTTATTGCAATTTAAAGTTCTATACCTCTAAAAAAACACCCTATAAAAGGTACGACAAAGACAACAAAGGGTTTATTGAGTAATTATTTAGAAATTAATTATTAGAATATATTTCATACCAAAAATGTGCTTAATAATTTTTGATCATTTTATTTATATTTGGTCGTAAAAATGATAATGCCATTCTCCTTTTGCCACCTACATTTAAATGTTTCTATCTTTTTTTCAATGTGCTGAAAATTTGAATTCACACAAATAAGATGTAGAAAATTGCATCAATATTTTTAAGGTTTTTTTGGCTATTAAAAGAAAATCGTCTGTACTTTTAATGAAAAATGAATTATTTGACTCTTCTAAATATTTTAAAATTAAATCTCGCTTATTTAAGAGCGAAACTAGTTCATTCCCTTCATTCAAAGTTATTCCATTTACATGTGTGTGCATATCACAAAAGGATTAAAGGTAATTTTCTTATATAACTAAATTTAAGAAATAATGAATGATTCTCTTCTCTAGTGTTGTCAAATGGTCAATAATAATTTATTGAATAGTTCATTTCTAAAAAACCACCGAATAATTCGGTTCTGCATTTTGTTTCTCAAAGTATAATAAAAAAGTTTTTAAAAAATTTGGCGACACACAAAAGCACCGTGACACAGTGGTTAAGCATCACTGTTCTAAAAATTCAGTTGAAGATGATGAAAGCAATATAAGGCCAATTTTTAATACAAACCACTGAGTAATAACTCGTGAAAGATTGAATTTATCAAATTATACCGTTCCTGATCATTTGAAAAGTCTTAGTTTATTTTCAAAACTCGGCATTTGAGCCTCCCATGCATCTACTGAAAGAAATTTGCACCGTTATATTGAATCGCGTCATATTTTCTCCAAAGTTAAGATAATTTATTTTTACAGAAAAATAATCACTAAGGATCAGAAATTAGGATCTACAACAATTTTAAAAGAAACTATTCGTGGAGTGAAGAATTTATCAAGTACTTCAAAAAGCCATAATCTTAAAATAAAGTTAAGGCTGTCTGTTTGTTGGGCATACAAATGACATTTTTTGGCTTCTTTTGGACAATAATACGCGATTTATTTTAAAGTTTATTTTCACCACCTGGGAAATCTGAATGATTCCCTCACGTGGGAAAAGGACATTATAAAGTAATAGATCAGATGAAATATTCATCAAAATAATGTAAAGTACTTCATACAATTTTCGATTATGTTTTGTTGCCTTATCACATACTTATTATGCATTGAAAATTTATATTGATAAATAAATAAATTCCTAGAAGTATTATTTAAAAAAACATAAGTTAGGAGTGTTTTATTTTGTCTTGCTGGTATTCGGTATTCCAAAGCGCAAAATAAAAGAAGCGAGAAAGAATTTACGATAAAAAAACTTTTCCTCAGGTGAAATTTTTTATAAAAAAAAGGGGAGCACATGGCTGTGGTATTTAAAATCTTACTTATTGAGCATGTAAACTTCTATTTTTAATAAATATGCAGCGGCACCTCTTTCTGTAAGTCGCAAACAACAAAAGACAGGAATACAGTCCCTTGACGACTGGCCCGAATAGGGAGTCTTTTAGTCGCAGTCTTTTAAGGCATGCAAATCGAACATGAAGGTGGCAAGCTCAAATATACTGCAGTTAAGTAGCAGTCTAGGTCACCATGGGCCTTCGTCTCTAACAACTTGTTTTCTAAGGGATGACTCCGGAATTGAACACCAGATGACATCACAGCCTAAAGATACTGGTTGATTATGCATAGGCGTCAATTAGACTCTCAATTTCAACAAGAGAAAAACATTCCAGTGACTTTCAAAATGTACCAAAGATATATAACATCTCCATTAAATAGCTGGGAAATTCACCTTCTCTTAGCATCTTTCAAGAAGTCAGAAGAGGACAAAAACAACAGCTTTCTTCTCCAGAAAGGGGATATGCAGTGTTGTTTCCTTCTGCAAGTAGCAAACAACAAAGAACAGGAATAATAGTCCTTAACGACTGACCCGAATAGGGATTCCTGTTATCCTTGTCGTCTTAGGCGTGCTATTCGAACAAGAAAGGGGCAAGTTCAAATATATTGCACCCAAGTAGCAGTCTAGGTCACCATGGGTCTTCGTCACCAATAACTTGTTGCAGAAGTGGTGATCCAGGAATTGAACACTAGATGGCATCAGAGCCTATGGCAGCGTTTCTCAAACTGTGGGACATGCCCCCGAAAGAAAGAAAGTGTTATTCACTCTTCACCCAGGAAGCAAATTTGCGTCAGTTATTATTGTTTTCATCGTTTGAAATCAGTACTTATTGGTATGATTAGTTCTGTCCTTGAAGGATTATTTGGCTAAGATTTATTTTAGGTATTCTGAAACATGTAAAGCATGGTAAAATACGCGTTTTACACAATTCGTGCTTTAGAACAAGTATCCATAATTTTATATTGAATACATTTTTAACACGGGAGCTGTCGCATGGGGCTCAAATTCAAAGGACAGCTAAACTACAGTAATTTGAACAAAATATGACGCTTTTGCTTGGAAATATCATTCCTGTAATGTTAGTGAAAAGTGTCTGTGATTTGTGCCCTTTATTAAGGTTACGTACCTTTGAAATATTTTTGTTCAGATTTAATGGATTTTTTCTTAAATTATCAAAACAAATGAAAAGTCCTTGAAACCAGGTAAGTATATTTTCTTAGTTAAATTATTCACTGGAACTATGATGTTTGTCGTGTACAATAAAACTAATTGTTACCTCCCCCAAACCCCCTCCCGAAAAAAAATCATTGCGGTGACTCAGTCACCTCTCGCGACTATTAACGTTAGTATCGAATGCGCGTCTGCTCTTCCGAGTTAAAATATTTTGAAGTCTTCTCGCTTTAAATATTAATGCCAAATGTAATGGGTATGATAGAGAGCAACATAGACTAGACTCTTTTTCTAATGGCATTTATACTTTCAGAAATGGATGATGGAGGAAATAAATTTTTATTAAATATCATTTTGCAATCTGTACCAATTTAAAAATTAGAGAAGAGAACAATAATAATTATTCAATTACTTAAAATAAGTATTACTTAAAATTAACAAATGTACAAAATTTAATACTTATCTTGTTAATTTGTACGGTTTATAATTAAGATCGTATTGTAGCTTTAGCGCCAAAGCACATTATTATTGTATAAGGGGGGGCGCTATAAAAATTACAATTGGAAATTGGGTCACCAATAGTGAAAGTTTGAGAAGCAGTAGCCTAAGGATAATGGTTGATTATACATTCGATCCATAGAGAGTCCGACTAAGACATTCTCAACAAATCACGACTAGCGCACACGTCAACTTGACCCGCAATCTCAACAAGAGAGTGCCAGCAACTTTAACGGAAAAACGTTCGAACTATGCTCAAAATGTACCGGCGATGTATAACAATTGCTTTAATTCGTTGGAAAAACAACCTTCTCTTAGTTTCTTTCAGAAGAAGAAAAAACAATCTTTCTTCTCTAGGAAGGGGATATGCAGCGGTATCTCCTTCTGCAAATCGTAAACAATAAAAGACTTGGATCAAAGTTCCTAACAATTTTCCTTAAATAGGATTCATTTCCTCTCAGTAGCATAACTGTGGACAAGTAAGTCGGCAGTTCAAATATAAATTCCTGCCAAAATCAACAGCTTATAATGCAAAGTTAGAATATGTGTAGTTGAATATGCTTCACATAAAAAGCTTTAAATGTTGGAAAATACAAAAAGCAGATTCTCTTCTTTAGAAATTCAAGTCTGACTGGGAAATCTAGCATTATATGTAATACGTACAAGTAAAAGAACTGTAAAAAATTACTGGGAAGTATAAATTTCAAAGAAAAATAATCTAAAAATTAGACATTTTTGTTATGTATCCTTTAGATATAAAAGACGCAAGAATTTGAAAATTTAAGATAAGTAAAACGTGCAAAAAAAAGTAAATAAAATGAAGAAACTCTATCATTTACTCGAATCTAAGCAACACTATTTTTTAAGTGTTACGGCTACTGAAAATCGGTTGCGGCATAAAATAGAAGGCAAAACATTTGTTGGATAGGGGAAATTGATTTTCCACTCCTTTCAAAAGGAAAAAGTTAACCGTCCATTCTAGCGACTTGCATCGATGACTCTTTCCATTCCACAGTAGCCCTCCAGTATTCAGACTTTCCTAATCATCGATGTCTGATTGTGCTTCGGAAATTTTTTTTCTGCATATTTTTCTCTGAATCAATCAAACGTCGAAGATATCAGTAATAGCATCAATACGAGTGCTCTATGACACAAGTATGAGATTAGAGGTAATTTTATAAGAGCAGATATATAATATAAGAGGTAAATTATTAGAGAAAAGTACGGAAAAAGAGCAGTGGACGCTGACAATTTGACACGAATGAAGCAAATATCCGTCGATGGCGTAAACAAAATGATATGATTTTCCTCGTAAATGTTCAACAAACTTTAATATTTCTTTTACATTCTTCTATAATGCATTCTTTTAAAAAAAAGCTCCGTAATTAATGGATTGTATGGCACGGAAGACGACCCCATGTGGGAAATACAACGCCGGCACGAATTTAAATGTAAGTTTTCACAATAGCAGTGACGAGAAATTTTCGAAACAAGTTAGTGACTGATAGAGTAATTGCAGGATTATGCATGTATTTAAAAGTTTTTAACACTGTTAAAATAAATTTAATATTAACTTTTAAATGTTTCTTGAATATTTTTTTTTAAAAAAAAATTCTTAAGAATTGAATATCAATAAGCCTTGTACATATTTTTTTTTAATTTTTTATAAAATGTGTAGAGAATTACAAGTGCGGTTTACAATATAAAATAAACAAATTCGCAGGAAACATTTAGAGAATTAGGGGTGAGGCATGGAATCGTTGGCGCGTTAGATTCGAGTAAATAAGGTAAGAAAAATGAATGAAAATTACTTAAAATAAAAATTTTATGTGTTTATTTTTAGAAAAAAGCCATTAAACGATGCTTCCAATTATTTTTAAATCTAAGAGAGATCTTATCAAAAACACTTAAATTCTAAATATTTGCTATTAAATTAAAAATTTTCAAAAAGAAGAGAAGGGGATCAAATGATGCAGCAGATCATTTTTAAACGCACTTCTCTTCTTGTACCTAGAACTTCAGCTTATATAAGAAAGTTCAAAAAATTTTCAATAATACTGGTGGGAAAATCGTTTTGAAAAAATATATATATACATGAGTTTGAGTCCCGGGATCCTGAATTCCCGATGTTACTTCAAATCATGAAATCCCGGGATTTAATTTTTGTCTAAACTATATTTTCAAATTTTTTTCTCATTAAAAATTCCTAATATTTCTGTGTTCTTAGAAAATTTCTATGTATTTTGTGAGGAAAAAAAAGATTGGAGAAGAGGTAAAATAATTTTTAAAAACTCAACTGGATCTTCTATTTTAAATGAGGGAACACCTTAAACTGATTCACCTTCTAACTCACAATTTGAATTAAATTGCACACAAAAACCATTATTTACTGCAGAAGAACTAGATAAATTTATCAAAGAGGGATCGACACCAATGCAGCCTATTAGATTTGAGGCAATGCCACCAAAAGTTAAAAAAGAAATGTCTCTTTTTGAAAATGGAAGGAGACGTGGTAACTATTTGGGAAGAACATACTCCTATTTAATGAAGATAAAGCCTACGAATGTAGAGTCTAAGCAAGCAATTTCTAAGGCAGGACTATTTGTAACTATAAGAAGCCGTTTGAACGCTGACAAATTGTGTTTTCTGAAATCTTATTTATAATAATACAAGAAATGAATTTTTTTAATTAATAACTTTGTACTATTTTTCGTTTTGTTTTTAATGATGATTTTTTAATTTGTTTCAATAAATAAGAAAATTTAATCATTTTTTTTTACTTGTCTTCAGTTTTGTTATACACTTTCTACTAGACTGTAATTTTCCTAAATAGTCCAATTCTAATCCCGAGAATGATCACAGGTCCCAGGATTGCAAAATCTAAAAAATTCTAACCTACGTTGAAATCCATGTTCCTACCAAATATGGAAATATTAGAACTTTAGATTGGTTTCAAAAATAAGGTAAAATAAAAATATAAAAAATATTCTGACAGCGTTCTTTGAGGAAATTAGGAATTTTATTGACTTTGATTTTTTTGCACTGAATACTATCAAAACATTAAAAATTTGATGTTTTTATTCCGCGGATCTTAAATAAAATAAATAATCTGAGATGTGTGTGTGTTTCTGCAAAAAATTTCCATTTTTATGATAATTCTTCCATTGAAACAGTGCTTCTCAAACTTTCAATACTGGTGACCCACTTTTCAATCATAATTTTTATCTCCCCCCTTTATACAATAATAATGTATTGAATGCAATAATAATGCACTTTGACACTAAAGCTACAATATGCTCTTAATTATAAACCGTATAAGTTAATAAGATAAATATATAAAATTTTAAAAATGTTAATTTTAAGTAATATATATTTTATTTCTCTTTCTCTAATTTTTAAATTGCAACAATTGCAAAATGCTGCTTTGAAGACAAATATAGATCTCAGCCGAATATGAAAAAGTACTCGGAGTGTCAATTTCTAATCGTAAACCTTCCTTTGAAAAACTTTCCTCTGCAAGACAAGCCCATGGAAGTCGCTGATACTTATTAAACTTGCTCTTAATTTAGTATTAATAAATTAGTTATAAAATACTTTGTGCAGCACTGATACATTGAAGTCTGAAGTACCCACTCTTCACACGAATTCATTTTTTAAAAAAAACAAAACATTCTTGATATAATAGCTGAATTTTCAGGAGAGTTAATCCAAATGAGCGACATTGTTTACGAAAATGTAAAATGATATTTTAAAATGAAAGCTCTTATTATAATTAATTTTAAGCGAACTGTAATTTTAAGCCTCACAGAATGAGCATTCAGAATTAATATTAAATAATGAAATTTAATATAAAATTCCGATGAAGAATAATTTTTTATTGAAAACAATTATAAAATCCCCGTGCACCAGAAAGTATCACACGGGGCTTACAGAAGAAAGTATTACACACATTCAAGGGAAATAAACAATTTAAAAAATGAGGTTAAGAAGAATTACAAACAGTTACAACAAACTTACAGAAGTTTTTGAAAGCACTTCTGGTGGAAAGAAGTTGGTGAAAATTCGGTGGCCAATTAATGTTATGTCTCTTGAAAGCCAGTCTTATGATCTTTCTCTCTCTGACATACTTGGAACACAGAAGGATTACACATGTTCTACATTTTCCTCGCCACCAATATTACAGTCACAGAAAGATGAAGGAACTAAATTAAATTTGTTCAAGTAGCTTTTGAAATTACCATGACCAGTGAGAAATTGGGTTAATTTGTAGTTAGTTTAAAAATGATGACATGATAGTCTCTTATTAATGGTGGGAAAAAATTTCTTCGTAATGCTCCCTATATTAGAAATGAGATATTCTTGGTTCCAAAACTTCACCATTCTTTCTTTCGCGATCTTCTTGTAAAATAATTTAGGAATATTAACATCGGTGTCAATTTTCCACTTGGTTGCAGCTTTTGCAAGCCAATCGGCTCGCTCATTCTCAAGAACGCCTGTGTGCCCCCGAACAAATGTAAAATCTATTGAGATGTTTTTATCTCTTAGGCTTTTAAGTTGCTTTTGAATATCGATGATTATATTGTTAGATGAAGAAATACATTTAAGTGAATAAAAGGAGGAAAGAGAGTCAGTACAGATGAGATATTCTGAGATGACACTATTTTGCTCAATGTCCATTTAACGGCGAAATTTAAACATAAAAGTTCAGCTACAAAAAATGTGCATTGATCACGAATTCTAAATTGAAAGTTCTCGGATTCAACACCACTCCTGAACACTACAAATGCGAAACCAACTCTTCCATCAATTTTACTGCCATCAGTATAGCAAATAACAGGAAAATTTTCTGTGCTCTTGTCACTAAATTGAATAATATTGATGGCATTCCTCGCTGAAGGATGAGGGATAAAAAAGGAGACAGAATACAATCATAATTAGAGATGGAAGCCGCTGAGAGATTTTCCCTAAAAGCAATATCATGAAGAATAGTAATGTCGATTGGAGGGAAGCCAGAAATAGCATAAACTGAGTCGTAACTTATTGTGCGATAACCACATATGACCCGTAGAAGTATCCTTCTTTGTATGCGTCGCAGATACTTAGAATTCATCTTTCTTTTAAGCGCCTTGCCCCAAATTCTAGAGCCAAACAAAATGAAAGGCTCGATTCCTTGCTTGTAAATGAGAGAATGTACATTGAAATTTTTTCCGAACGTGTTGCGAGCAATCCGATTTAATCCACGCTGTAATTTGTCACATTTCTCGGATATGTAACTAAAGTGTTGCTTCCAAGAAAATTTAGTATCGAGAAGAACCCCAAGATACTTCATTTGCTTTTCCATAGTCAAGAGAGTTCCATTGAGATATAGCTGAAATGCATCATAGCAAACTTTTCGTTTTTCAATAGCCATGAATCTGGTTTTATCAGGATTAAAATCCAATTTAAAACTTTTTGACCAGTCAGAAGTGAGGTTCAAAGCTTCCTGTGCGTGTAGGAAAGTCGCAGAAAGATCCATACCTTGGGAATAATTTAAAATGTCATCAGCAAAAGCTATGATTTCACAGCAGGCAAGATTATTAAGTTTAGATACGAGATCATTGATAATGATATTCCAAAAAATAGGTCCAGACACTGATCCTTGAGGGCAACCCCTTTCAAGGTAGCGGATTGCAGAAGTCGAACCCAGTTGCATTTTGGCCACTCTGTCATTTAAAAAGTCAGCAACAAGTGAAAAAATATTTATCGGAATTTCAGCTTTTTTAAGAAGATTCAGAATGCTAGGCCACCATGCATTGTCAAAAGCAACTTTTATATCAAGAGATATCAAGATTGAATGTAAATGTTTCTTTTTGCCTCTCTTAACAATCTCATTTAAACGTAAAAGAGCATCTTCAGTACTCTTATGAGGAGTAAAACCGTATTGATCACTAGAGAGAAATTCTCCACGGCGCAGATACCAGCAAATCCTGTTAAAAAAAGGTTCTCTAAGCATTTATCAAGAGCCGGAAATAAGCTTACGCACGTAAGATTATCCAAATGGGGAACTCTATACTCATTAACTTTGGGGATGAGAATCACCTAGGCTGGGTAAGCTTCCAAATCCGAGGAAAGATACCTAAATCGAAGCAAACATTAGAAAGCTTATGGAGAAAAGAAGGGAATGCTAAGTGAAACTGTTTAATACTCTCATTTGAAATAGAATCCGGACCAGGTGATTTATTTAGCTTTAGCATAGAAACCATTGTATTAACTTTATCATAGGAAAAAGAAGGATCAAAAAAGGAAGGGTAAGCAGTACACGCGGCATGACGATAGTCTTTCTGAAAGATATTGCCCTTTTCGTCTGAATCAGATGGGAATGATTTCTGAAGCAGGGCATTAATTGTCTCACCTAAAGAAGTGGTTGTTTCTCCGGTGGGTAGCTTAATACCAGATATTTCAATTTTTTACATAAATTCTTTTTAACGCCATTCGTATAAACCTTCTTCCACACATTTTGCGCATCAATGGTTAAAAAAATTTCTTCCAAGACTCAGATTTTGCATTAATAAGCATTTGATTATAATCCTTTCTTTATTCAAGATAATTATTTTTATATAATTCTCTAACAGTTTGATTTTTACATCGCTGAAATTTACGTCTATAGGCATTAAGCCTCTTCCGCGCACAACCAATCTCGATAGACCACCAAGGCACATTATGCTTGATAGTTTTCTTAATAGGCATTGAGTATAAGCAAGCCTGATGAATAACAAAACTAAGTTCCTCAATGACTGTATTTAGGCAAGAACTATTAGTTTAACTGTTAAGAGTATCAAATATATGAGTCATACGAGAGAGACAAAATTTCCGAAAGCGACACCAGTTTGCTTTCTTTGTATTAAATATTACAAAAGGAGCACTTGATGTATCTCGCAGGACAGTGGAAAGACAAAACTCAAATTCTATCATCACGTGATCAGAAAGGGATTCTTTCTCAGAAAGACACCAACTCGAGTTGTCCTCGAGTAGATCCGAACCAACAACTGTAATATCAAAATAGCTTGTTCCCTGAATTGCACGAAAAGTAGGACCACAATCCTCGTTGATAATAAATAAGTTGTTGGCAGAAATAAACTCACTTAACTTATTTCCTCGTGCATCTGAGTAGGGACTAAACCATAATTTTGATTTGCTATTGGAGTCCATGCTCCAAACCAATCGACTGAGATTTTTGCTACTAAAAACTTGGCTGATTTTATGAAGATCTGAGTCAATGTTTTTGGAAGGCTCGAAATAGTAAGAGAAAAGAATAAACGCAGTTGAGCCTTAGATAACTTCTAAAGTGACCATATTATAATCAGAATTTTTATAATCAATAAAAGTTGAAAGATGACGAGAACGAACAATAATAGCTGCCTTAAAAATGTCAGAATTAGGATCATAAAAAAGTCGATAAGTACTAGGATAACCCGGAGGAGAACTCCTGTAGATAATCAAGCTAGAGCTTGATTATCTGACCTAATCATAGTTAATTCTAGAATGGGTATACTTCTTCATAGGAATATGGCAAGGGCAGCACTCGGAAAAGGGTTTATGATTAACATTCACTTTTTAAGAATATTTTTTGTTTTGTGATTGAAACGGATACAGTTTGTACAAGCCGCTGCATCCTTATTTGGACAATCTTGCCCTTTGTGTTATGCAGAACAGTGAAAACAGGTTAGTGTATTGTTGCATTCGTCAGCGCGATGATTGTATCCAAGGCAGCTAAAACATCTATTGATAATAAGAAAATCATCTACGTCACATGCACTACAAATGATTTTCAATCCTGTTTATCGAAGGATGGATTTATGAACCGTGGGGTGAGTTTCGATAACAACAAGCCTTGTATGTTGAAAGGTTTTCAAAGTAAAGCGAATTCTGCACTGCCCTATACTTTCATCATCTACAACAGTTTCAGGATTTTGTTCAGTAATCACTTTTAAAAGATCTTCATTGTTTACTTCATTTGGCACATTTTCAACAACTACGGCTGGATTTCTCCTTTTGGGAACGGAAGCCTTTAATTTTGGAGATTGTTCCTGAATTTCTGTTAAAAGCCGGTCACGATCATTTTCAGAGATACATTTAACTTACAATTTGTTTCCTCTGATGTTTTTTAAGTCACAAGCTCCTAATTTAGAGTCCTCTGGGTTTATTTTGCTTTAATAATTTTCCTAACATCCTCAGAAGAGCAACAATCTGAGTCTACAACCACACAACAATCGGAAGACTTTCCTTAATTTTTCGTAACACCAGATGGCGCCACGACGTTGGCGTACTGCGCTTTGGCGTAACTTGGCTTGCAATGGCTTCCTTTACACTTTGTTTACATGCTTCTAGAAAATCAGCAGACTTCCGAAATTCTTAAAAATAGAAGCTTTCAATTCACCCAAAGCTTGCCTGGCATCTTCACGCATCTGATTGTTCATATTGCATTTCGACATAAGCGCAGATTCAATAATCTTGCAGTGCTTTTGAAGAGCATCAAAACACACGTCATCCACTATTGCCACCATATTGGCTAATCCGATGAAGAATAATTGTATTGCTTTTTAATATTTAAAGCGAGAAGGCCAGGCACATACTTGATACTAACGTTAATGGTCTTGCGGGGAGATTGAGTCACCTCGAACTTTTTTTTTATAAATATTTTTATTGTACATGATACAAATCGTGATTCCAGTGAATAATTTAACTAAGAAAAAGTATACTTACCTACTTTAAAAGACTTTTCAATTTTTCTTTTGTAACAAATAAACAGTTTTGCCTGAATTTATGATTTCATGATCTGTGTGACCCATGCGACCACTTCCAGGTTAAAAGTGTGTTGAATATATAATATGTGTATTAACTGCTAAAAACTGTGTAAAGCGTTTTTCATTATGCTTTATATGCTTGAGAGTACTCATAAAAATAAATCTTGGCCAAGTAATCCATCGATGTGGGCACTATGTGGTTTTCCAAATATCAAACGCTTATACATGGAACTCCTCCCACACAGAAATACATTATTTACAACTTCCCTAAATGAGAAACAAACACATAAGAGAGGAGTCATAACTAACTGTATCAATGATTTAGAAGGTCAAACAGATGTTGAAAAAATATATTCTGCTGCCTACAGCTTTATGTACAGTATGTCATAACAGTGATGAATTTTTTATCCTCCGAAATTTTTTCAATTCTAGGCCTGGGTTTTATTTTTTCTGTGAAAGAGTAGTACTTTAGGTTTAAAAAGAAAACGTAATAAAAATCTCTTATCATGGAACCACAGCAACTCAAATAAAAGCTTTATTTTATTTGGTTATAGGATCAAAGATAGCTAATTAGGTATTCAAAGACATTATTTCGCCCGATGATAAATATGAATTATATCAGAGTAAAACTGCATTTTTATTATGTCTGAAATTATTTTGTTTTGATTTAATCTGGTAAATTAGTTTTTTAATTCTTGTATTTTCAACATGCTACCGCCCCCCTCGAAGGATTACAGTTTGAGACACATTGCATTAAAATAATTTTAAGCCACAAGCTGTACCTCAAACCAAAATTCTTGAATACTTGCAAGTACATTTGAACCTGATTTTGTGCGGCAGATAGAGACCGCATAAAAAAATCGCTTAAAAGGTATTCATAAAATTCATAAATTCATAGATATAACAGACAATTTCGTGAAATAACTACAAAAAACTTCTTTTTTTTGCGGTGGATAGGGACCGAATAAAAAAGTCGCATTTATAAGATATGCCAATTATTTACGAAAGTTATGTAAGAGTACTTCCACAACAAAATAAATAATTAAATATTACTCATTTAAGCATTTTAAAAACCTATAGTTTCTCATTGTATATACGAATAAATTTTTAAAATGTACGTACATAATTCATCGCTACTCATCGTAATCTAAAGTCCCGTAATGAATGAGTTTAAAATCGCTTTCGTCACTTTGTGATGTTCCTCCCCTTGGAAGAACATCTCTCGAAGTATTAGCGTGAGTTAGAGGCGTAATTTAACGAAAGATCTAGAATCAAACACTAACTTAATATGACTTTATTAAGATATTCAACTTATACCATTAACAAATTAAATTATAATAATTAATATGAGAGAATCTACAATGGCAAAATACTCAACGCACAATATATATATATTATAATAAGACTTAATCTAATTCAGACCACTATCGATAAGTGAACCGCCTAATCTCCAATTCTTATATTAAATAATCAATCCTACCTTATTACAGCTCGGAGAAACGATAAAGCTTGTCCTATGCTTAATCTTGTCTTTGTATGCACTGGTGTGCAACTTGGCCTTCATATATTCGATCACTAATAATTTGTATTCACGTCACGCAAAACTCATTCAGACTTGAACCACGAACTATAATAACCACCAACTGCCACCAACTAACATCAATTGTCAAACATTACCTTACATTGCCATCCCACTTACTCTGAGTTCCGATATTTAAAAGTTTGTTCATTTGCATCTTTCATTCACACTTCACTTATTGGATTTGGTTGGAAAAGAGTTGCCATTAAGTCCGCACGTCCCTTAAATAACTTAATTCTACTTAAATGCCACCTAAAGTATAACAATTCAGCTTCTTTATAGTTTCTTGTCTTCATTGTCATTTGTACAAAGAAAATTAACCATTACAATCTTCATTTTTCTACATAGAATTCAGCTTTTTCACAATCTTCCTGCCCTCTGTAAACATCAGTTTTAAGTCCTTATCTAAATGGAAATTTTCTATAGACTTCAGGGTCTGTCACCCTGAAACAAAAACTTCCTAAGTCATTTGTCAAAAACAAAGTTTCACACGTTATGATTACATTTCACAATTTTTGTACATTACATATCACTTTTACATTACAACTAATTTCTATACATATATTTCATCTGGCTTTTTCAAAAAACTTCCCCTCAAATTGCGCAGCGCTGGTTAATGTTATGTTAGTATGCTGTATACGCCGCGTTTCCCAAACCCAGATGTACATTAATATGAAACAATGTAACAATACATATACATACAATATACAATTACAAACATTTTTCAATAAACAATTAAAACAAACAACCAAAGGAATTGTCGCATCTTAGCGAAGTCATACACAGAAGTAAACAAATGCATTTTTACAATTGTTTTCTCAATAATTATATAAAAATTTACAAGACAAATGTTTATTTTTCTCTTCTAGAAAAATACACTCATTGTAGTGTCCAATTTTGCTTTGCTTCTTAAATTTTAAATATCCGACCGTGACTTGCTTCATTGCAATAATTTTTCCCACCATTTGTTAGAAAGAATATAAAAAGAAACGATGCACACAACCTGGTTCTTATGACTTGTAGTTGTCGATTCCTACCAGGACCTTAAAGGATACTGACTTTCTCGTACACGCTCCTTTCCTTTCCTGGTCCTGTTGTTGTTGATCAGCTATTCGTCTGGCAATCCTGTTATTTGATCTTGTTTGCTCTTCGTTGTAGGGGTTGTCATTCCTTCCTCTGCTATTTCTGGATCGAACTGGTCCTCCCTGCTGTGTTTTCCTCTCTATGGCTGATCGGGACTCCACTTCTTTTCAACCTCTTGGTCAGAGATTATATCTGCTAACCGCTACTGTATCATGTCTAGGACATTTCCTTCTATAATTTTGTTGGAAAGAATTATTTGATGACAATGTTCTGTTATTCCTCTATAATTTGAATTTTTCCGAAACTTCCTATTTGACCCACTCGACCCAGATTCATGTGATTTTTGTAGCCTAACATTTCTTTTTTGCTTCTTTTAATCCTTCTACTTTTCTCAGATCAAGAACTAGGTATTGAGATCTGATAAGTGGTCCGCGCTTATTGGTCTTATTTGTGTGTCTCTCACCCTGATAATTTTTAAAACTTAACTCTTTTTCCTTCAACTCACGCTTTACCTCTGACCCTTTATTTTTACCATCTTGCGACTCATTTGATCTCCGTTATACTCTGCCAAAACCACTCGATTCATTGCGTAAATTACCGTTATCTGAACTACCAGTTCCTATCTCCGTCTCGTCACATTTCCTAAGACGATATATTCTAACCTGATTTGCATTAATCGTTAACCTTTTCCCTCCTTCCATACCACTGCGTTGTTATTCTTTACATCTAATACTCTATACGGACCTTCAAATTTTGGTTTAAATTTAGCTACCACTTTTCTTGTTGCCAAACTTAACGGATGTGTTACTGCCAAAACCCAATAATTCACCTTAATTTGCACATCATCTCAAAAATATCGGAGATAAATTGGGGACCGTTATCACTAATTAATTTTATTGGAGTTCCAAAACGCGATATATAATTATCAAAAAATTATCTGCTATAACTCGAGCAGAGGCTTTTTAAGGGGTATGATTTCAGCGCACTTGCTGAAATGATTCGTAATTACTAATACATATTGGTTACGTCTTACTCTCGACACAGGATATGGACCTAACAAATCTAACGTAACTACTATTTCATTTGGATAATTTGATACAATCGGAATTAACCGATCAGCTGGTAACGCGTTTTTATAATTATTAATTTGGCACATATGGCATGTAGAGACATATTGATCAATACATTTTCTCATATACGGGAAATAACAAACATCCCTTATTTTATGATAAGTTTTAAAACGTCCAAAATGACCTGCTAATGGCTTGTCGTGAAATTCTCTCATTATTTCATTCCTTAAAAATTTTGGGGAATGTATACTCGCATTTCTCCTAATGACGTTGCATATTTCGCATAAAATAACAAGTCTTCAATTAAACGAAAACCTCGGGACAAATTCTCATATATTGTCGCATTAACCGAGCTATCTTCTGGGTTTTCCAGATATCTATAGATATGACTTAATTCTGGGTCTGTTCTTTGCTCTTCTATGAACCGATCTCGTGACGAAAGTGCCAAATCCCTGATTATTGCACAAATTGGGTTTCTCGACAAAACGTCAGCCACTGCATTGTGAGTTCCGACGCGATGCTCCCGTTTTATATTAAGTTCTGCTAATTTTAATGCCCATCTGATCATTCTATTTGACAAATTTTTACCATGTGTTAAACGTGTTAACGCAGCGTGATCCGTAATAACCTTAAACGGCAAAGAACCTAAATACGTTCTGAAAATATTCAGAGCCCAAACCACTGCTAAACATTCCCTCTCTGTCACCGTGTAATTCCTCTCCGCAGCACTAAGCGTACGAGAAGCAAATACTACCGATGGGAGGCCAGAACGGATTCAGCAGGGATCGAAATCCCCAAGTCAATTCTTGGAATTTGTCTCAATTCACACTCACCGGATGTGCTAGAATGTTCCCGTGCCTGGGGGTCACTAGAACCATAAATTGTAGGGAGCGTCAAGATTTTCCTGTTTTTTCCAAAGTTCACTAACCCAGGGATTTTGGGAATGCTGTAACTCTGCGCGAGTCCCTGGATCAATGGGGAGGCACAGATAAAGAATCCGCGGAAGAACTTGAAAGTGCTTTGGCGGACTTTAA